>CM028242.1:13452100-13947100 GCA_016432835.1 Brassica nigra
ATTGAAAATTTGAATAACAACTTGACTCTTTTAAGTGAAAACGCTTATATCAATAATTGAATTCCAAAAAGCAATGGCTTAGAATAATTCAGGAAGACTAAGAACACAGCACTATAATTGTTTGATGTTTTGAAGAATACATATTCCACTTGAAATTGTTAACTCACTTGGATGAGAAACGAAAAGAGAGTGTTCATCACCCAAACATGTAGAAACTGATCAGAGTGACTGAACTAAACCAGCAAAGCAACAAAAAAAAACTGGGAAGAATCACATATCAAATGAATCCATTTTCTTCAGAGTCTGGTCTCTTCTTATCGAGGCACGCTTAGGCCAAGCTCTGCAAGGATCAAGAGAGATAAAATAGATTAGCACACTGGCCATCAAAAAACATAATTGTTCAAGAAGTCCAAAGTGAAACATGAAGAAACGATAGCACCTAGCACACTGTCCATCAAAAACACAATTGTTCAAGAAGTTCAAAGTGAAACATGAAGAAATAACAGCACCACTATGTCATCTTTCATCTTCAAACCAATAAAAGATCCATATACCAAAACAATTCTTTCAAAAGTCGGAACCTATTCATGTTTAAGTAAACACTGACCAAAGAACTCAAGTCTCTGCAAGCCCTTGTAGTTCAACAAAAAGGACCAGTACACTAAAAGGAAACTCTGGAAACCGAAAGGAAATAGCAAGATCAAACCAACGTGGAGCACGACAAGTTTGATTAGACAGCAAGCGAAAAGCTGGGATAATACTCTGAATTCAATGTTAATAAACAGTTCTGCGGAGAGCTAAAGCAATATCCAAAGGCATTCAAGTAGTTTGCTACTGAGACTAGACAACACGTAAATTCGAACGAAGAGTAAGCAAACAAAAAAAGAAGATGCTTACAGATAAACTAAACACAAAAGATAATGGAGAATATCAAACTCCTGGATTCGCACTGCAGATCATACCCTGAGACAACGACCTTGAGTTCCTCGAATCGATCCCCAGGCACGATGTCAGCCTAGCTGATGCCACCGCACTGTACAACGGAAGCAGCGATTGAAGCGATCCCAGCTGAGCAATCGGCCTGTCAAAAGTCAAAATTACAAACCAATCCCTTAGAAAATGCAACGACTTGAAGCAAACCCATGAATCATAGAGCTACAAGAACACTATATCGTGGCTCAAAATTTGAAAATGAGAGAAAAAAAATAGTTAACCTTGCGAGTCCAGGCGAAGGAGGGACGCCGAGAAACGATGAAGCCGATTTGGGTCGGAGAGAGGGCTTGTTCATTGCAGATCTGAACATTGAAAAAGCTGGTTTGGAGAATGATCGACATCGAGAAGCCATTTTCGCCGATAACGAAGCGATAGTGAAGCAGGAGAGGAAGTTGATTTTGATTTCTAGGTCAAAGTGCGAGCAAGAAGACGGGTTTTCACGAGGTTTAACTGAGACGACACCGTTTCAAGCAAAAAAGGTCATATAAAAGAATGGAATGCTGTGCAACTCTACTTCCAGAAAACCACACGACGTCTAATTGGATCTGACTTTGCCTTTCCGTCTAATGCCGTCCGTCTTTGATTCCAGACGTGTCTCATCGTTTCATACAAGGAATCTCCTCCATGACGTGTATAAAAGTAACTGTACCTTTAATAACATGAACATATCACATAAACTCCAACTACCGTAACGGAATTTTATAATTATGGAATACGTCAGTTACAGAGACCAACGGCGTATCTTGGCTCAGCCCGCTGCGGATCGGATAATTAGAGCTCTCCGTCTCCTTCACCGTCCAAACGCTGACACTTTTCACGTACTCGGCGCTACTTGTAATGTCTACACCGTGACCCTAACAGCCACGCCAACTTGCACTTGTCCCGACCGTAAGAAGCCATGCAAGCATATCTTGTTTGTCTTAATCTGAGTTCTCGGTATTTCCCTCGACGACTAGTGTCTCCGGCTGCGGAGACTCCGGCCACGTCTGCTTTACCGTCTCTTCTCCCGTTCTCCTCCGCTCAGACACTACCTGAATGTCTAGGTAGTATCCACCTCCAGCAACGGTTTCTTCAGCTTTTCTCCACCGTCAGTTCTCATTACAGCGACACTAGCTCCCACACGTGGCCACCGTCGATTAACATGGGATAAAAAAAGCGGCTCCTCTGGATACCTTCGACGGACTCCCTGGCTATGCTCCGGTGAACGGTCATTAGGCGCTGGTCGGATCTTTTTTTCGAGGACATCCGAATACCAGGATCATAAAAAAAGAAAAAAAAAAGACACTAGCTCCTCCTCATCCACCCGTGAACCGGTATACCCTCTTTTTGTGAAAATGAAAGCATAAAAATTGATGAATATATAGTTAAAAAAAAATTGTCCAAAAAAAAATATAGTTACAAAAAAATCACGAAAGGGTTAATGTTGGAAGTTGGAACTAGGGTTACGATGTGTGTAATTAGCTGTGTGGCTAGCTTTTTAATATTGTATAAAAAGTTTCACCCAAGATTTTTCTTAGGATTATTGAACTGTTTCAAAATGTGTTACTTCTATATATAGAGTATCGTTACATCCATATCTTATTAATTTGTTGGGATTATGAATATAAAATGAGATGGAAGAAGAAGCAGCGACATGTCCAATATGTACACGGTGAATGTATTGGATGCGAGGAGGGAGAAAGATCGGTAGTGAAGTGTAGGGTTTGCAAGAACAAAGTGCATGAAGCACGCTGAAGTGGAGGACGAGTCGGGGACGACGGCGATATGCGTGGTATGCTGGTCACGGTGGCGAGGCAAAAATATCTCTAGAAATAGTCCTAATGTTGGTGGCCTTATTCTAAAACGCGGCCGAGTTGCCAAGTAATCGTCCGCAAAATTGTGAAACGGGTAGTCACCGTGGCGAGTTTGGCCAGTTCGGATACATTCTACTGTAGCCCGTATTTTAACCGCCGAGAACTTGGTATAAGGTTACACAGCCGTGTTAGTATTTGTATTAGTATTTTAAGGGGATTTTCAAAAGCATTAAATAAACAAATAACAAATGAGTGTGTAGAAAATTTGAGATGTACAAAAGCAGCTTTTTAAAATTACAGATTTTGAGTGGATTTATTTCTTTTCTAATTATCCACAGAAAATCTTCAATAAATAAAGTCTTTAAAGATAGAATAAAATTCCAATTAAATAAGAACTTATTAGGCGTAAATGGAGATAGTATCCGATGGCGCGTGGGAAGTTATAACTCCTCGTGTGAATTTAAAATTACCGTTAAAACGGAACAGCAGAACCGTTCGTGTTAAACTTTTCAAGTTTTTACCATTTCATTACATAACTACTAAAGCGGCAAGACTTTGTCGGAAGAATCGTTATCGTCTTCTTCGAGCAGAAAAAAAGTAGCTGAGCTAAATTTCAGGATCTTTTCATGGCGACACAGACGAGACCCAGTTCGGTTAAGAGCGAAACACGCGATGGATCTTCCTCTCTTGCTTCCAGAGTCAAGATCGATCCGTCTTTTAAGGACAAGAAGAAGATCGCAGGCACAAGCAAACCGATCATGTCGGATACTAAACCCAGATCCTCTTTTTCCACCGTCACGCCCAAATCTGAGGTACCAATCTCAAATCTTGTAATAAATTAATTGTTAGATGTAAGTTTTGGGAAAGTTTTCTTGTTAACTTGGATCCATTGTAGATCGATTTTTTGCGGGATCTACAAACGTCTAATTACCGCCTAGCGATTTCTTGAACATTGATAGATCACTTTGAATTATGTCGTATAATTCTACATCGTGATGTGATTTCGAGTACTTTGGTTTCTAGGTCGATCATACAACCATCTTGTAATATATTTTCTTCAAAAAAATTTATGAAGGCAAAGCCCAAGAACGTTGTAAACTCGGTGAAATCCACAGCGACAACATCTGCAGCAGCGAGCTTGGTGAAAGGTAAAGCCAAAAGAGAGAAGAAAGTTTATTCGTTAGCCGGACAAAAATATGATCCTCCTGAAGAGGTTAATACATATCTCTGAAGATTTTGCTTTATTGAGTCTCTTTGTAATAGTGTTCTTGATTCTTGGTTTCTCTATCTTGTGCGTTTGCAGAGAGAGCCCTTGAGGATATTCTATGAATCATTGTCGAAACAAATACCCGGAAGCGAAATGGCAGAGTTCTGGTAAAACAAAAAAAAAAAATATTGACAAGTGTTTATGATGAGCTTAGAGAGCAGTGTTCTTCGCTCATTTTAGCATAATACTTGAATGGTTTCTTGACAATATTGTGGTCTCTAACAGGCTAATGGAACATGGAATGTTGTCTCCGGAAAAGTCGAAGCGAGCTCATGAGAAAAAGCTAAGAAAGATGAAGCAAATCCGAATGGGAACACCGACTAAACCGACGCCATCATATTCTAGTAAACCGGAGAGTTCTCAAAGACCATCTGCGTCCAAGAACAACGGTTCAGATGCGAGAAAGAAGAAAAAAGTCGTTGATGATAATGACGACGATGATGATTTCATCCTAAGCCCCAAGAGAAGGAAACTGTAAACTGTTTAAAACCCAAAAGACTCATTTCGTTATTTGGGAAAAATTATCCAATAGTGGATGAGATCAAGAAACTTTAGTTATTTCTTAGTGTTCATCGAATAAGTGACGAAAGATTGTTCATGTAAGAATCATTATAATGTTCTTTGTGTAGAAGCAAAGAAACATGATTCACAGCTTTAGTAGATTCCTAACCCAACACTTCCCAAAGTCAAATTTTTTTTATCAAACACTTCCCAAAGTCTTTCAATAGGAATGCGCACGTTAAGCAATTCTCTACACGAATCTACATACGACTATGGATCTATGATAGAGTCATAGACTTCATGCTCATTAGAAGATGCTAGTGCTAACGTTGACTACATCTTTTGTATTTGTGTTAACATGTGAAGAAAACAGAACAAGACCACATATTGTGACAAACAACTCAAGAAAACTAGATGGTCTTGTCTTGGTACATTAGGATTAGGCTACTAATATATAATCTCGAATGTAGAAACCCTAAATATGAATCCATAACACATATACAATGGCATTCAAATTCATAGTATCTTCCCATCAAAATTCTCAA
Organism: Brassica nigra; assembly: GCA_016432835.1. Lineage (NCBI taxonomy): Eukaryota > Viridiplantae > Streptophyta > Magnoliopsida > Brassicales > Brassicaceae > Brassica > Brassica nigra. The sequence continues at coordinate 13,457,200 of CM028242.1, forward strand.
ACAAATAAGATTATACACTATTAAATTTCAAAAACATGCACTTTTAAACAGTTATTAAACAACTTTACATATTCTGGCTATATATCCCTCTTAGGCGACCTAAAACAGTCAAAAATATTACCTACTATAATCAAATTCAGAACGTTTTCGCCTACAATAACTCATTTGGAAGTTACTCATCAAGGACACTGTGTTGTTATATCATGAGCCAGGCAATCGCATGTGACAAACAAGAAGCAGGACTGAAGCTGTGGTAGTCAGACACTCAATATCTTCACTATCATTGAATATCTTCTTATAGACACTCTTTTTCAAATCATTTTTATTCATGATACTAAATTTTGATAACATCAATTATAAATATAAAAGATAAATGGTTTTAAATACGTTTTATAGTGCATAAACATATATTCTGTTGTGAAATAAAGTTGGATAGTTAGTAAATGGGAGTGCTTTGAATGAGAAAGATCTCTATAATGTTATTTGAGAAGTCAGTTTTCTACGTGTCGCACTCACGTTAACTCTCACAGTGGTTGATTACGATGATACCTTTAATGAATTAAAATGTTATATTTAAACCTTATTATTGATTTTTATATAAATTATTTTTTAATATTTTCCAAATAACATATATAATAAAAGAAAATATTATAAAGTTTATAAAGTGAATTTAAAAACGAAAATATATGTATAAATAATATGATTTCATTTAAAAGAAAAGTTCACAAAATAGTAATATTCCATTTTAAAATATTTTTAAATAACATAAAATATACTAATATACTTTATTTATATTTATATTTTCACAGCTAATCTTGATATTAGAAAAGAAATATTATTTATTTTAAAACATAATTTTAAAATATTTATATGTTTTTTAGATAATTACATAAAATAATAAAGCAACATAAACTGATATATGTTTTATTGACTAAAATATTTTATAATTAGTATTATTGAAATGTTATTTGTATTTTCTTATATTTATTTGACTATAATATCTTTCAATTACAGCAAAAATATCTATAATTTTTCTACTTATATAATAAGATTTCTCAAATACAAACACAATTTTTTACTGTTTATTTTTAAGAGATATTAAAAAACAAAAAATAAATTTTAAAAATAAAAATCTTTTGATCAAATAACAATAATATTTTAAAATCACACTATACACTTTAATGAGGTAGATATATTATATTTTGCATTATTAAAATTACATATTTTCTTAATATTAAATTTACTTTTAAATTTTATGTTTTTATGTTTGTGGAACTTAATATAACCATAACCAAAAGGCATAAAATCATTTATAATTTATAAAAATATTTTAGTTATTGTAAATATTGATATGTGTTCATGAGCTTCCAAAAATGTATCAGTTATTTATTATGTAACTTTCTATAGATCATCGTTTTATTTTATAATTTCTTCTTTTCAAATAAACATTTAATTTGATATATATATATATATATATTATGAAAATACATGCACATTTAAACGATAAATAAAATTAATTTGACTTGACTTAACTATAATAAAAATAATTATACCTCAGTTTGAATTTGAGAGAATATATGTTACTTATGATACTCACAACATGAATGACTCGACTTATCCAATTTATATCTAAAATCATAGATTTAAATATAATAAGAAAATATAATTTTATAATAATAATAATAATTTATTTTATAAATATAAATTATAAGATGACTCAAAACACCTTAACAAATGAAAATAAAATATTAAGCAACTGTTTTAATTTAGTTCTTTTGTAAAATTTATATATATGCATGAGATTGCAGAATATTATCGTTATATTAATTAACATAATTTGGAACCAAACACTTTAGTTTATTTTTTATTTCATTCTAAGCACAATATATCTTAAGTTTTAAATAATCTTCCTAAAATATATTTACAAATCTAAGATAAGAACCAACCTAATGCAAATAAGAAAATTAATCAAAATTTTAATATATTTTGAATAGTTTTTTTTTTATAATTGAATCAGAGAAATAGATGCAACCTAATATATCCAAATGATAACTAAATCGATTGTAAAAAAACAAAACCGACTAGATATAACATATCTAAAATTATATGTATAATTAAAGTAATATAAATTATTAACATAAACTATGCATAAAAATATAAATTAATTTAAAATTAAAAGTAAATAGCAATCAATTATTATATATATTTACTTTATAAATATTTATATCCGTGCATGAGTACGGGAAAATCACATAGTCAACACTGATTTAAAAATGTTTTCGAAAATTTTTCATGCTTATACATCCCTCCCATAATTAAACTCGTGCCATTAACGAGTCCAAACGCCAACCATTTGCGTGTTTCGGTGACCACTAGGTTTGTAAAGCAAAAACGTGTAATTAAGAATAAATGTCCACATACATTGTAAGTTTCTAAAGCAAAAACGTTTATATTAAGGATGTATTTAATATAGTATCTAAAAAGATTTGTAGTGATTTGATTTTTAATATTTTAAAATTATTTTGGATGAACTGTAAAAATTTGTATAACTTTAATTTAAACATTTTATATTTTCATTTAAAATCCTGACTTTTCAATTAAATAATTCCACCAAAATACCTTAAGATTGTAACAATTTTATGTCCATTACTTGAAACAATACATTGGATAAAAATTACCATTTTAAAAATTTATGTTTAAATAACATATAATTTATCATTTTAATAGACACAGAATGCCATATTAAAAAGGGTTAAAAACTAATGTGAATAAAATAAAAAATCATTTTTGTGATACACCGTTTCAATGAGATTTTTTGACATGTTTGTTTAATTAGCACATCCCGTTTGGTTATAAAATTAAACAAGTTCTAACACAAATCTATACCAAAAGTAACTAAATCGTAAAACATCCGCTATATATTAATCGAAAATCATTAAAAAAGTTGTAACCTATATTTTGTAGTAATTACAAAACAAATTTAATGATGTGTCACTTAATTAGAATGTCAATTTGGTTTACGTGATGGCATAAGAATCAATTGAATAATTTGTAAGTCCAAAATCCAATTGCTAAAGAACATTATATTAACCCAAAATATAAGAAGTGTGTATTCTTTCTTTATTTAAAAACTATGGTATGTCAATTAATAATTACGAATAATAAAGATTTGATAACAATTTTTGTATTCTTCCTCATTTTGGTTTAATTTTATATTATTAAAATAAATTAAACAACCACATTAACCATATTATAAAAAATTAGATTTCTCTTATACGTTATATTTTGAATTTTTTAAAACGAGTATAAATTACTAAAAAAAGTTAAAAATCCCACTTTGAAAATTTTGTGATCACTGGTTTATCTTTTTTTGTTATACCACGATACAAAAGATCAGAAAATCGTATTAATATGAATTTTTATTTAATAGATATTTATATTAAATAATATATATTGTTTAAATTAAATATATATTAATATTTTTAAATTAAATTATGTACCATTTAAAAATACAAAATATGTTAGCTTTGAGATTTTCATAGAAAATGTACTAAGACCTTAATATTTTAATTTTGAAATTTTCATCAGAAAAATATCACATCGAAAATTTTGGGATTAATGATTTGAATTTTTTGTTACATCAAGTATACAAATTTTAATAAAACCATATGAGTAAAAAGTCTCAATAATATATTTTTATATTAAAATATACTATATATTTATGTCAATATCATTGAAATTTAATTATATACCATATAAAATATATAAAATGATTATTCCGATTTATTTACCATACAAATATTGTAAATAAACAAGATGTATTGTTTTGATTTATGTGATTACTCTGGTCTCCTATATATTAATTGAAAAACAAATGATTACTCTAGCAAGTGTAAGATTTTATTAATTAATATTGTTCAAAAATCTTACAAGAGATCGATACAATGAAGATTTATTAAGAAGCTATTGAATTCACCTAGCGAGAACATGGATTGAACAACAAATTTTCTTTCCTAACCGTAACCTCCTTTCTATTTGTCACAACACTAACAAAGAGTATTTGAAAGTGTCGATTGACAAGCTGTAATAACGTTTTTTAGGTTCAGCCCATTGTTTTCCTTAAATGGGCCTAGAACAGTTTTTAATGATTAATAAAATGAGTCATGTACATAGTAAAATATGTTTTGGTTTAAAAATTATTGCATATCCAAAATCAATATGAACCATAGTCATTTTGTTAAAATTTTGTTACAGTAAAAATATAGGATTGAGCAAAAATCTGAATCCAAAAAACCGAACCAAATTCGTTCCAAAAAGATAGTACTGAACTTTAACCAAAATTGGTTAGATATCCGAATGAGTTCAAAATTTTGGTATCTAGAGAACCGGAACTGGACGCGATCCGAACCAAAATATATCTGAATATATCCGAACAAGATTTATATACTTAAGTGTATTAATTACTTTTAAATTTAATATCTAAAAGAATAGACAAAATATATAAAATGTTTTTAAGTTGTCCAAAATACTTGGAAATATATATACATAGTTATAAGTACATGTTTAAAATAGCTAAACGATACTTGAAATACCAAAAATAATTAAAATATCTATTGATTTCCTATCCAAATATTTAAGTTAAACTAATTTTTATGTTAAGTTTAAGTATTTTTGGCATATATTATTTAAATTTATATGTTATATATTTTTATTTTTAGATTTTGAAAATTTTAAATTATATATGAACTTTAATTTTGAAAAATTATATAGGTTATCCAACCTAAATCAACCAAACCCAAAGATCCAAACCAAACCAAATGCAAGGATCCGTGAACAGTACCAAATAGTACCTGAATGCCCACTTCTAATCAAATGTAAAAAAAAAATTATTGATAACAAAATATATACTAATAATATTTAAATACAATATATTTTTAAAAAATCACTCTGTGGCAGAAATAATCATCTAGTTTTCATTAGTACACAAAATCTAACAAACGTGATTAGTACACAAAATCTGACAATCTTTTTATCGATTTTTAATCCCACGAGGAGAACACAAAGCAATAAAGTGTCTCTTTCCTGTATAAAAAGAAGATGAAGATGGAGAAAATGTCACTTTCAAAAGGCTTATTTTGGAACCTTTTTAAATATTTGGACTTTATAGTCTGTATGCCTTATAATACCATAGTTGGAATACATTGATTTGGCTTTGTCTGCCTAAATAATTACAAATAAAATTTACGTTCACCCAGAAATAAATAAACACACGTACAATGTTTTCTATCATTTTGCTAACTATTCATAAATATATGTTGATTAACTATTGTCTATTGAGTACACATACATACAAATATATTATATATTAATCTTAGTTATATATGATCACTATACAATGAATATATATTCTTATGCTGAGACGAGACTCGAGAGGCGATGGAAACGCCAGCTAGCGTCGTTTATTGCAAGTAGTTATGTGTGTTTCACAAGAAACCCGTCCTTATAGGTACGCAAATACGGACCCATGATTGCAGAAATTGATGTTCTTGAAGTTTCTCTCTTTACACACTTCTTTTCTTTATATGTCTCTTTGTATGATTGGAACCAACTTTAACCTAATTAATATGCATTGATTGGTAACATTTGTGTATGGAATTTACGTGCCCATATTTATACCTGACCCAGATATGTCTTTTTATCATTTTACAAGCGTTAAAGCTCATTTATAATTGTAATACGAACTCAAATCTTTATTATATAGTATTGGTACATATCCTCCGAAATGAAATCAGTACAATTAATCACACTGCCTGATACGAAGTTTCATACTCCCTGTTCAAAACTAATTTATAATTAGTATGTTGATTCACGTTAATTTATTATATCTTATTCTAGATTGCTTATAAATTTATATATAATCTTAAGACGACCAGTTGACATAAGTACATTTAACGATGGTCTTCGAGGCATATATATATATATATAGTATATGGATAGGAAGAATTCCCTAATTAACCTTACTTTTGCTGACAACTAAACTTAAAATGCAACTAAAAAGTAACGTTTCTCACGATTATTCCATGAAAGTCAATATCTGAAGACGATAAATCAATTGTACAACTAAGTAATAGGTTAATTCTAAATCAAAAAGAAAAATATCATCATGGCTTATCTTATCTCTTAGATACTTCGATTAGCGTCACACGAGCATGCATATGCAAATGTGTATGTATATGCGATTAATGTATTATATATATATATATATATATCAATGTTCTTGTCATGGTAGAAGACAATAAAATAGTTAAACTTCGGTAAAATTTTCCGTGTCACACAAATACTACAGAAAGGATAAATGAATAAATAAAAGCTTGTCTTCTCACCGTGTTGTCCACGGAGACAAATTTCATACCCGGTCGGGACAAAGACGTTGGCATAGATACTTCAGTATTGTCATTCTGAATGTGGTGTCCAAAACCCAAAAGATATCAGAGCAAACAGTGACTCCAAGTGTCTTGTTTTATACTAATAAATATATTTATAAAAAAATATAGAGTGGGTCTATAAGAAAAAAAAACAAAGTAAATATAGAACCAATGGGTCCATTCCCTTTATTGCATTGTTTTGGTCCCATTCCTCCATAATTATTATAACACGTCCTAAAATATTAATGCATATAAATATTTGAGTGATTGAGAAAAATGATAAGACAAGATTTTACCAACACAATTTCTTCTTCTCATATGAAAGTTTTTCTCTAGTTTCTTCATCATTTCACTATCTACCCTGTTTCTTTTCTCATTTTGAATAGTTCTCAAAACTTTATTTTCATCCAGACACTACAAAATATAGCCCGTTTCAAAGAATCCTTGGAATTCCCTCCCAAATCGTCATTTTCTAATATTTGCATTAGTCTCGGGATCCAAATGGTTGCATCAGTATCAACGTGTACGTCCATTGAAGAATACGACGACTCCCTCCACAAGGAGAGAGTGTCTCAGCTTCACAACCCCTACTCATCGTCTGACTTAGTGAACCAAGATAGCAGAGTAGAGCAAACCGATAAATCTAAGAAGACCAAAAGGGTTAAAGATTCCGGTAGACATCCGGTTTATCACGGCGTGAGGATGAGGAACTGGGGAAAATGGGTTTCGGAGATTCGTGAGCCGAGGAAGAAATCACGTATCTGGCTCGGAACGTTCCAGACGCCGGAGATGGCGGCGCGTGCACACGACGTGGCAGCTTTGAGCATCAAAGGAAGCTCAGCAATACTTAACTTCCCCGAACTTGTTGAGTCTTTCCCTCGACCCGTCTCGCTAAGCCCTCGAGACATTCAGACAGCTGCTCTCAAAGCAGCACAGATGGAACCAACGACGTCGTCTGCGTCTTCATCATCGTGTTCTTCGTCTTCTGCTTCTTCGCTCGAGTCTCTTGTGTTGGTGATGGACCTGTCGGGGACTGAGGCAGAGGAGCTTGGAGAGATCGTGGAGTTGCCAAGTCTCGGACCGAGTAACGACGTGAACGTTGGAAATGAGTATGTGTTCTCTGACTCAGTGGACTACTGTTTTTATCCTCCACCGTGGGGAGAGTTGTCGGAAGATAGTTACGGTTACAACCAAGTCTTGTCATGGGATCTCTAACGACGTTTTCATCAGTTTTTTTTTTCTTTTTGTATCATCATTAGTATCATCATTGCCTTGTTTAATCAATAACGTCTTTTGAACCATTCTTTTTTTTTTCAACAGAAGGCTACTCCTTTTGAACCATTCTTTGTTTTTGATTGTAAGAGTTTTATTTTTTTGGGTGCGTGTGTGAGCTCCATAATGAAATACTTGTACAAAACTCTATTTATGTGTGTGTGTTTTTAAGATATTAAATATCGGTCTGGTTTTTGAAAAAGAAGTGGTAAACGTGATTCTTTGTAAGTATCATCAAGTGAATAAGCGAAAATAAAAAGTCCACTAACTTTGGTATTGCAATAGTACAAAATCATTAAGAGATCGAAACTGTTTGCGTGTTTATTTTTGTCTTTTAAACATTAACTAGATTATGATCCGTGCTTCCGAAGCGCGAAATATTTTACGATTCAATATTCTATTAACAATGTTACAAATATTTTGTTAATTTGTAAGAATTTTGTCTATTTAAAAACCTGCATTTTAATCAACACTTTTAAATCTAACTTAAACTTTCGTGTCAGTAATTAAGCCCGGTACAATCAATTGGTTAAGGAGTAATATATTGCATGGTGATCATCGCATGTAGACTTATTGGATGATGGTTATGAAATCTCAAATTAAACATTATTGCACGTTGGTTATGAAATCGATTGGGCAAGGAAATATTTTTTTGAATATAAGGAATATGGGCCAACTGATAAAATGAATGCATATTAAGTTAGCAAAATAGAATAAGGAAATAATTCACTAACATTAACTGTTGATTAATAGGATCAGAAAATATATCATATCTATTAGTAAGTCCAACTTAAAATCCACCTAGAAAAAGTCATAATGTTTCTGTTTTAATAAGATAGATTAATATAACCCACAATCATTTTTTTGTTTGGTCGGAATAGCTGGAATGGAGAATTAAAAGCTAGGGTAAAACAAGAAAAGCACTAGGCGAGGCCAACTTGTCCAAGCTGACGGAACCATTACAAGCCACATATATACACACATCCATGCAATATATTGGTTTTTTGGGATAAAATCCATGCAATATATTGTTATAACAAAGATTTTTCACATAATTATACTACAGTATATTGGCTACGGAATACTACAATAGCATCAGACAACTCGTTTAATTTAATTCGAATTAAAAAGATAAAAGCTTATGATAAAGGCAGATCTGATTAGCTAGCTAAAAAGACTAAATGAGAGTGTTTTTTACTAAGAAAAAATGTAAGGATGTTACTGGAGCAGCGCAGTTTAATTTAATTAATAACTAAAATGGAGATTGTTGATGACTCCTAAAATAAACATATTTCACACTATATCTGTGTATACCAGATGTGGTCCTCATATGAGGAGGATAAAGAATGTGACATGTCTAGTCATGTCACATTTACATCTTTCAGTTTCCAAGATCTTTTCAAGAACATTAATAAGTTTACAATCATGTAAAAGAGCTTTGATGATTTTAAAACTTCTCGTTCTAAAGTGGAATACCCATGAAATCAATCTGTCCAAGTCACTCTGTTATGCTAGTTAAGATTACGTATCTAGTCTTTTTTAAACCCCAAAAGTTAAATGTTTCTAACAGCTTGCAAACTCCAAACGTTTGCGTGGATTTTAACATGGTTTTGTTTTTTTTCTTCTGAAAATTATAATATTTATTTGTTTTATTATAGTTTTTTTACTAAATTTGTTTTATTATAGTTTTGTTGAAAATGATTATTCGGCTCCATTTGTTGAATGTTTCTTTGTTATAATAGACTTGTGATGAACATATGAACATAATAAAAAACTATTTAGTTATCTAAATAAATTATATCAAAATTGTGTCCATATAAAATACTTTTCTGCAGTTAAAAAATATTTGGGTTAGTGCTTCTTTATTTAGTAATGTTAAGTATAGGACTGGGTAACAAATCCGGATCCAAAAAAACCGAATCGAATCCGATTCGAAAAAATAGTACTGAATCCGAATCGAAATACATTAAGTATCTGAACGGGTTCAAAATTTTGGTATTTATAAAACCGAAACCGAACCCGATCCGAACCGAAGTATTTCGGGTACTCTAATGTATCCGAAATAGATTTATATACCTAAATATTTTAATTATATTTAGATTTAATGTATATTAAAACCATCCAAAATATATAAGATACTTTAAAGTTCTCCAAAATACTTTAAAATATATACCAGTAGTCAAAAGTAAATGTCTAATATAGCTAAAGTATACTCAAAACACCAAAAATACTTAAACAATCTATTGATTCTCTATCCAAATATTCAAACCAAACTAATTGATATGTTAAGTTTAGTTATTTTGACATATATTATTCAAATTTATTTGTAATATATTATTTTATTTATAGATTTTGAGAAATTTAAAGTATATAATGAATTTTAAATTTTTAAAAATAATTTAAATGGATTATCTGAACCTGAACTGAACCCGCAAAGATCTGAACCGAACCCGAACCAAAATTTAGAAATACCCCAACCGCAAAGATCTGAACCGAACCCGAACCGAAATTTAGAAATACCCGAATGTTGCTGAAATCTTTGACCTCGAAAACCCGAAACCTGAATAGACCCGAACCGAACCCGAACGCCCATCCCTCACTTAGATATAATTATATGCAAAATTCAAAACAAGTGGTAGTCTGGTAGACAATAGAGTAGTAATGTCCAACATATAATATCTAACCGGTTGTAGGTATTTAATAGCTGGTGGATAATCTTAAATTAGTGTTAGGAATGTAAAAAAGGAAAGATAAATACTTGAAAATATAGATTACGTGACTTTTTATTTTATTTGATGTTTTATCATAAAATACTATCTGTCTTATTAAAATTCTAATTAGTTAATGAAGCTTTACACTTAATTTAGCTTATCTATACTATTAAATTAGAAGTCTGTGATTTTTTTATTTGGACCATCTTCTAGAAAATTTATTAAATGTATTGGCATATGACCTAATTAAAATTGTGATAAGTAGAATTTGCCACTGATTTTCTTCCTACATATATGCTCCTTTTAATTTGAACAAGTACATTTTGTTTCTTCTTATTGATTTAGTTCATATTTATATGCCTCATTAATATTGATATGTAATCTATATGATATTGACCTTAAGACGTAGAAACATATATTGAGAATCATTATAAATAATGCTCATATACTTTGTTTCATAGTTTATAATGCTTTTATACTTTGTTTCATAATTTTTCTATGCTCTTATACATTACAGATTAAAAAATACATCATGTTTTTCACAACTTCACACAACATTTAACATTCCTATCATAAAGAAGATTTATCTTATTTCTATCCCTTGAAAACAAAAATTAAATATCTTTTTATTATATTATTTTGTTTCAAATTTGTATCCATTTCAAATATGTCGTCTAACACCAGAATTATGGAATCTAAATTTGTATTCCATGCTTTAATTTATATTCCATGTTTTAATTTAATAAATATATTTTTATATTATTTTTTAACATAAACTTTCAACCGTTTTTTTTTTGTAAAGCAGATGCATTTAATTAATAAAACTTAGGTCTGATACATCTGGGCTAGAGCCTGTTTGGCAACAAGGTCGGCCCTATCGTTATCCTTCCTAGGAATAAACTTAAACTTAACAACATTAAATTTCTGAGAGAGTAGATAGATGTCGTTGAGGAGAGTAATGATCTCTAAGTTCCTTCCTCTTGAATTCACCTAATTGATGAGAACCTGTGAATCAGAGAGTATAGAGAGAGAGGATAATCCCAAACGGAGAGCAGAGATCATGGCTTTTCTCAGAGCCAAAGTTTCTGCAGTAAGGGGCGAAGACACAAAGATTGCGGTCGCTGAGTGAGATGAGATTGCACCGGCATCATCGACGATCCACGCAAGTCCTGCACACTTAGTTAAAGGGTTCCAAGCGGCGTCGGTGAACATGCAAGTCCGATCTGGGACAGGGGTTGGATCCTGGATGATACGAGGTAGATTGGGTTTAGTGTTAGATGGCGGTTCTTGAGCTAAAGTCAATTCGCGAGCTTCTCTCAAAGCCTTTTCCATCGTTTCTGCTGGGGTAAAGTTTCTCTTTGAAAGTTCAACTGGTTCCTGGAGATCCATAGATTCCAGCAAATTGCTGCCGAGAGCGTACCAGGACCTACGCCTGTTAGAGGTAGCGATGGGGTTTGTCAAAGCTTCTCAAGGCCTTCCCTTGTACTCTGGAAGAGGGTAGCATCACAAGGGATTGCAAGGGGTGCTAGTTCCCAGACCGTGGAGGCATAGGAGCATTTGTAGAGCATATGAGCTACCGATTCGACCTCGCTACATCGTGGGCACACACTCACTATTGGGATGTTTCTGATGGCGAATTGTTCCCCCACCGGAAGTGCATCATGTAAGCAACTCCATAGAAATACTTTTATGTTTTCTGTAGTTTTGAGGGTCCATACGTTGGCTAACCAGTCAATGTTTGTTGTAGGTTCCACCATTAGCTCCGCTGATTCAGCCTCCGCCAGTGCTCGATAGCCTGCCTTTGCAGAGTATATACCCGTTGCAGTTTTCAGCCACACAGCTCATCTGGACTATTGCACACTGACGGTTGGAGAAGGAGGATCTGGTGGGTGTAGAATGGGAGAATCAGTTCCACCTTTTGAGCATCCCATTCTAGGGAGTTTGTACGCATAAGATCCGAGACTTTCAAGTCTATGAGTGCTTCTGGTGCTGGACCAAAGGGACGTTGTTGCTCCGTCGTCGACAACCAGGGGTCATTCCAGACGCTTATCTCTGTTTCCGTACCAACAATCCATCCAAGATGCTTAATTAAAAGGTCTCTTCCAATCAAAATGCCTTTCCATCCATGAGATGAATTTTTGGTCGCTTTGATGTAAGGAAAGGTTCATCCTTGCAGTATTTTGCTATCAGGCATCGTGCAAGGAGACAGGAGGGATTCTTTAATATCCGCCAGCTGAGCTTCGCTAACAAGGCATCATTGAAGGTAGAGATGTCTTTAAGACCCAACCCTCCTAATTTCTTTGGTTTAGCCATCCGTTTCCAAGAAATCCATGACATTCTACGCTTGTCTGTTGATGTGTCCCACCAAAATCTTGTCAGGAGGGATTGGATTTCTGCGCAGATCGTTAAAGGCAATTTGAAGCTAGACATGGCATGTGAGGGCATAGCCGAGAGGACCGTTCTCAACATTATCATCTTGCCTGCTTTCGACAGGAAATTTGTAGTCCAGCTGATAGACTTCCTCCTGATCTTGTCAACAATGTTAGCGAACATATTCCTCTTACTCCTACCAAACTGCTCTGGTAACCCAAGGTAAACTCCGAAACCACCATTCTTCTCAATGCCTAGTAACCGTTTGATTAGGTCTTTTCGATCTTGTGGTGTATTCTTGGAGAAGGATACTGCAGACTTTTGAGTATTGATCAGTTGTCCCGAAACGGTTTCATAAGCTGAGAGGATTTTGTTGAGAGTTTGTGCATTTAGGGTATTAGCTTTGCAGAAAAACATTGTGTCATCTGCAAAAAGCAGATGATTAATGCAGGGTGCACCTGTAGTTAGCTTGATTCCTTTTAGCTTGCCATTCGTTTGACCCAAGTTACATAGGCTAGAGAGTAGTTCACTACAGAGGATGAATAGGTAGGGGGAAAGGGGATCTCCCTGCCTTATGCCTCTACCAGGCTTGACGAATCCTCTTGTTGTGTTGTTAACGATAAAAGTGTAGCTCACCGACGTGACACATTGCGTTATCCATTCCGTCCATATAGGGTGAAACCCAAACCTGAGAATAGCTGCCTTGATAAAATCCCACTCAAGCCTATCATAGGCTTTACTCATATCAGTTTTGACAGCCATATAGCAGTGCTTTTGAGCCTTAGACTTCTTGAGATAGTGTGGGAATTCATGGGTTATTAAAACGTTATCTGACAATACCCTCTTTGGTATGAATGCAGATTGAGTCTCCGTGATGAGGTTGTCAAGCAGAGGTTGTAGCTGGCGTGCTAGGAGTTTTGAGATCACTTTGTAGCTCACATTACAAAGGGCCAGAGGTCTGAAAATTAATTTTGATAGGGTGAATAGTTTACATATATTTTGCAATAGGGTGAATAGCTTACATATATTTTGATGTAGATTTCATAAAAATTAGTTTTAAAATGTTTATATCTAAAGTATGGAAACAAAAATAAATTTTATCGTTAGAAAATAATCCTGCACTTTAAAAGCAAAAGTTAAAAATATAATATTTTCAGACATAAAAATTCTGCCCTATATTAACAACATAAATATATTTAGTCAATTTTGTAGAATTCATATTCATAAAACTATTTTTTTTTCAAAATCAATGCAAAATATGTTAAAAGTCGGACTATCCTATTTTGATTATCACATTCTTATGTTTTATATAAAACTGTAGCTAAAAACCTATATTTTGTTTTAAGAAAAATAACACAAATTTTTATATAAAATACTTAATATATTTAATTTTTAAAGAAAATCATAAAATACAATTTTTTTAACAAAAAAATAGCTGTCTTTTGAAATGCACGCACGGGTCAATACCAGCACTATTTAAAAAAAAAATAAAAGATAACCGATTTTAAAATTTGACAAGTAAAAATGAAACAACAGTTAAATTTTAATTTTACTAATTATTTTAGAGAATGAAATATTTAATCACTGAATAATTTGTATGTATATCTAAAATAGAGTGAACTAACTCCATTAATTAGTGAATCAACTATTTGATAATAGGAAAAACTACGGCCCAAGGAAGTATGGAAAACAAAATTTCTAAAATTCTATTTTAAAAATCAATCGAAATTTTTAAAAAAAATCGTGCAAGTTGCCTATGAAAAAAGTTCAAGAAAGGTGGCCTATGGACCTAATTTGGAACCTAGAAGCCCTAGATATCAACCGTAATCAAATAGAATTATATTTCCATATTATTCCTCCTTTTTGAACTTTATATACTACTCCATTTCTCTTTGCCCAAAAAAAAAACTTTGGATTCAATATATTCTATTTTATATATGTTAACAGTGAGTTGGCAATAAAATGATTTAGCTGACATTGTTTATTGAAATATTTAATATGAAAAGACATGCAATGATTGTTGGATGGATTTCGCTTGTCCTGCACTGGTTGGTGGATGATGGGATACTACAGTGACAACAGATTTTTTAAGAAGTAAAATCAAAAAATTTTGGACTGATTGTAGAAAAGGATTTTCATGGGGATTACTCGAAGATAAATGGTTAGCTTGGTTTTCCAAAAAAAAAACAATACGTTTAAAATTTTCCAAAATATAAGATTTAAGAGGAGTCTTAAAACGTATAATCACTATTTTAAATAATTTCCAACCGTGCTTAGAAGTTTAAGAACCTCATTTTTTTTGACAAAGAACCTCATTGCAATTTTTTTTTTTGAATTTTTGGAAATTAATTTGAACTTTTATAGTTTTTTTTTTTGAACACAAAACTTTTATAGTTTAATTAAGAAAATTTAGTTCTTATTTGTGTCGTTAACTATGTATCCATTTAAATATTTTCCGAATTATCATTCAATAATCAACAAATTTTAGTACATTATTCAAAATGATTTCTAAGTATACATGTTTTCTGCTCCAGTTCAAGTGACGATATTATTATTAGCACAACAGCAGGTGATATACACTAGTGTTTAGGGGCTGACGATTGAAGACAATCTTTCATAATCTCCTGAATCCTTCTCTGCAACACCTTGTCCTTAACCCTACTAATCATGTCCTCATAGAAAGCTTGAAGCCTCATAAGCTGACTCTTATCTGCACTCTCCAGCATCTCTCCCCACTCTTTTCCCATATCGAAGTACCCAGAAACCCGTAATGAATACGGGATATCTTCCTCTTCATTGAAAGGTTTCCCAAATATGGATCCATGAAGTATGCTTGCATATCTTTCCATCACCATTAGCTTTGACTGTAGCTGTTTGATCTCCTCCGTTGATGAGCTTTTGTCATCATCAGGTTTGGGTGCTTCTTCACTGTCCTGTTTCAGCTCATTCGGCGGCCAGTAGACAGGGGTAGGAACATAACAGTCCATAACATTCCCGGTCCCGAGCACTCCGTTTCTTCCTCTTCCCCAAGACCACATCTTGTAACCACCGTTTGCCACAAGAACTGTATGTGCAGCCCCGCAAGAAACCTGAACCGGGTCACGAAATCTTGACCCACCGGATATCTTTCTTGGTACACTGTCGTCTCCTGCTTCCACTTCTGAGAAATTCACATCAGGGCATAACCCCAGTCCCCTCTCCATTCCCCATGACCACACGAATCCCTCAGATGACACCACGCTAGTGTGGAACAACCCACAGTCTACAGAAACTAAGTGAGCATGTTCTGGGAGCTCTGAAACTGGCTCTGGAACCTGTGAGCTCTTGGTACTTCCATGCCCAAGCTGGCCATTTTCTCCAAACCCGAATGTCCAGCAAATGCTTGGTCCGTTCGGTGTCTCCTTCCTGTAGGTGAGAAGAGCTGTGTGATGAGCACCGCAAGCTATGTCGTAGACTGTAAGACCAGATTCCTGGTTAAACGTCTCCACAATCTGTGGCCTTGCACGGCTCTCTCCATCCCCAAGCCCCAACTGGCCATGATGATTATTACCCCAAGAATACAACACAGATTCTTGGATCTCCTTAGAACCAACAAGAGCAACAACGTGCTCATCCCCACACGCTACCTTCAAAACAGTCCGGCCATGGAACTCTGGTACAGGAAACGGAATCGGGACGCTTGTGAAAGACAAACGAGGCTCAGGCCCGCTGTCTTGTGGTGGAACATTGCCCCACATCCAAAGACCTCCGACATTATCAATGGCAAGCGACATCATGGATCCAGCCTTGACAGAGCAAACCTACCCAAGTGTAATGCTTCAGGCTTTTGACTTTATAAAAACCAAAACCAAGAAAGCGTTTCCAATGACCACCATACCTTTAAGTCTGATCTAGCTTCTCTATCTGAATCATCAAGAGAAGAACTAGATGCTTCTTGTTCAAAGAAGTTCTGTATCAAGCGTGGAGCCAAGGTGTTCTCCCCATCAAAACCAAGTTGGCCATCCATTCACCAGTCAAGGATTCAAAGGCATTATATAGAGAAGAGAGTATGAAAAAACGTAGTTATCAAAAAAAGTGATATCAAGAGCTTTAGATAAAGGATACAAATGTTATAACCCCAACACCAAACCGATCCATCATCTGCCAAAAGCTTACAAGAGAATGGTCAGTACAGATCCATATATTCGTATAAAATTCATAAATATTACACACGAACAAGCTTATATTCCGTATCATATACGTATTGATCATCATCGTTCACAGTCACCAATTTCTCAGATCATTCATTTGGTCAAACGCTAGTACGAACAAGCTTATCTTCCTATTATCATATCTACAACTCAGAGCATACTTTATCACTCAAAAATCAGCAGCACATATGCTTATATAGAAAAAGTGAAATTGAGACATGTGAAGAGAAGAAACAACCTGAGACAGCGAGACTGTGATAAGCACCAGCAGCAATACCGACGATTCGAGGTGCTGGGGATTCGAACTCGACTCGAGCTGGGACAAGCTCGTCTGACTCTCTCCCCGTGCCGATACGGCCGAACATTCCTCTTCCCCACGAGTAAACACATCCATCGCCTGCCAAAAAAAAAAAAATCAAATCAAATCAAGAGAAGGAATCTCTCTATCAACTACTAAACGAAGCTGTGGAATTGTTTTGTTTTTACCTGTTAGAGCGATGGTATGCGCTTCGCCGGCGGCGAGAGCTACGATTTTCCGGGATAAATCTTCAGAGATCGGTAACGGCGTCGTTTTGTCCTCCATGGCATAAATAAACTGCTCCAAGATTTTCTTTATGGATAAGGTTCGTGCTCAAGTTAGCTTTCTCACATCCCCTGAGGCTTCAGCCATCGATCAGCACTCGACAATCCTTTTTTTTTTTTTAATATTTTAAATTAAACATCATCCAAAAAATATCTTCAGGCTCGGTCTTCTGTAATGCTTGCGTAGTTTAGTAGGCCCGTTATCATTATCCGACCCATGATATTTGAACCCGACCCGTCTCGGAGACGCTTTCTTCCTAACATGCGCAAAAAATCTCTCTCCTTAATTAGCTATTTTTCTGAATGACAAACGTGATTAGCATTTTTCTGTTGGATTATTTAATATAAGAATAGTCCTTCGCAAAGAATCTCGATGATGAACTCTTGCTGAAGTCTATGGAACTAATGCACATGAATCACTGTGATAAAAAAAAGTTGCACAGTAAATTAACTGAGGGGTTAAAAAAGGGATTTCACAAACAAAGTGAATAAAAAGGCACGATCTTAACCCCTTATTGATACCACCAACATTAAAAACAAGAAGAAAGAAAACAAAATGGATCGAGAAGCTCTTCTCGCCGGGAAAGCTACGCACCAGCAGCCGGGAAAACCCAGTGTTTTGACCATTTCGAGTATTCTTGGTATAATTATCATATTATATATACAGGGAGATGTTTAATTTGGATATTTATATGTTTTTTGCTAACTAAGCGGTTTAATATGGATAGCAAGTCAGGCGTTGGAGAAACTAGCTTACTACGGATTGGCACCGAACATGATACTTTACTTGACGGCGGAGTACGGCATGGCAACGACAGAAGCGGCCAAGATCCTCTTACTCTGGTCTGCCGCCACCAACCTCTTCCCTCTTGTTGGTGCTTTTGTCGCTGATTCTTACACAGGTCGCTTTCCTCTTATCGGGTTTGGATCATCCACCAGCTTGCTGGTACATATTTCTGAAACACATGTAAACGACAAGCAAATAATTTAATTCGTTCTTTTTCGTTGATTTCTTCTCTAACTACTTTTCTTCTTTTGGTAAAACTCTAACTACACTTTACCAGTAAGTATTAGAGTATACACATCTCATATTCTTTATCCTTTTAGTTCACTCATTTTATGCATGTTATTGCATTATCATTGCTAGGTTTTCTTGATGATCTTCTAAGTATATATAAATTTTATTAGTGTTTAGTTTTTAAGTGTAAACGCAAAAATATATTAGCATTATATTGCTGGTTATCAAGTTTTTGAAAAAGTTTAGTGAACTTTTTCAGATTTTTGATATATTCACCAGAAAATGCTAATATATATATATATTTTTTTATATTTACAAGTAATTTTTTTAAAAATTAATTTAATTTGAATTTAAAAAATCACTACAAAGATTGTCAAAGCGCATGATCTTAGTTGAGTACCATATATTCAGCTTTGTAATCATGCAAGAAGTGTTTTACTCTATTTTTACCTCAAAGAATAAAATCGAACTAATGATCTCAATTAACATTTTGATGTAACTCTCTTTTATTTTGTCAACGACGTTACTCATTGTTTATTTTATTCGTTTCTCAGATAATTCAAAAAAGTTATTACGTACCTCTCTACAGTAGTGACATGTGATCAAAAGAAAATAATTAGTCATCTTATCATATTTTATTTTAAAACTGTCCTAGCAATAACATTTTACTGTAATGATGTAACCCATTGGATGTAATGGATGATAATACAAATGAAACGTTTTTGTTTTAAAATAACACAAAATAAATAAAAATTCTAACCATTAATTTAAAATGATTATTTATTTTAGATTTAGATTTAGGTTTGGAGTTTTATAAATAAGAAATCCAGTTAGAGCATGATTAACCCCAGGTTTTTATGATGAGATTCTTAAAAACCTTATTTAAGAACCGGTTCTTAGTTTTTAGTTATAAATTAAGAGACAGTTTCTTATATTTTTCTAAGAAATTCATCATAAAAACCTTAGGATAATCATGGTTTGAGGATAATGGTGTAAGGTTTTGAATAATTTAGTCATTTGATCTTATTTTAGAGATTTATCCTTATTTGTTACTTTTTCATAACTTTTTATGCTAACTTATATTTATATGTAAGTAGCTTTCAGTTGATCCTTTGTCTTTACTTTCGTGATTGCTAAAATAGGGAATGCTTTTATTATGGCTGGCAACAATAATTCAACCGGAATGCGACAGATCAACACAAGTTTGTCAACCAACCACACCACTCCAACTCACTCTCCTTTATTCCTTTTTTACCCTCACCTCCATCGGCGCCGGCGGCGTCAGGTCCTCCTCCTTAGCCTTCGCCGCCGATCATCTCCAACTCAACCACACATCACCTACCGCCACGTCAGCCCTAGAAACTCTCTTTAACTGGTACTACTTCTCCAACATGCTGGCTTACTTCCTCTCGCTGTCGTTGCTCGTCTTCGTTCAGACAGAGTATGGTTGGCAGATCGGTTTTGGAGTCTCTGTCGTTGCCATGACAGTATCGGTTGCTTTGTTCTTCGTGGCTTCTCCGTTTTATGTCAAGCTTAAGTGTGAGCCCGGTCTGGTTTCTGGACTTCTCCAGGTTCTCGTTGCTGCATTTAGAAACCGACACGTTGATTTGTCATCGGAGGAGCATATTGTGTCGTACCATCACGAAACGGGATCTTCATGTTCGATTCCTAGCCAGAAATTGAGGTTTATTATGTTTCAAAAAAAAGTTGAGGTTTATTAATTTACTATTTACAAGCTTAAAAATAAAACTATGGTCAGACTTTATCCGATTTTTTTTTCTAAAAAGATTTGTAGAGTTAAATTTTTTTTTTTTGATAATACAGGTTTGTTTAATTTGATGAAAAACCTGTATTAATTTACTATTTACAAGCTTAAAAATAAAACTATGGTCAGACTTTATCCGATTTTTTTTTTCTAAAAAGATTTGTAGAGTTAAATTTTTTTTTTTTGATAATACAGGTTTGTTTAATTTGATGAAAAATGGTGACAATTTTCTATAAACTTTATCTTTTTGTTGATTTATTTTCTAACTATAGGTATTTAAACAAAGCGTGCGCCACAAGTACTCCAAAGAGAGACCTAACCCTAGAAGGGAAGTCACGGAGTCCATGGAAACTATGTAGGGTGCAACAAGTAGAAGACCTTAAATCTCTCGTCAGTGTCCTACCCATCTGCTCAACGGGAATCATCTTGACACTTGTCACAGCTTGCCAAGCCTCCTTCATAGTTCTTCAAGCCAATGCCATGGATCGTCGCACTTTCTTCCAGGGTTTCGAGATTCCAGCAGGAAGTTATAGCGTTTTTATGATCATCTCCTTCGTGCTCTTCCTTGTTATTTACGAGCTTGTTGTCGTTCCTTCGGTCTCTTGGATTCTAAGAAAGCCCTTTCGATTGGGAGTTATGTTGAGAATGGGAATTGGGATTTCAATATCGGTGCTATGCATCTCCTCTCTCGCGACCGTGGAGTACGTTAGAAGAAAAAGAGCTGTAAGTACTCGATCTGGATTTTGGTCTAATTTCTGTTTGGATTTTAAAAAGTGTCAGTTGGGGTTTATAGTTAAAATGTTTACAGAGACATTTATATAAAAGTATTTTTAATATTTAATTAATAAAATCGGTTAAATTCAAAACCTAAAATATATACTGCAGTGCTAAATTTTTAACTTAAAATCTTAAACTCTTTACTCTTAAAACTTATTGTTATTAACACAAACCATTAAACAATATAGTTTGTTTGTTTTTTAGTTTTGAAAGAGTTAACCTATTTTTTGTATTGTATACCTTTTCTTCTTAGATACAGTATAAACTCTATAAATTAATACTCGATAAATTAATAAATTTTGATGGTCCCAACTTGGACCAGTGTAAAATGTGACACAAATCGATAAAATAATAAGATAATAATATTTTTAAAACTCTCATGTAAATATATAGTCCCATTAAAATCATAAATTAATAATCTGTCTATATTTTTTTATATAAGTACAAACTAAACATTATATTTTTGGTTTTATATTCACAATGAAAATACGTCTATTTTTCTTAATATTTATAAAAATTATATCGAAAACCACATAACAATTCTATGAAACATAAAAATAGATACCAAATAAGATAATAAAACAATATGAAAGTCAAATTTCTTAAATTTAAATAATATATCTACGGTAAAATCAAATATTTTCTTATTTTATAAATAAAAATATTAAAAATAGAAAAAATATCTATAAAAGGAAATTTTTGTAAATTAATATCTCTATAAATTAATAAAAAATTGAAGTCCCAACATTATTAATTTATAGAGGTTTTACTGTAGTTATTCCATATTTTATATTAAGTTGCAACTAAGTTTAAGTTCTATATATAATCCGATCCATTTTTTATTATATTTGATTTGCTCTTTTCCAATTGTATTTGGTTAAATCTTCTGGCATCAATTATTTGCGTCCGGTCAGGATATAACCCGAGAAATTGTTTTTATAATTAAACATCATTTAACTGTTGAAAAAAAATCATTCAACTGTTTTTCTTTTGAATGGTTGATTCACTAGAGAGACGAGAGAGGTACGATACTGTCGGCGATGTGGTTATCGCCGTATATGATATTAGGAGGCATTTCAGAGGCTCTTTTTGCCATAGCACAGAACGAGTTCTTATACTCTGAGCTTCCAAAATCCATGTCAAGCGTTGCCACCACACTCTCCGGCCTAGGCTTGGCCGCCTCAAGCATCGTATCGTCTTGGATCATCACTGTAGTAGACGTCGCCACCTGCCGGAGCTGGATCACAGAGGATATAGACGAGGGACACTTGGACTATTACTACTGGCTCGTGGCGGTATTGTCTCTGCTCAATGTCGTGTATTTTGTTTGGTGTAGGAAAAATTATGGTAAATGTAAAAGTGATGCAGATAATTAAATAGCGATAAGTGTGAGACATTTGTTTCCGTATCAAATAAAATTAAACGAATAAATATTATTAGCATTATGTTCATACTCATCGGAATATAGTTGTATGTTTATTTAAAGAGTGTTTGTTTGTTTATATACATTTTGTTTTTATGACCGTAGGGAAATCTTTCTAATTCCATGAAGTCTTGTTTCCATTACACAATTAATTCATTAATATGACACATTTAGGTGATCAAGATGAATCGAATCTAAAGCGGGATTGCAGATGAAACCTTTTTACCACTAGACCAACACAACTTGGTTTGTTTGTTTATTTATATACATATACAATAAAATTAAAAGATATATTTTCCCAAAACACATAAATCAAGTTTTTATGTTCAAAAATTAACACACAATAAAAAAAATCAAAATATTTTCTATTAAATATGTGAAAATAATTATTTTCATATATTTAGATTTAATGTTTTCTGATTAGAGTTTAATGTTTATTATTTAAGAGATATGATTAAGATTTAGAGTTTCATGTAAAATTTTTTAGTGTTTTTACTGTTTTATAAATGTTATTTTGATTTTTTCTTAAGTACTATTTTAGGAGATTTGCCCTAAAATTAAAGGCTATTCACTTTTTTTTTAAAGTCTATTCACTTATCCAAAAGCAAAAGCCAAATCGAACCAAACCGAAATTACTGAACCAAACCGAAATTACCGAAGTACCGAACCGCTTGTGAAAGCTCTCCCTCCCTACCCCCACGACTTCTCTTCCCTCTCCAGATCTGCTGGTATCACTACCAGAAGAAAAATTGGTAAGCAATCGTCATATGGCTATGGCGATTAGGGTTTGTCTCCTCCTTCTCGTATTCTTATCATCCGCAATTGTATCTTTCTCCCTTTATGAAGATCAAGTCGGCCTCATGGATTGGTAACTCTTCTCTTCTTCTTCCAATTTCGAGTAGACAAGCTTCGAAAGCCTACTTCTGCTAAGTCAACTCTTCGAAACTAAGTTTCATCGATTTACAAGTCGAACTATAGCTTTCGCGCCAATCAGATTAATATGTTAGATAGATCTCAATAGCTAGAATCCAAATTGATACACCGATCACTAGTGAGTTTGAGATTCGATCAGGTGAAGCTACTGGATGTTTGATTTCAGAGGTAAGGAACTAAAAATCACTGTTGTTGTATTTTGCGTAGGCACCAACGGTACATCGGGAAAGTGAAGCACGCAGTGTTCCACACTCAGAAGACTGGGAGAAAGCGTGTTATCGTCTCTACCGAGGAGAATGTTGTTGCTTCTCTTGATCTCAGGCATGGAGAGATTTGTAAGAACACTGTCTTTCTCACAGTTCCTTCTTTCTTACTCTTTTTTTCTCATCATTGTTTGTTTTGATACAGTTTGGCGGCATGTTCTTGGGACAAAGGATGCTATTGATGGCGTTGACATTGCTTTGGGAAAATGTAGGAATCTTCACTACATGTGGTGTTCAACTATTTTTGGATGTACTAAACTCTGTATTTGCTTTCAGCTGCCGTAGTCTTGAACTCTGTTTTGTTGGGTTCGAATTATTACAGATGTTATCACTCTTTCGTCGGAAGGAAGTATGTTAAGAGCCTGGAACCTTCCTGATGGCCAGATGGTGTGGGAAACGTCCCTGCATAGCGCACAGAGTTCAAAGTCACTGTTATCAGTGCCGGTTAGTAATATAAGCCTAGGAGTTTTCGTTATTTGGTACTACGATAGTTATCTGAAATCTTAGTTGTGTCATCATATACTTGGTTTGTTGTTTATGAGTTACAGCTGTCTTACAGGTAAATTTGAAGGCTGACAAGGACTACCCTATTCTTGTTTTCGGTGGTGGGTACCTTCATGCTGTTTCTGCTATAGATGGTGAGGTCCTTTGGAAAAAGGATTTCACAGCGGAAGGGTATGACAGCATTCACTTAATATTTCAATGAGGTTGCATGTTATAATGCTTTTGGTGATTCTTTATACTTACTCTCGCTGTGCGTGATGGTGCTTGTCGCAGGTTTGAAGTTCAGCGGGTTCTTCAACCTCCTGAAAGCAGTATAATTTATGTTCTGGGATTCCTTCATTCATCTGAGGCTGTTGTTTACCAGATTGATTCCAAAACTGGAGAGGTGGTGGCACAAAACAGCATGGACTTCCCTGGAGGATTCTCTGGCGAGATTTCGTCAGTTTCAAGCGATAAAGTTGTTGTTCTTGATTCAACGAGGTCAATTTTGGTTACAATTGGCTTTTTAGCTGGAGATATTAGCTTCCAGAAGACCCCTATTTCAGATCTTGTTGAGGATTCTGGAAACGCAGAGATTTTATCACCTCTTCTTAGCAATATGCTTGCTGTAAAAGTCAGTAAACGCACTATGTTTGTGAGGGTTGGTGGCGAAGGAAAGTTGGAGGTGGTAGACTCATTATCTGATGAAACAGCCATGAGTGATTCACTTCCAGTTGCAGATGATCAGGTAGCCTTTGCCTCAGTTCATCATGAAGGGAGCAAGATTCACCTCATGGTGAAACTTGTGGATGACTTGGATACTGTGTTGCTTAGAGAGAGCATCCAAATGGACCAACACAGGGGGCGTGTGCATAAAGTTTTCGTAAACAACTATATCAAGACAGACAGGAGTAATGGATTTAGGGCGCTTATCGTGATGGAAGATCATTCACTCTTGTTACTGCAGCAAGGGGCGATCGTTTGGAGCAGAGAAGAAGGCCTGGCTTCAGTGACTGATGTTACAACGGCAGAACTCCCTGTGGAGAAGGATGGTGTATCAGTGGCAAAAGTGGAACACACTCTCGTAGATTGGCTTAAGGTATAAATGTTCTTAAGCCTTTGTGTTGGATTTTCGTAATTTTCCTGGAGATGTGACGTAGTCTTCGGGTTTTCTCACTCTGATCAATAAAGCTTTTACTGTTTCTTTTTGAAGGGACATGTGTTGAAGCTCAAGGGATCCTTGTTGCTAGCAAGCCCAGAGGATGTGGCAGCAATTCAAGAAATGAGGATGCAGAGTTCTGGGAGGAGCAAACTTACCCGTGACCATAATGGCTTCCGGAAATTATTCATAGCACTTACTCGAGCTGGGAAACTTTTTGCTCTGCACACAGGAGATGGGAGGATTGTCTGGTCTATGTTGCTAAACTCTCCGAGCAAATCAGAAGCCTGTGAACGCCCCAGTGGTATCAGCTTGTATCAGTGGCAGGTCCCTCATCATCACGCCATGGACGAGAATCCCTCTGTTCTTGTAGTTGGTAGGTGTGGATCAGATTCAAGTGCTCCCGGTGTACTTTCATTAGTAGATGTCTACACAGGGAAGGAGATTAGCTCATCCGATATTGGTCACTCTGTTGTGCAAGTTATGCCTCTTCCATTTACCGATTCAACGGAACAACGTTTACATCTGATAGCTGATACCGATGGCCATGTCCACTTGTACCCAAAAACTTCAGAGGCTCTAAGCATCTTTCAACGCGAGTTTCAAAATGTATATTGGTACACTGTTGAGGGTGATGATGGTATTATCAGAGGACACGCCATGAAGAGCAGTTGCGCTGGTGAGACTGCAGATGAGTACTGCTTTACTACCAGGGAACTCTGGACTGTTGTGTTTCCTTCAGAATCAGAGAAAATCATTTCAACACTAACACGAAAACCAAATGAGGTATAAATATTAATTTCTAAATCAATTCTTATCATGCTTTCTAGTGTTTTTCCGAAAATGAGCGTCCGTTTCCTGGAAGAATACTAGAATAGAAGTTCATCTATTAACCATGACTTGTCTACGATTTGTATTTCCAGGTTGTTCATACACAAGCCAAAGTCAGCACAGACCAAGACGTGTTGTATAAATATGTATCAAGAAACTTGCTGTTTGTGGCCACTGTGTCTCCAAAAGGCGCTGGTGAGATTGGTTCAGTTACACCAGAGGAGTCAGCACTTGTAGTATACCTCATTGACACGATTACAGGGCGTATACTGCACCGTTTGTCACATCAAGGCTGCCAAGGACCAGTTCATGCTGTAAGTTGTCATACTATTTCATCTCATTTCTTTTTAAATGGATTCAACGCACAACTTTCTTAACTCTTTAAAAATTGTTTTCAGGTGTTTAGTGAGAATTGGGTTGTTTACCACTACTTCAATCTTCGAGCTCACAAGTACGAGGTTACGGTCGTCGAGATCTATGATCAGTCTCGGGCGGTATGTATGACTTCATTATTCCAAACATTTTATCAATTTATGTTAGTGTTCTTCACTCCGTGAAACATTAATTTGCAGGAGAACAAAAATGTCTGGAAACTCGTTCTGGGAAAGCACAATCTAACCGCACCAATCTCGTCATACTCTAGACCAGAGATGTTCACAAAGTCACAGTCATACTTCTTTGCCCAGTCCGTGAAAACTATCGCGGTGACATCAACAGCAAAGGGAATAACATCAAAGCAGCTTCTCATTGGTACCATCGGAGATCAGGTCTGTAGATTACATATCATATATGTATAGATACCTCCATGGATTGGAAAACTGATACTCAAAAACTGTTTCCAATGAATGAGTTTAGATATTGGCACTTGATAAACGATTCGTGGATCCACGCCGGACGCTTAACCCCTCGCAAGCTGAGAAAGAAGAAGGAATCATCCCTCTTACCGATTCACTACCCATCATCCCTCAGGTTCACTCATACCCTTTTTTCTTATTTTCGTTAGGAGTGGGCAATCATCCCTAGTTTGTGTCGATTCTAATGCGCTTTGTCATATTTCACAGTCATACATCACACACTCTCTCAAAGTAGAAGGTCTAAGAGGCATAGTAACAGCTCCGGCCAAGCTAGAGTCAACAACACACGTCTTTGCCTATGGAGTGGATCTCTTCTACACAAGGCTTGCTCCTTCAAAAACGTACGACTCGCTGACTGATGATTTCAGTTACGCACTTCTCTTGATCACGATTGTAGCACTGGTGGCAGCCATCTACATCACCTGGGTCATTTCAGAGAAAAGGGAACTAAGTGAAAAGTGGAGGTGATGGATGGATCCTTTAAAGGTTTTATACCTCTTTGTTTTTTCGTAGTTGTAGTGATTTTCTTTGTTGGTACTCCTGGAAAGAAAAGAAAAATCATTGGGCCACTGGCTTAACTAAATTCTTGATTTTAGGCTTTGGAAACTGAATAATTTGCAGACTCTCGCTTGTGACCTTTGTCACATTCATGAGTTTTGAGCTGAACCTTCTGAAATTTTGAGGTTTACAGGAGCCTCTTTGTCTGTTTTTGCAGATTGGTTTAAGACCAAACCAGCTGCTTTTGTCGTCTTCAGATAATGATTTTAGACTTAAAAAAAACAAACCTGACTTAAATAGTTTAATCGTAACCCTAAACTCTATTCACTATCTAAGATTCGTCATCTTATACTTTCTTGGACAACGTTCCCATTTAAACCACGCCCATCCATGATTTACGATAGTATATTACCTTTTACGGCTTTAATAATACGAGTAATAAACTTAGGGAGAGTACAAGTGTTTAACGCCTGACAAATTTGGTGCGAATCAATTATTTTTCTTACTATTTAAAGACCAGACGTTCGCTTCACTTCCCAATATCTCCTCCACTCCAGCGATGATGAGAGCAAACCAGAAACCGAAACCCCACGCGCCACCGCGTCCTCTCTTCTCCTGCGGCTTCTTCCGCCGCTGCACACAATCCGTCCTCAGTCCCACCTCTCCTCACCAACAACCTCGCCGTAAGCCAACCACCACCCCTTCCTCCTCTTCGTCCTCCTCCACCTCCACTTCTCAAAGCTTCACTCAATGGCGTTTCCCTCATCATCATCTCGATCAAACTCCATCCACCGCTCCTCCTCCTGCTCCTACTCGTCCTCCACCTCCTCCTCCGCCTCTCCCAATCTCCACCACTCTCCAAGAAACCTACCAGATCGCGGAGCTTCATCTCGCGTCCGTCTCTGAATCCGACAAGCTCCTCGCTCTTCAGCTCCTCGAGCGGGTCGTCGTACCCGACCCGCCGTCTGATCCGACTTGTCCCCCGGGTCTCATGCGAGGCCTCGTCTCCTGCCTTCGCAGCAACAGGATCGTAACCGCCAAATACGTCACCAAGATCCTCCTCGCGCTCTGCCTCGCCGAAGGCAACCGCCACGTGGCTGTCGAGGCGGGAGCCGCCAGAGCGGTGGTGGAAACTGCGGCGGGGCTAGAGAACTCCGCGGTGGAACGCGGCTTGGCTGCGCTCGAGCTCATGTGCACGACGGCGGAGGGCGCGGCGGAGGTTCGCGCTCACGCGATGACGGTTCCGGCGATGGTGGCGGTGATGGCGAGATTGGCCGGGAGGGGGAGAGAGTACGCCATAAGCATACTCGCCGTGGTCTACGGAAAAAGAGGAGAAGTTTCCGGCGAAGAGATTACGGTGGCGCCGGCGGAGGAAGTGGCGAGGGCGGTGGCTCTGGCGCTGGAGGGAGAGTGTACATCAAGAGGAAGAAGAAAAGGGGCCCACCTATTGAAGACCCTCGAGGAATATGGACGGTTGGATGTGAGTCAGAATGGGACATAGGAAAAATAAAATCCAACGGCTGAGATTATGTCAGATAAAATAAATCTGAAAGCTAGTTTGGGGTCACGGGCTTGTTGTTCTTTTGTTAAAGAAGTGTGGGCCTTCTACTCTGTCTCCCCCCCTATCCATGTGTATATCTTATGTTATGTATTATTAGGAGAGTCGTTCTTCCTAAATAAATTTATTTTTAAAATCGATTTTATTTTCTCGAATGATAGATATGCTGAACGACCCAAAATCTTATTTCTGACAAGGAAACTATCTTTGATTGCATGCATCATTGCTTATTCTAAATCATTTTTATTGTTAAAGTAAAAGGTTAGAAGTGTAAGTACTAAAAAGTAACGATGTTACTTTCATTTTTAGTGGGGTAGTTTGGCACATTGCCTTTATTTTCAATATTTTTAGTATATAGATGGTGAATCTGATTGGTAACATGTGAAATGGAGATTTCATAGCCTTATAACTTTAGCTAGCTAGAATGGTCTTTGCATGTACAAACATCCTTATATTCAATCATATATAGTCTCTCAGCGTCGGTATATATATTCAAGTAACCATATGATTGAGGTCTGGTGAAGTTTCATTTTTCAATGAGAGAGGTTATACTTTAGAAATAATAAACTCATGTGTTTTTGCCTATTCACGGATTGGTCATTTTCGACTAACTATTGGCATTTAAGCCATTAACATATGTGGTGGTCTCTCTGTTCATGAGCTGAGAGACAAGTCCACAGATACCAGAACATGTTCAGGTCATTTCATATATATATAGCAATTGTGATACTATACTATATAACACCTTTATTAAAACCTACATATAATATATTATTTTATTTTTAATCTTTCAGGTCTAACAAGTGCTCTACAGCCAGTAATCAAAATGATCGACGCTTATAATAAGAATCAGATAAAAAAAATTCCCTAAGTAAAAAATGGACTATATAATCAGTCTATCCAATAATATTATAATTAATGCAAACGAATGTATTATTCAACAAAAAGTAACACCTGACTTACATAACGTAAACCTAGATTTTTTGACCTAGTACACGTTCATATATTGATGTATGTATATATATATATATACACTGAGACACATAAATATACAAATTTCAAATCGACAAATAAATTTACCGAAAACGAGTTAGCGTTACTCCCTTTTTAGTTTTAATTGACATCGCTAGACGCTGGGATCCTGGCAAGTAATGACGAAACTTTTAACATTTCAACACTACCTAATAAATAATAATGACCAACCATACCAGCTAGTTTATTTGAACCGTAGTTTGGTTTGCGACTAATTATATCCTCGACCTGACATCTGTCTTAACACAGTCTCAAAGCTACAACATATCGTTTGATAAAAATATGGTATTAGAGATATTCCGTATATTCTCGTATCTCCATTTATGGATATCTATAAGATCATCATATTGTGTGGATATCACGTTTAAGATCTTATTAGTCTCTTGTATATATATGTACTCACGTTTATCATTGTCAATATACAAGCAATACATATTCTATAGACCTATATATGTTCATTTCAGTATACAAAATTCAAAATAATTCAGCATGCAGTGTAAAGGGTCACTCAGCAGATAAGTTAACAATGATCCATTACCATTGTTCGTCGAGCAACGAGAACCACCATTAATCGTACCAGATTTAAAGCATACTAATTATTATTTTTATTTAAACAAACGTGAAGGACTTAACATCAAAATTACAGACATCAAATTTCCAATGGACGTAAGACTTGCATTTTCTAAATAAACTTTATAGATCTGATGAAACTATATGTGAATAGCGTTTATCTAAATAAACTTGAAAACCTTTAAATAAAACTATATATGATTTTTTTATTAAAAAAATTTAATGTTTAAATTTCTGTAAGCATTATTTTTTTCAATCTTAAAACGTACATAATACATGAAGTACAAATAGATAATAATAGTATATTTTTTGGATTCTTTTCAGTGAAAAAACTATAAATTAATAATATTGGGACTTTGATATTTTACTAATTTATAGAGTTATTAATTTACAGAAAATTTCTTTTTAAAATTTATATATATTTAAAATTTTATTTATGTATACATATGAAGGATACTTAATTTTACGATATATGTATTGTTTAAATTTAATTGATACAAGTTTTATATTGTTTTTATCTGATTATTTGAGGTATACTGTAAATAAAAATGCGTTTTATAATAAAAATAGTATATTTAAAGAGATTAAAAAAATAAAGATAAAATTTACTTTGAATGAAAAATAAACTATGCAATATATTGATTATATTTATATAAACATTATGAATACTAATTATTAATTTATGTTTATATTGGGACCATATATTTATATACAGTTATTAAAAAATATTATCTTATTATTTTATCGAATTGTGTCAAATTTTACACTAGTCCAATTCGGAACTGGTAAAATTTATTAATTTATAGTGTTTATTAACTTATAGAGTTTCTACCGTAAAAAACATTGAATTATCTAGCAAATTCACCCTCATCTATATATAAGATACATTAGGATGAGTTAATCCGACTAAATGGTGCGTGTTTAGTCAAATCTGATATGATTTTATGTTTTAGGGTTTAGACTGTCGCATTAAATGATCAATCCGCAATGAACCATTAGATGCAAGGTATAGACGGCCGGTCGGGCCAAGTAGTTCTTAACTTAACCATCAACATGTAAAAATAGGTCCTACAAGAGCTGCCTCAGTATGGCATGAGGGTTCCTTCCCACAAGAACACCTTTAATATATCGGTTGGCCGAGGGCGAAAATGACTTTAAAGGGTTTGTTTGCCTTTTACTCCATGGTAATGATGGTACCAATAATACTCTGGAGTCGTAACCAACTAATTAATCATATTGTATTAATCTAAAATACTCTTATTCTGGAGTCGTAACCAACTAAATCATATTTGTATTAATAATCTAATACTCTTATCACTTTTTGAATAAGCAATCACCAATGTCAATAACTTGTGTATCATAACCCTCGCCCGAATTATTAATTTTATCAGTCTCGGAAGTGGTGTAATATCTGTAGAACATACATCCATTATTTTATCGACGTTATTCACATTATTAAAGTGTAAATAATTTATTTTGATGTAAGTAAAAGTTGATTAACACCGATATCTTATATATCTAACTAATGAAATGATTCATTCTCTTTATAACCAACATTACATGCTTTGTTCTTTCTATAAAGAACACATACATACAACATGCGTTCTTGTACTGTGTTGTCAGATCAACTCTTTTGTCCGCCTTTTCGCTATTTAGACCAATTATTTTTCATATGCGACACCAGTTCATCATAAAAATAGTTGTATAGTTTAGTTCTTGATCCAGATCTTAGATTATAGAAAATTTTAATTTCTTAGTATCTTAGGATAACGGACTGGTCAAAAAAAGAAAGAAAGAAATAATCATAAGATTTGTTCACACCAAAAAGTCCAAAATGCTGTCTCAGCCACATATATAAAGAAACATAAGATTTGAAAATCAATTTATATAAGATAGCTGTCAATATTTGTTTCCTTCAAAGCAATGTTTTACATTTCCAAACGCCTAAATTCTAAATAAGTACGAACTACCATGAGTACCGTCCACATAACCTCTCCGTATAATCATGTCTTTTTCTCACACACTATCTCTTTCAGTCTTATGTCTCCTCGTCACTATATGGACCGTCCGTTCCGTGCCACCACAACCACCGGTTCGATGCGACAATACCGGCTGCACCGTCTCGAACGCTTACGGCGCGTGGCCTGACCGGAAAAGCTGCGACGCAGCTAACATCACATACCCAACGACGGAGGAAGAGCTTCGTAAAGCCGTGGCTTACGCGTCTGAGCACAATCTCAAGGTCAAAACCGTAACCAGATTCTCTCACACCATACCGAAACTCGCTTGCCCTTCCGGTTCAGACGCAATGCTAATCAGCACGTCGAAATACAACTCGGTTATCCAAATCGAACCGGACCGGTTAACGGTTACGGCAGACTCGGGAGTCTCGTTGAGAGAGCTAATAGATAAAGTGGAGGCAGCTGGGTTTAGCATTGGAACGTCACCGTATTGGGAAGGAGTGAGTATTGGTGGGCTTATTAGTACTGGGTCCCACGGAAGCTCGTGGTCGGGACGAGGTGGTTCGGTTCACGATCATGTTGTCGGAATCAGTCTTGTGGTTCCCGCGAATTCATCTGAAGGTTACGCCAAAGTTATTAGAGTCGAAGAAGGGAGAGATGACAAGCTTCTTAACGCCGTTAAAGTGTCACTGGGTGTTTTAGGAGTCATCTCAAAGGTATTATTAATCTTTTAGAGCACCTAACAGGCTAACATAACTATAATTAAGTTACAAAAAAAAAACTATAATTATAATAAAAAATTGAACATAATCAAAACTGAAGAGATAGGAAAGAGGAAAGTTCTAAACTAACAGTTTTGAAGAATCGGTTGGAAACTCATGGCACACTTATCATTTTGTGATTGATATAATGTTTTTTGATTAAAATTTAGTTAAACAATTAAATTGTATTAAAGTATTTGTTTATTTTTGTTTAGGAACTTTTCAAGAGTTTTAACCATTGTGGTTGTTAGTTTCATAATAATTATCGTTTAAAAAATATATATATATATATATATATGTTATATATATAAAATTAAAATCTACTAATTTTCGATTTTATCTTATGTAATACAGAATTTTGGTTGACTTGATTAATGAATGAGTTAAAAATAAAGATAAAATTATTTAATATATACATGGTAAATGTAAAATGAGACTTATGATAGAAATAAATTTGTAGGTGAAGCTTTCGATAGAGAAATCATTCAAGAGAAGTATGACGTATAACTTCACATCCGACGTCGGTCTTGAAGACATTTTCATGGAGCATGGCAAGAAATTCGAGTTTGGAGACATAACTTGGTATCCTTCTAGAAAAACTGCGGTTTACCGTTACGACTTCCGATCACCGGTCAACGTCTCGGGCAATGGAGTCAACGATTTCATTGGTTTTCAGTCCAACTCCATCTTGATCTCCAAAGGAGTTCGAGCATTAGGTTAGTTCATTTTTCTTTTAGTAGTTGCCATTTCCGGTTTAATCCGGTTTAAATAAAAATGTGGTTTGAAATAATGTTGCAGAGAAGTCACTTGAAGCTAGTAAAAGCGTGGATGGGAAATGTAAAACGGCGGATACTACGCTGGCCTACAAGAAATTAACCGGAAACGGTTTAAAGAACAATGGTTTAATCTTTACCGGGTATCCGGTTATCGGTAACCAAGGAAAGATTCAGACATCAGGGTCTTGTCTTTACTCATCCTCCAAGAGAATTGATGTCTCTTGTGCTTGGGATCCAAGATATAACGGTCTTTTCTTCTATGAGACGACAGCTATATTCCCGTTATCTCGGTTCAAAGACTTTATCCTCGACGTGAAGAAGCTACGAGACATGAAACCCGAAAGACTTTGCGGGATCGATATCTATAATGGTATCCTCATACGTTTCATCAAGGGCTCGAAGGCTTATCTCGGCCAGACAGAGGATTCAGTGGTCATTGACTTTAACTATTACCGAGCGGACGATGCGTTGACCCCGAGGTTAAACCAAGATGTGATGGAGGAGATGGAGCAGATGGCGTTTTTCAAATACGGGGCAAAGCCGCATTGGGGGAAGAATAGGAAAGTGGGTTTCTTTGGCGTGCAGCAAAAGTATGGACCAAACTTTGAGAAATTCTTGGAAGTGAAGAACAAGTTTGATCCTAAGAAGATGTTCTCTAGTGAATGGTCAGATGAGATTCTTTTTGGAAGAGAAGGTTCAAAGTATGATGGATGTGCACTTGAAGGGAACTGTGTGTGTTCAGAAGACAGACACTGTAGCCCTTCTAAAGGTTACTTTTGTAGACAAGGTCTTGTTTTTACACAAGCTAGGGTTTGCAGATTCTCCTCCTCTCAAGTTTCAATGGCTTAATTAAAAATTTGTTGTTTCCAGTGATTAAAAGAATAATAAGAATGAAATTCCATTTTTCATCATGAATGTATTGGACTCCTCCAGGATCATTAATAAAATAAAATAAATATAGAATTCTTACTAAGATATATTGGATATCCAGAAATTTTGTGGGATACATGTTATCCAACATGTTTCTCTATGGATCATATATAGTCCGTGTCGGATACTCTTTATCCTATCAGTTTTCTATATAATTCATGATTAATACATATATGTCAAACACAATGATTTTAAGGTCTTATGTTGACTAATTAGCATGGTATATCAAAATGGACTCCACAGTAACTGTCACAAACAAAGTATAGCCTTTTTGTTCAACATCTTACGTACCCTCTTCGTCGTAATGAAATATATTTAGCTCGCTTATTCCAAATCCCATCTCATTTGATTATCTCTATCTTCTTGCTACCACCACTCACAAATTAGCTATACAAACCAAAACAACTGTCTGTGTATATCGTTGTTATAAATTTTATAATATCGTTCACATCTTGGCTTTTTAATTGATAATTGTTTTTTCTGTCTTTGAAAGTTTTGAACTTTTGGCCCATATTCATGGTCACCATTGTTGATAATACCAAGTCTAAGATGTAAAATTTTTTTTCTTCCCAAATAGAGTCTAAGATGTAATTTTTTTTTTGTCTAAGATGTTCCAAATAACCCAAGGGCCAAGGCCAAGCTCTTTCATTCTCTTGCTCTCCAGCTCTTCTCTAAACTTCATATTCCTTTCTAATGAAAACAGAGTTAAAAAAAAAAACTCTAAACAACCACTAGATCATTACCTGACAACTGATTAGCAGAAAATTTTCAAGCAAGGGATATAAATAAGAGGGTTACTTACTCTTTTTACATAAATTAGACTGATAAATAACAGAGCGGAGCAAAAAAGGTGTCCCCAACGAAAGACAAGGTCTCTGAATATACACACACGCTGAATGTTTCCAAGTATATGCCTTAACAAACAAACATAAGAGAAGAGATTTGTAGAACACAAAAGATCCAAGAACTGGTGTCTGGCTTATTCTGATTTCACTAGAAAAAGGAAGGAAGCTTTCACTTTTACTGTTTCCTGTCTTACTTATTTCTTGATTTCCATATAGAAATTGTCTCTCTTTGTAACCCCCTTCCTCTCACCATCTGTTTCACATGCAGAATACATCTGTCTAGTTAGAAAAGGGAGACCAAAGATTCTGAACCAGAGAACTAAACTTGAAAAGAACTCAATTCTAACTAACATGTCTGCAGAAGACACACTACCTAAGGTGCATGAACCAAGAAAATCTCAGATAAACAAAGTATATATAGTCCTAGCAACTTACCAGCACATGTCTCGTCCGCGTTGTATTATCTCTAAGCATTTTGTGTAACTGGAAGAACCGGCTTCTTAGTCTGGTTCAGTGCATCTTCCTTAGACAAGCTTGATTTTTTCTTGTAGATTGCGCGTTTTCGAACCTTAAGACTTTCCCCCGTCAACATGTAAACATTCCCAGGTTCAGCAATGGTGAAATCAGCCGGGTTTCTACTCACGCTACACACAATGGGTCCACAACTGTTCTTTAGAGGCCACGTGGAGGCATTACTTAAGCTCTCTGCTTTTCTGTTCTGTTTCTTCTCTTTATCTATCACGTGAAACTTCAAAGGGAGCTTCATTGAATCAGACGCCCCTAGAAGCTGGAATTTCCCTTGGTCAGGACTACGGTAAACCGGCTCTTTTCTCTTGGTTTTCTTCTCTTGATGGTGAATCCATGGAGCTTGTGCATTTTGAAACGAAAATGAAGACGTACCCAGTGGTGGAACGATGGGGAAACTCTTTGGTGCGAAACTCTTGTTGTGGTAATCATAAGATAACAGTTTGGTTGGGTAGGATGCTGTCTTACTAGAGTCCCCTGTTTGAATCTCTACACGTTCCTTGGGCTGCTGGCTAACATGTGGAAAGTGTCTTTTAGTAGCGTTAGTGTTTCCCTGGTGGTCAGAGGGAGTACTGTTTGGTCCAACACGAGGATCCATAAGGCTGAGTAGATGCAATGCAGGTATGGAGCTCTCACTAGAAAACGCTTCCACTGATCTACTATTATTACCATGTTTGCAGCCAAACGAGAACTCTGAACTAGACCCACATTTTTGCTTCCCGTTGGCGGCGGCGGCGACAAAGTTGAGGTTCCATGTATTCTCATTGCTGGGTGGTGCTTGTGAAAGCATACCAAGCTTCGTTGACGGATCCATGTTGAAAGAAACTGGTGTACGGTGATGACACTGTGGTGGTCTCATTGAAGTTGTTGCCCACATTGGAGGCTGAGAAGCTGCTTCTCTGTATTGTTGTGGAACACTCTGGCAGGTGTTACACGGACGTAGTATCCTATATGGGGGCTGAGTAGCCATAGTTGGGACGTTACCAAGCCATTGGCAGGTTTGACCAGAGAACCTGATATTGGAGCTAGCTCGGTTTTCTTGAGGAGGAGGAAAGATCCCAAACGGAGAAGGCACATAGGGTTGATTTATAGGGAAAAAGTCAAGAGACTTGATGTGTTGTTCCTCTCTCCTTGCATTGCTGTCATAAGGTTTTGGTGGTCTTGATGTGTTGTTGTTGTTGTTGTCCTCCAGTGAGGCTGCGTTATCATACGTTTCATTGAGATCAATCAGTAGAGTGTTCTTGGGTTTGTGTGCAGGTTCTTGTGATGGCTGTTTGTTATTGCTAACGTCCTCTTCTTTGTCTGGAAGGCACCTTTCGTATTGGTTTTTGGCTAAGAGCTCAACTATCTCCATGGGGATATCGTCGTTTTGGTCTTCAGGAGTATTCTCCTTTCTATCATGGCTTTGCCTTTTGGGTTCCCCATGATGTTCTTGGAACATAACTGTCTTCCCCTTTCTGTCAGCTCCAGAAGCATCCTGCCAAGTAAACCAGTCCCGTTATTATACAGAGCTTTACCTTAAAACCATGTAAAGAACAAAGCGTTTTACCTTTTGCATCACAGAAGACTGATCTGCAACTTCAGTAGAACAAGAGGTGCTTCTTAGATTGAAGTTCTGGAAGGACAATCTTTCTGTATTGTTGTTGTTGTTGTTGCTACTGAACCATCCACCTGTGTTGGGTTTAGAAGAGGAACCAAGACGGTGTGCTTCTGCCTCTCTTGACCTCACATGATCATTCTCTGGCATATGCAAAGATATGACCGGCCTACTATCATTAACCTGAGGGATAGGTTTTCTGAAATATCCTTCTGAAGCAAAACGATCATTCAACAAATCTGGAGTGTATTGGGAACTAAAGCTGATCAATGTACTCTTCCCGTTATCTGATACAGGCTTGTGTTTCTTCTTCTTGGATAAGCTTAGCTTCTTCTCTGTCCTCTGAGCACTCAGAGGACAAGGAACTGATAAAGCACTCTTACTAAGAAGATCTGCATGATCATTCTTTCCGACACACTCTTGTGAAGTTTCACAAGGAAGTACTGATGGTACAAACTCGTCAACAACCTGGAACCTTCTGTTCTTCTGCCTGCCTTTAATAACATCTCTCTCAAACCCACTATCAGTTGATGTACTATAATCTTGATCAGAAGTTGCGCGAACAGTGATTAACTTCCTGCTGACATAGTTGTTTTCAGGTAACACTTTTCTTTTTCTACCCCTTTTCTTCGAAGAAGAAGACTCTTCTTTTCTGATGTTGTCACCACTGGTTTTGGTCTCTGGTTGATCAAGCAGCTCGCTAAGTCGACGAACCTTGCGAGTTTTCCTACGCTGCAACCCAGTCATTGCAAGATTTATACTCTCTGATGACCCGTTGTCGCATTCCATGAGAACAAGACTGTCTTTCAGATTCTTGATGGCCTTAGGGGGCGTATCCTCAACCACACCAGCTATCTCAGATGATCCAAAAGTTGTCACAGCCACGTTATGTTTCTCTTTCCGGCTGTTAATATCTGTTACTTTAGCTCTCTTGTTTCTTCCTTGCCCTTGGCTTGCGAGCTTTTTGACCTTGTTCCTAAAAGTAGTAGCTGCAATTGTTTGACGTATACAAAAATTAGTTTTTAGTATCAGCACAATTTAATTTTGATTGACCAGATAAAACTTTATACCTCTACGATCATCCTTGTGAGATCTTTTGCAGTTTACATCCTCATTAACAGCAACAGCATCACCTGCAAGAAAAATGATAATAATATGAAGTGATTATGCTTGCTTTGGATTATGGAAACTAAAACAAGAAGATATGTATACCTGTATTATTATCAATTCTCCTTTCTATCTCCTGATCAATAATAGCTAGTGAATTCAATTTGCTTTGAGTTAGGCTAACCGTAGAGTTTCCATCGATCTTTTTCCCACTTATACTTCTAGAGTTTGGATGCAGTCCACAATCTAAAAAGCAACCACTCACGTGCATAAGTTGCAACCAACATTCATCTCTAGCTAGTATATAATTAAGCACATATTAATTAAACAAATGTGTGTTTATCACTCACTTACCTTTTGTTTCATCAGCATTGATATCTCTGATGCAGCTCATACAACGCCACCATCTAAACTTTGGAACAGATAGACAAGGAAGAGAATAGCTTTCTTGGTCCACCAGAATAACACTCTCCTCTGGAAACGGCCAACACTTGTTATGATCCCTCTCACGTGTTTCAGCTACGTATCCACTGCATCAAATTTAAAAAGAAGAAATGTCATTTCAAATTGGACCTTGCTATATAAACATACTCTAACAAGGAAGGTTGATAACATATAGAAGGCTCACCGTATGGAGAAATGATCACATTTGACCATATCAATCTCGTTGGCAGCGCCTGCAAGATCTATGGAGATTGAGTTGATCTTAATAGAGGATCCCATTGATTTTGCTTCAAGAAGATTTTATATGTCTTAGTGATGATTTACTTATAAGTCTACACAACAAGAGAGCTGCATGAATCACACATGACAATGTTTCTTAGCATAAGAAAATGAAGATACTTAAGTTAATGATGGTTGCATATAAAGAAACAACGCTTCAAAATCTTTACTTTCCATGTATACAAAACACACTAATCACTCTAAATTAAATTAAGGAATAATTTATAGCTAAGTAGCACCATTATATTCAAACATATCCACATGAAATAACACTCTATGACCAACATCCAGTTACCTTTTAATTCCATTGAAAATTAAAATTTCGAAAACCCTAAGGTCTACATAAAATCAAGAACGCAAATATCTTCACTAGCACCCCCATTTTTCATAAAACAAAAATTAATCAATAAACATATACCAGTGAACATTAACCTAACCTAAAATTAGGGTTTTCAGACACACGAACATGACCAGAAAAAAAATGTGAGCAGATATGCCTCAATATAATCTCCGCCTTACTAACAAAATTTTATTATTATTTTGAGTAAATTAGGGTTTAGAATCAAATTATTTAGAAGCCAAATAACAGATAATAATGAGATACTTAAAAATTAACCGAATGTGATTAACAAAGATAACCGAAGAGACCCACTAATTAATACGGGGAGCAGATCTATCCGCACGTGAATCGCCCGTGAAAGAAATAAAAACTAAAAATAAAAGTAAGAACAGCCGAGTTTTTTTTTTCCCGAAGAAACGTATAAATGAACAGTGAAGAGCCCTCGAGAGAGAAATTAAAAAAAAACACTAAGTCAGCAACAAGTCAAGGTTAAATCTCTAACCGCAAGATCGAAACCACATCCGAAAACCTTAAAATCGAACAGATCAGAGATTCGTGTTCGGAGACACGCACCTGGGAGAAAAAATCCGACCGGATTTAATCAGAGACGCGAGATTCGAGGTCGATCCTAAGCGGCAAGGGGAGAAAACCGCATCGGGCGATTGAGAATCTTGTGGATAAGAAGATTAGCTATGCTTCGAGGGTTGATTCGTCGCGAGTGCGTGGAATTTGACTGCGAAATTTGGTGAAACCCTAAAGACGACGTTGAGGAGAGAGACAAAGGGGAAAACTTTTTTTTGTAGAGAGAGACTGTTGAGAAAGAAGAGAGAGAATATGAAGCTCTTTTATCCTTGAAACGAGGGTTTTATTTTCATATAATTATTTGATATAAAATTTATCTCATTTTTAAAAAATATTAAAAAAAAACAACTCATCTCTGGAACATTACACTGCCATGTCACCATCTGGTCTGTTTATTACCAATTACACGAAACAAGATTACGTACCTCTCCACATATTGTCGACACGTATATGTGTATATGTATAGTTAGCTCGATGGTTGAAAAAGATATATTTCTATCTATGCGATATGTCTCTTTTTTTGTGAAAAAAATGTAAACGTTAATATTAATAGCTTCATTAGGGTAACAGCTATCGAAAATATTAAACAAGAAGATCATATAAAATTTAATGTTAGTGATGATTTACTTATAAGTCTTATGCCTTATGCGAAATTTAATCTTAGTGATGTATAGCTCTTGTGCGATATTTCTTATTTTTAGTGAAAAATCTAAATATCAATATAAAATAGCTTCATTAGGGTAACAGCTATCGAAGAAATTAAACAAGAAGATCATATAAAATTTATTGTTGTAATATTTTAGTGTTTCTTTATTTAAGGAAACCCATATTATTTAGGTTTAAAATAAAAATTCTTACAGACGTTTCTGCGTTGTAGGATGAGGCACAAGAAACGAATGAGAATTCTCCACGTGGCCGATATGTGCGGTTCTTATCACAACCCATTTGTTGTGGCCTGGAAAGAAAACCCTAGGCGCGTGGTCATCACGGCGCTTTCTATTCGCGTGTGAGCACGTCTCGTCCGTGGCGCGGATCGGAAAGGGAGCGTGCCGCGTCGGCACGGAGGAGGAGAGAGATTGGAGCGTAGGTTCACGTGGAGGAAGAGAGAGTGGGGGGGAAATATGGGACCAGATAGACAAATAAAAGCCCTAAAAGCATGATAATATTTGTATGGGTAGGTGATGTTACCCTAGATGAGCCCATTTCCTCAATAAATGATTATAATATTAACCCTAACATCTCTTTCCCCCCCCCCCTTTTCAAAATTTACCGCGGTAAATAATGAAATCAGAAATATTTGGTTCACAGAAAACCAGTTTCTTTCTCTTTTTTTTTATTTTATTTTATTTCTTCTATATGTGTATATTTGTACTCATACGTAGATGTATTATTATTATTGCTTTCTGATTTTTCGGTGGTAGAATTATCACATGGTACACCAACCTAATGGGATACCCTATGATGTAAGCGAACTTTAACAAAGAAAAAAAATCCAACTTAATCGATGTTGAGTCGTTGACTCTGTTTTGGATATTAAATTCGTGGTTATTATACATAATTAGATTTAAAAAAACATATTTAGATTTTTCTGTTAGACAGCTGATGCGTTTTTCGTTTAAATTTCCATGTACTGGCACATACACACGTCATATATTATATAGAAGTGGCTCATGAGCATCATCGAGTTGTGTTAG
Organism: Brassica nigra; assembly: GCA_016432835.1. Classification (NCBI taxonomy): domain Eukaryota; kingdom Viridiplantae; phylum Streptophyta; class Magnoliopsida; order Brassicales; family Brassicaceae; genus Brassica; species Brassica nigra. The sequence goes on from CM028242.1 coordinate 13,499,755, forward strand.
ATATTTTCAAACGCAATACTAATACTAGCCTTGGTGAAATCAAAATACTAATACATGTACTTAAAAAAACACTAAATCAGGTAAATCTATATACTGCCTCTTGGAAAATAATATTACACATTTTTGATAAGTGATGGCCTTCAGACTAGTGGGCTTGTACCCTTTATAGCACATTTCTCTCTCCTTGTTATACTGTATTTTTCTATAATATTCTTTCTTCGGTAAATTGGATATTTATTTTTTCCTAGTTTTTGTCGGCTCTGGAGTTTTATAATAATATTCCTTCCTTAGAAATTTAGGTTAGTTGCTTTAGTCTATTCGGAGGAAAAATACTAATCTCCTTTTTCTTCCCACTGACGTATATGATATATGTAGCTTACTTTTGCTAACATCAGATCGAAATTATTTTGTTTGACGCAATTAATTATGGGTTTGACAAATTGTGATGTATATACCTAAACGTGTTAGTGATCCATTTTGAAAATTTTGGATTCAATCATTACTTTTTTTATTACAAAAACTGCTTATTACATAGCCCATCTAAAGGTATTAGCTAATTTTCAAAATGTAATTACATAACTTTATGCAAAAGGAACTGAGTACATATTCGTAATGATCCTCTTTTTCTTGTGGATAATAAAGCGAGGAACCTATCTTCAACCAACCAAACATTTTATCTACACCGTATAAATCAAGATCTATATATTTTTGAAATTGAACTATTTCAAAATATATATTATTTTGAGTATTATCCTCAAACGTATTTGTAACTCAAGAACGGATATATATAATATATAATTAATTGATACACTTTTAGGTTCGCATACGTGCACAACTCCGAATTAGTAAGTTCATATACACAAGTTGATATATATAGAATATATATATATATAGTTGTAAACCCAAGCACATATAAGTTACATATATGTATATATTAATTAAATATATATGTATGTATAGAGAGAAGAGAGAAGCGGTAGAAAGGGAAATTAAAAGAGGTCTTAGATAGTTAGATGTGTTCCAAAAAAAAAAAAAAGAGGTCTTAGATGAAAAAGGACAGCTTTAAGGAGATGCTTTGGCCACCAGTGATACCATCATTTAAGCTTTGCATGTGCCTCTCTGTTAGCATCTCGACAACCACATCAACCTTCTCTCTCTCTCTCTCTCTCTCTCTCTCTCTCTCTCTCTCCCCTTTTTAACTCTTGGATTTTTACTTCTTACACACACCCCAATATCACCATATATTTTTTTATATATACTCATTTTCATGCTCAGCACATAAATGTCTTGCAAATTCCTTCCAGTTTTTTTGCTGTGCGTAAATTTTAAGATAAAAAGTATTAACTTAAGGTTGATTTTGGGTCTCTTTGAGTTTGTTTGATCTCGGCTACAAAATGTGTGCAATTGTTAGGATAAAAAGTATCTAACTCGACAATTTAGTTGGGAAACACAATCGTTTGGCATGAATGTTTGATACATCCTCTGATCAGAGCTTATCTCATTTGGTATATATATTTAAAAATCTAAGTTCTCTGTTAGAAACATTAATAAGTAATACATCTATTGTTGCTAAAAAAAGTAATACATCTGTTATTAACAATTGATAGCTAATCTGAGGAGACTGTCGAAAGTTATTTTTATCAACAAAAATGTTAGATGCATATTGCGAAGCTAGCTCACTCGATTAGCCAAACATATTAGCTTTGATCATATATATACTAATGATGTACGCATTCACATATATTATAGATTATTGATTCTAAATCTAAAACTATATATATATATATATGTATGTATTGAAGATCCGAAATTTCTTAATTACAAAACTGGGTAGGTGATAAGAGTTTCCTCAGCTTAGAGTGAACACCAGACACAATGGAGCAGATTCAAATTTAAAAGCTCATTAATCAAGTAGAGAATGGCAATACTGCCTGTTGATGGCATCGTGGGCCATATAAGACTATTCAGATATTGGCTATTCGTAATTAATTATACAGGCATTCTTGTGGGCCATTAAATTCCTTATAAGCATTCGAGCTAACTAGTAGTTTATGCCCGCAGATACACTTGCGTACGGTTCACTTTGTTGAATGTGTTGTAGCTCCTAGACGACATTCAAATCACTTATCAGAGATGTGTTTGGATCTACGGAGGGTCCAAACATTTTATTATAATATTTGTACGTAAACAATAAAATTCATAATCTCACTAAACTCATGAACAACCTCTAATTGTTTAACTATTAAGGGTAAATCAGTTTACGGGCAAAGAGGACAACGCTTTCACCGTTTCAAGTACAGAGTTTACATGAGATTTTTGAAGAGAAACATTTTCACACTTTTATCGTTTCAAGTACAAATTAATTCTGGTTTGTAGTTTCAAACTTCCATATAAAATAATAAACACACTGACACGTAAACATAGAAACAAAAGCAAACAAATAATAGAACTTCAATAGTATCTAACCAATAAAATTATTCCTTCTGGATCAGACAATGTAATATTTTTCATTTAGAAGGTAAGAAACAAGTACTAGTTTGAAAAGGAGGACGCTATGAAGGGTTATAAACTATCGTGTGACAATATAAGCCATGTAATTTTAGACTTAGGAGCGAACGATAATTCTATTTGAAACCAAATCATGCGATGTTTGTGTGTGATTTCCGATGTTAGTTTAAATTTCACGAAACACAATCTCCTCTCAGCTTTTCTTTCGCTAATGATAATGCATGTGTGTGTGTGTTCGTTACGTAGTTTTATTTAACTAATGATGATATACTAGGTCGTAATTATGGTGGAAACGTAAACCCTCAAGCCACTATGATATCAGTTAACTCCAATTTTCCACCGAAACATGGAAATAAACGTGTGTTGTGTGTTTCTGTGTGTCCAATATCTTTAATACTGAATTACCGACAATTATCATTGGTATGTATAGACTTGTAGCAAAATTAGGAGAGAAAGTAACAAAAAAAAACTGATCGACTTATATCAATATTTATATATGTATTTATTGTTTTTAATTTTACCGCAACGTCAGTGGTACTAAAGTAATTACAAATGAGTAGTTCACAAATCTTTGATGACATTGATTAAATAAAAATTACACATAATTTTGAGGTCTAAAACTCTTTACATCTTAACCTGTGTTTACTTTATTTTCATTATTCATAACTCCAAAATTGTAAGATCCCGATCGAGTCCCGACTTGGTCATATAACATGTACATGTAAAATGCGTATTTATGTACATGTTTGTATGTGGTATGTATATAATTCTTGTACGGTTATAATTTTACTCCTGATCTATTAGCGCGCAATACATTAATACATACTTGAGTTTGGATTTTATTGGTCAATGCAGTTAAAATGGGGCACTGACCTGAAAACCGAGTAAGACCATCTCTAATGGTTTACTCTATTTTTTACTCTAAAATAGAGTGACTCTATAATAGAGTTAGAGTTTACTCTAATGGTATTTTATTTTAGAGTAAAAAATAGAGTGATGAATAAACAAAAAACAACTTACTCTGTATTTGGAGTAAACCTATTTTTCACTCTATTATAGAGTGAGAAATAGAATATCATTGGAGCATTTTTACTTTAAACTCTATTTTAGAGTGAAAAATAGAGTGGAGTTGGAGATGCCCTAAGTTCGAACTTAAAAAACAAGGTAATACCGACGAATAAAAAGACGGAATTCCTATATCCAAGCTTGATCAAACTATCTAAATTCTGTTTAATTGGTGTTTCTATGCAGTATGCAGGGATGGACGACTAGAGACTTATTTCTTATTAACAATAGAGAGCACCTTATTTTCGTTGTTATTTTTAATTTTAAATGCTATAATAAGAAAAATTTTGCTTCAATTTTTTGTTTATAAAATAGAGATTGTTATACTTTTTCTTCTAAATAAAGAAGCAAATAGCTTTTTTTATTATAGAGTCATACAACTTTAATTTTAAATTAATGGTCCATTAAATTTTAAACTTTGATAGTTATAAATAAAATAAATATTTTTAGAGAATACAATTTTCATAAAAATATAATAACATTTTATTTAAATAATAGTATTATAAATAAATTTTAATTTTAACAAATTCAGAATTCTATGGAATTCTTGTAAAATTAAAATAAATAGGTTAAATTTCCAACTTCTAGTGAGCTGTTATTGGTTTATGTATTTTGTTTGATTTAGAAATCTATATTATATTTAAAAATTTAATAAATATACAGATTTTAAAATATAACATATGAATTTTAATTAGTATTTACAAATTTGGAAGTTTTCCCTCAGATTTGAATCTTTGTATTTTCAACAAAGAAATCCATACAAATATATTCAAATTCATTGTGAAATCAAATCTATTAGTAAATTTCTATGATTGAATAACTTCTGGTTTAAATTAGGATTCATAAATCATGAAACTAAGAACATATGATTTTCATACAGATTTTAAAATCATAGAACCAATAACACTAGATTTAGTTTTGGTTTTCAAATCCATTGAAATATACCAACCAATAACCCCACTAAATATAAAATACTTGTTGCAGAATAAAAAGATTATTTTTATAATATTCCCTTTTAGAGCCAAAACACATCGTATTTTACAGCTATTTTATTTTAGAATAAAAATAGAGAAATACAATGAAAATGGTCTAATGATATCTTTCTTTTATTTTGATATACTGTTTTAAAAACATTTAGAAACTGGGTTAAACTGTTTTTATATTCACTATAGTTATTAATTGGTTTAAATTTGGCTGCTTATTCAAAAATTAAAATCCTTCTGTGTGAAAACAGGAAACTAACGCTATAAACCAAAAAGTCTGAAGCAAAATTCTAGAATACCACTCTTTAGAAAAGAAAAAAAAAATTACTACAACTCTTATTAAATTTTCAAAGAGTACTGCTTAATTAAAAAAAAAAAAACCAAGTCGAAGAATTGACTTAAAAATTTTCAAATGTTTCACAAGTTTTTTTTTTTAATGTTAGTATAAAAACGATACGTTATATATCCCCTGTCCTATGTTAATACCTTGTTTTCAAGCCATTACCTAGGAACTGAGTTGAACCCTGTGAACCACACGATCCAGCGCATCATTGTTGCTGAAAGAAGAAACACAAACAAACGCCACTTGATATAGCTAAACGTAACAGACCAAGTCAGATACTTTTGTTTATTTATTTATTTAATTTTTACTGATATAAATTTGATTTTACATAGTAAAATTTTACAAAAAGTAATTTTTATTTCTAAATTTAAAATCCATCGCTAGTTTTGTTGGAAATAAATCATTAGTAAAATTCTCATTTTCATAAGATACACAGACACTTGTCATTGAAACCAAAAAAAAAAATTGTTAACTAGAAGTCTAGAACGTGTTTGGGCTTTCAGTTCTTTTTTATACCAAGATATGGTATAAGTTATTTTCCATCGAGTTTCGAACCAGGTGCGCAACAAAACTAATATTAGCACTTAAACTAACTGGTCTATTGTGTCTGGTGGTTCATGAAACGAATTTCTGAATAGTTAGTTATAAAAAGAAAATTATGAACCAATTAGTTTTTCGTGTTTTATTTTTATTTTGGTTTCAAACAGAACGGAAAGGCTATTTAAAAAGAAAAGTTACTCCATTTTTTTTTGTTAGATATAAAGCCAAAATGACATTACAACGGGAATTGGTCATGAAATCCCAATAAATTTGCATATTTTGCTGTCGTTTTTTAAGATCCAGTTGTTACTTATTATCTGATAGCTTGATTGGTAAGTATTACAGAATTCTTTTCACATCTATAAATTTTTGTACAATACCAAATCTCCTCCAGTTATGTTATAGAGTAAATTTTCAAAACTCTAGATTTTTCTATTTTCTTATTTTCGACTACAAAATCAAAATAAGATATTAATATTTAAAATTTTGAAACTTTATTAGTAAAATATTAAAATTTCACAAATCTACAATCAGTTTTACAGTATTAAATTTTCTAATTTCAATTTAATAGTACACCTTGTTATTATCAGATTGCATGACTAGCTATAGCCTCTCTACATGACTAGATCTTGAAACAAAAACAAAAACTGAAGAGAAAACAATCAAATAAATAATTGTTGGTTACTCTAACTATTTTGGACTACCTCGTAAGTCGTAATCTATAGAAACTCGAATTCTTCGAAATAAGGAAGGATACTGTTTATTTATCTGATGACCTGTCCTATTTAGCTTATTTATATGATGTTGTCTATGCTTATTGCCTAACAGGATGGATAATTTCCTCATGTTATTGTATTGAAGAAGGTTGAGTATGAATGAAAGTAAGTTTGTGTTAAAAAAGAAAAAGGAAGGATGCTGTTTAGGTTCAAACGAGTTACAGCTCAAACACCCCATAACATGAAGTATATTATATCACAAACTTCCAACACTTTAATTTGTCGTGTAAGCAATAAAGTTTTCGGGTAACATTTTCAGCATTTATGGTTTCTTGTAATGATCAAAAGAATTTTAAATCGAACGATCCATATAATCTCTTCAGTTGAAAACTAAAATTGAACTACATCAATTTAATTGTGTTGCGTTATTATTATTGTCATTATTATTTTTTGAAAAAGACTTTAATTGAGTTGTATATTGAAATACAAAGTTGAAATTAGACTTATATAACTAAAAATTTGCTAATTTGTTTTGAAAAATAAATCTGCTAAAATATGAATATCATCTTAATAATATTATTGATTTTTCACGATTTGCGTAAATTTATATAATCTATATTTAAGAATTTAATTACTATATCCATTGAAGTATCAGTAATTAACATGCACATTTAAACCAAGGTTCTAAAAATCAGTTTAGGCGGTGCCGGCAGCTCGGTCCCATCCGAAACGATTTTCTTAAAATCCGATTTATACAATTCAGACCGGTTTAAATTGTTCTAAATCGGTTAAAGTCAGTTTATATCGATCTAAATATACTAAATTAAGTAATATTGTTAATATAAATCCATAAATTTGTTTAATTTCGTTTGTTTTGTATATCTAATTTTGATAATTTATTACAATAATTTTATAATTAAACTCAAAAATTAATATATCTCACATAAATGTTAAATATATAAAATAAATCAATAATTCGTTAATGCTTAGGTCTCACTAGACTCCGTATAATCCGTCTAGTCGTTAATCTCTTATAAAACACCTAGTTACCGCCTAACAATTTCTAAAAATAATTCAACTATGAATGAATCTATGATAGTACACTTTATTCACACCATAGGATTTCTTGAAGCCAGTTATACAACAAATTACAATAAGCCATCGATGATCCTAACTGGGTCCTCGTTATCATTGAGATGTTTAAACATCGATGTTCGTATCCCAAACACAAGCCACTCCCATTATAATTTATAAGATAGGTATATATAACCTTGAAATTATTAGACCCGTTCAAAAATGGATATCCACGGACAGGACCGGTCCCCCGACTTTTTCATATTTAATATTCAAAATCTTTAAATAATATTAGCCTTAAAATAGATGTTAAATTGTATTAAGTATTTTTCAAATAACAGGTCTTTAGTACAAAACAAATTGCGGATATGATGAATTAACCCTACAAATAAGTGGGCTGACCCGCAGACCATCAACACCTAACCACGGATGGAACCAAAAGAGAAGCAGAGTGGGGTTGCACATATTCATATTCATATCTCCAATAACATTTTAGTTTTTCCTTTTAATCGTATAACTAGAGTTTGACCTTTCAAAGGCAAGAATTATTTTTGTCATCATCTTATATATTGATCTTCCTCGTTTGTTAAATGTTTGAAATTAGTTTAGTCAACAAATTTATTAACCCGTATTTTTGTTCACCAATATGTTTAAATATAATGTTTGGTTTTGGTTTTGTTTTAGGTTGTCTTTCTTTTTGGATTTCGGTTTCAGTTTGATTATAGTTTTTTCTTTTTTGGTTCAAGAGATATATAAACCGTTCAGTTATTTATGAAATAACTTAATATAATTATACTTGTGTTTACCGACCGGATCTATGGGATTAGTTTTTTCCAAAATTTATTTACTGAAAATTAGAAATTTGCATACATGTATTTTTATTAAAAATGTTTTATAGATACCTAAATTAAATTAATAAATATAATTTGGTTAAAGTAAGATAATTCATTTATAAAACCCGTCATTATTTACTTATATTTCAAACTGTAAATTTTAGTTAAAAAAATATTTTAATTTTTTATATTGGTCAAAATTTATTTTATTATTATATAAATAAAACATCTTCATTCAACCCGTATCATACTATATCAAATTATTTTAATACTCAAATTTAAATATGTAATTATTTATTATTTTATATATATTAGTTTAATATTTTATTTTAATACGTTGAAGTATGTGGTAAAATTCATGAATGTATGTTATTCTTTAATTTTATGATTTATAAAATATTTAATAAATGAATTAAGTTACTTTGTATTTATTAGTTGATGTATTAATTTAATTATGAATATAAATATTATGGGAATATTATTTCTTATTCTATTATGAAAGAATTAATATTCGTTAACAATTTATTTAATATTAATTACGAATTTTATTATTTAAAATAAATATTAAAAGAATTTATGTTTACATCTTAAATAAAAGATATTAAAATATATTTTTATAATAAAATCTTAGAAAAGGATACTTGAGAATATCTTTTAGATATATTATTTTGAAAATATTATTAAGTTAGTTGTAAGAGAAAAAATAGGAGGTTAAATTAATTCTATTTTACAAAGCTTGAAATATTAATAAATATTTGTTAGATTAGAAAAACATTATATGATAATAACTAATGAAATTATTTTAGTTGGACTGTTATGACTTTTTTGATAGTCCAAAACATAGTCGATAAAAAGTTCTCCTGTTTTAATAGTATTGATGTAAAATGATAAGAGTTCAATAGACAAACTGAAAAATTCTTCTTATAGTAATCGAATATATATATATGTGTTAAGTTTTACCTATGGATCCGTCATAGCACCCAACTGAAAACGGTGTATTGTATGATTAAGTATTCCTGAAAATATGATTTTTATTTTTGACAAGAAAATGACATCTATATGATTTCCTTTAAATAATACCGAATTTCAGATCGAATGATTTGCTTTGAGAAATAGACTTATAAGTTTTGATTTTTGTTTCTGCCATTAGCTAAACAGTTCCATGATACCAAATTTAAATATATCAAAATAATATAAATAAAACTTACACTAGTTACAGTAGATTTGAGCTACCAACTCAACTAAGCTGATTTTGGGATTGGTACATATCACTCCCAATTTATCATCATTCTCAATAATAGAAATTCTTCTAATGACAGCAAGCTAAGCTTCATCAACTAACCGAAATAACAATCATTATCACAACACACTTACAAATATTAAATCACATCTTCACTCTGTTCAAGTAGACTCGTTAACAAGAAAAACATAGTTTTTTCTTTTGGTAAAAGCAGATAAAGTTCTTGAGCATTCCAGACAAGACACACAACCTCTAGTTTTCTCTCTCTCTAATTTTTTTTTCAAAGTCAAACTTCAGATTTATTATTTTACCTCTCCATCGCTAACGCGTGTCTAATGTGATGGAGAGAACTTTGCCTCTCTCTTTTTTGTTATCGTTAAGGATATTATTGTTTTGGTTTCAAGGTAGGTATCGAGGGTTCGCTCTCTTGACCGTGTAGTGATGCGAAAGAACCGAAATGACATGGCGGAGCAACATACTTGATCTCTGATTTTGATTTTTTTTTTCTGGTTAAGATCCTGTTAGAGAACGATGCGGGAGATGAGATGTGACGGTTCTAGGATCTACACGGAATAAGGCTTGATGGAGGGTCGGTTTGTGTCCAGTGCCGGTGGTCCCGAGATATTTAAGGTACAATACAAAACTAATTATTGAGGCTCTAAATAACACAAAAAAAATAAAATTATTAAAGTTTAGTTGTGTAATAATTTTTTTTATAGGATCCTTATATTTACTAAGAATCTATCAAACCTTTTTTTTGTTTTTCCTCGAAATTCATCTAACAAATTTATATAGTTATAAATTTTAATCATGTCTTTTAATCGATAATATAGCCAAACTATTTACTTTTTGATGTTTTTACTATATGTCAAATAAATACGAAAACTAAATAACAAAAAAGTTAATAACAAATTCCTATGCTTTTAATTTTTACTTTCCTTTAAGTCTTATTTATTGAAGTTTGATTAGCTATTGTTATCTTTTTAATGATTTCATATTAGATAATGAGATAATTAAGATCTAGTTTTGTTTTTTTAACAATTCCACAAGTTTATATACTTAAGCATCAAACAACAATAAAAAAACTGGTCTCAAAGAGTTACAAAATTATGGACCCCATACCTATATATTGTAGGAATGGCTCAAGACCGGCACTGTTTGTGTCGCATTTGCAAGGAACATGGTAATTTTAGGTGGACCAACTGTAGATACTTGTCCTGGCATCTCAGCAGCTCCGGTGATATCGAATGGCTTCTACGAGTTGCCCTCCCTGATGTACGAAAGGGTAGTCTTTGGAGTGGTGTTGCTTGAACGGAGATATCGAACTTAACCGTTATTGATGGTGGGAAGAAGAGATTCGAATCAACGTGGCGGAGTTGCAAGAGAATGACTTGTTTTAATCGGTTTAATTTGATCAACTTCTGAATTGTTTCCGTTTTTCATCAAATTATGAAATTATAAATCACTAATTTTTACATGTTTAAGGGTGTTAATATATATATTAAAAAAATAGTGAGCACTTTAAACAGAGAAAAAATTTTACTACCAAATTTTTATCTGTTAAAATGCAAATCTAACCCTTTTGGGAAGAATTTTTTTATTTTCTTGTTTATTCCCGGTTTTTAAGGATAATCTTTTTATTACAAATATCTTAATGAGAGAAATTCTTGGGTTCACCAACTAATGAGAATTAATTATTTCATATGCATTTTTTTTTTAAAAAAAAACAAAATATTTAGAACTTATGTTTTAAATATAAAATAAATAAAAAATAAAGAAAAATAGTAGTAACTTGAAAAAAAAAATTAAATATTGTTAAAACCGTTTATACTAAACTTTAAACCCTAAACCTTTGGGTAAATCCTAAACCCTTGGGTAAAGAGATATTCCAAGGATTTAGAGTTTATCCAAGGGTTTAGGGTTTACCCAAGGATTTAGAGTTTAGTGTTTAGGGTTTAGCGTTTAGGGTTTATTATGAACAATTTTAATAATGAATAAAAAATAAATTAAATTAGTAGTAGCTGTCAAAAAAAAAATTAACATTATTAAAACTGTTCTTAGTAAACTCTAAGTGTTAAACACTAAACCCTAAACCCTTGGGTAAACCCTAAATCCTTGGAATATCTCTTTACCCAAGGGTTAGAGTTTACCTAAGAGTTTAGGGTTTAGTGTTTAGAGGTTTTAATAATATTAAAAAAAATTCTTTTTTTTCAACTACTACTATTTTTTTATATTTTTTATCTTGTTATTTTAAAAATAAATATTAAATAATCTGTTTTCTTTTTTTGGAAAAATCAGCATATAAAATAATCAATTCTCGTTGGTTGGTGAATCTATAGGTTTATATAAAGTGTGAACCCAAAAATTTTTCTCTTAGTGATGGACCCTTATCATATCAAGTAACGCAGGCACGCAACTTTATGCTAAGCTTACGTGGCAACTTTAAATTGCAAAAACAATAAAAAAAAAAAGTCAAAACTGTTGTTTCAAAAAAAAAAAGTCAAAACTGTTATGAGAGAACGAGGCAAATTCGTATTCGTACAAACAAAGCAGAGAAAAATGAAAACTACTGAATTTCTTCTTCGTCTTCGCCAAGCGATCGCAGGATGGGTGCACTGCTCCGTCATCTCACTTCCGCTACAGATTTATCGTCAACGGATCGTCTGAGCGCCATTTTGGTACAGGAAAAGAAGAGAGATGCCACGTCGACATAACACGTCAACGGAGGAGATTTATATAGCGTTGAAGTCAAGCTTAGACTCATTATCGAAAAATATCTGAGAATAGTTTGTTAGAGTCGTCCTCTTCCTTAGAACTCTGTGTTTTTCGTCTCCATAGTTTTCCTTGGAGAAGTTTCTCATCTTGCATGAGAATCCTTTTCTTTCATTTTGGATTCTTTACTCTTGAGTTGAGTTTCTTTGTTTCATGAACATTGATTCTCTTTATTCAATCTATCATACGGAATCAACGTATCACGTTTTCGCCTCACCTACGTCGGGAGTCACAAGCGGTTCTGTTTTCGCTCATCTTCTTCAAGCTCCCGAGGATCCTATTCTTGGGGTACATTCTTCGATGTATTTGTGTGTCTATAAGTTTTCAAACATATTCGACGACGATTGTGAATATACATGTCGTACGCATTTGATTTTCTACTCGTGATTCCTCTGGATCGGGTATTGATTAGTGCGGTAATTCAAGATCTCGTGATAGTTTACTGGATGGTGTCATGACGATAGATTTTATGAGAGAAGTTTTGATTTCACCTATGATCAATATTCAAGAAATCGACAGGAGGCAATTAGGCGCTTTATAGTGAATCACTACTACTTAAGTGGACGTCTAGATCGTACCAAAGAAAATTTCTTCTAGAAAAATATATAGTTTTTTTTATATCCCGTGCAGTACCGATTTTTAGAACATTATTATTGGAAATTTCTAAAACATAGGTTAAACACAGGGCCGGTCCTGAGATTTTGGGGGCTGCAGACAAGTCAAGAAGGAATTCAATAATTTGAAGGCTGAAATTTTTTTTTTTACAAATTTGGGGGCTTATGTCCATGTAAATTTTTTCGAAAATTTCGGGGGCTTGAGGCGAATGTTTCGTTAGACTTGGCTCAAGGCCGGTCCTGGTTAAATATAAGCTCGTGTATTATCAGCTATAATATGTATAAATTGATACTTGTTTGATGACAGGTGACAATTGCATAAAGACCCAAGCCCAATTAAGCTTAATTTGGGAGTTGGTGCTTACCGAGGTAATGATTCTTGTCTCTGCTCTTTCCTATATTGGTTTGTTAATGGTGTTAATTAATGTGTTGTAGGAGGGGAAACCTTTGGTTCTTAATGTTGTGAGGAAGGCTGAACAGCAGCTTATCACTGACAGGTTTACCTCTATAATCCTTCTGAGTTTTGGTTATACACCCTTATGAGTGTATTGTTGTATTTGATCTGTAGCTCACGAGTCAAGGAGGATCTTCCCATTGTTACAACCCTGGAGTGTTTGTCTGGAACTGGTTCCCTGAGAGTTGGAGGGGAGTTTTTGGCCAAGCATTTATCATCAGGTTGATATGCTAAACTCTGATTGAACTTCTTCATCCAAATGAATATCTCATGTAAACTTGAAGTTTTTTTTTTTGTTTTCCAGAAAACGATTTATATTACTCAGCCCACATGGGGAAACCATCCCAAAATTTTCACCTTGGCTGGTTTGTCAGTGAAAACTTACCGCTACTACGATCCCTCAACACGTGGGTTGAACTTTCAAGATGAGTCTGTAGTGTGGCTTTTGAAATGCTACTAAAATCTATGCTCTCATTGCTTTTATAATCTATTCTTCTTATGTTCACAGGTTTATTAGAAGACCTTGGTGCTGCCCCACAGGGTTCTAGAGTGCTTCTCCATGCATGTGCTCATAACCCAAATGGTTTTGATCCAACCCTTGAACACTGGGAGCAGATCAGGCAGTTGATGCGTTCAAAAGGATTGATGCCATTCTTTGATAGTGCTTATCAGGTACTCCTGCTGTATAACATCAGCTGATGTTTAAACCATTTTTAATACCAGAAAAATTCGGTCTAGACATCCAAGTAGTCGTCAAACCGAATCTAAACGAAATAATTTTTCTAGATTTTAGACGTCCCACAAATCAATAGTCTCATAGAAACACACAAAAATATTGCTTAACGATTTCTTGAACATTGGTTAATACTCATCTTATATTTTTTCATCTCTTTTTGTATTGAAGGGCTTTGCGAGTGGAAGTCTGGATACAGATGCGAAACCGATTAGGATGTTTGTTGCTGATAGAGGAGAATGCCTCGTTGCTCAGAGTTATGCAAAGAACATGGGACTCTATGGAGAACGAGTTGGAGCTCTCAGCATTGTAAGCTTTTCAATCTAACTCAAGAAACTCTTAGGACGTTCCCGGTACTTCTGCCTTTAATAAAGGGCTTACGTGCGTGCTTGTAGGTATGCAAATCAGCAGATGTAGCGGGGAGAGTCGAAAGCCAACTGAAACTTGTAATAAGGCCAATGTACTCAAATCCTCCGATTCATGGTGCATCAATCGTGGCTATAATCCTCCATGACAGGAACTTGTTCAACGAATGGACTCTGGAACTGAAGGCCATGGCTGATCGTATCATCAGCATGAGAAAACAGCTTTTCGAGGCATTACGTGCTCGAGGGACGCCTGGAGACTGGAGTCACATCATAAAGCAGATAGGTATGTTTGCATTCACAGGGTTGAACCCAGCTCAAGTCTCCTTCATGACTAAAGAGTACCACATATAAATGACATCCGACGGGAGGATAAGCATGGCTGGTCTGAGCTCCAAGACTGTACCCCACCTTGCAGACTTAATTCACGCCACTGTTACCAAACACGTTACTTATGTTTTTTCTTTTCTCATCATTTCCGGCAGTGACAAAATAAATGTCGTTACTAACATTGTTTTTTTTTCTAAATTATAATTCCATTGATTAATAAACTACGCAAGAGAGTCTTGTGCCTCTTCTACTGTATATATATCACAATGCTCTCTGTTTTTCTCACAACTGAGATTCAATACTCTGAAACATTCCAATGTACGAAAGAGAGTATAAGAACCAAAGGTTTTAAGTTGAAACAAAGGTTAAAATTTAGCTCATTTCTTCAGGGGCTTTTACATGAAATCGTCTTCGAGTTCCTGAAGTGATTTGTTGCTTGAAGCAATGTCTTTGTTAGATGTCATTTTGTCAGTTACCATTAGTCCCTTGTAACTCCTCATATCTGCTTGCCTCTCCTTCTCAAGCCTCTCTATCTCTTCACGTTTCTTCTGCAATACTCCCCCCATAAACAATGAGGATTTGAGTCAATTAGAGACTTTTCACAGGTTAAGAAGATGACAGAAACTGACCTTCTCGTTCAGATGTTGCTTCCTCTCAGCTCTTTCTGCAGCATTCACTGCTTCTCTCTCCGCTTCATAAACACAATTACGAACAACCATTCTAATTTAATACATCTTAATGGAAAAGATGAATACTGATGGATGCATGATGAAATCTCTATCTATTTGAATTTAAGGAAGATGTCCACAAACTAAAAGGACTTACCTCTCAGGTCAGGGGTTCTTTCAACTTTTGTTTTATTCAATCTGTTAACTATTTCATTGACTTGCTTCTCCACTCTGATGGTCCGGACCTTAAAAGGAACACATAATCAGTTAAGTTCATCATTACTTTGATCAGTTTTCATGCATGCATGCATGGAGAATCAAATATTTTTTAGAAGAGATGAGCTTACCATCTTTGAATTGTGGAAACCAACATCCATGGAGGCAGTTTTCTTCAAGTTGGACCAGGGAGTGTACACAACATCGACATTGTTCACCTTGTTGCCTGGCACATAATCCCAGTCGGTAAGTTAATAGTAATATAGCCTACATGTGCGTGCCCTCCTTCTAGATCGAAACTGAGAAATGGGAACAAACTGATATACTCCAAGACTAATTTGGCTATTGTAAATGTTAAAGTTATAAAAAAGGGGGTGGGTCCAGATTATACCTTGAATGGAGTTAGCTTTAACAAGCTGAGCACAGTCCTCAAGCACACCTTCACTAATGTCATCAAAACCTTGGCCTCTATGAAGCCTCAAGTAAACATGAGCCGACGACATTTTATCAACATGAAACCTGCACCAGATAAAAGATTATACTTTCAACATTTGGTTTTGGGAAACAACTTACTAAGCCGAAATAATTAGGAGTAAAAGAAACTTGTCAAATTAGAAGGTAAAAAAAAAACAGCCTATGAATGAAATCCATAAGAATACGAATGACAAGACGGTAGATATGATACATTGTATAAGTTATCTCATACTGTTATACACCTCAGTCATTAAAAAACAACTCACCAAACCAAAAAAAAAAATGCTAAGCAGGCAAGCTTGGTAACAAAACCTTATTCACATCTACAAACATCAAAGTTTAGATGTAGCCAACACAGCATGCGTGGATAACAGACATAAACATGAACCTGGTATCATAATAATCCATCATTTCTAGATACAAACAACAACCCTATGAGCAAGACTTACATCTGTGAAATAATCAAAACAAAACTCGGCAATTCAATCAAACCAAACTCAATTTCACGGTTAGGCAATTCGATGATCGGAACCAGATAAAGAATATTCTTCTCTCGCTCTTACCAGACGTCTTCGGGGAAGCCGTACTTGATGAGCTCCTCGTTCTCGAACTTATCAAGCCCCATGAATATGGTGTAGTCTCCAGCATCTGGTCTCTCTCTCTCTCTCTCTCTCTCTCTCTCACACTTGCCTCTCTTCCCTACAAATTTTGGAAGAAACCGTAACCAGTCAGAGAGAATATAAAATGAGAAACACTACACAAAAAAAAAGAAACGCAAAACTGCTGACTCCCTTTTTTTCCCTCCGTCGTCTCATCTTACTAAAAACAAAATTTACAAAACAATCCTTCATTTTTACAAATCTTACGTACAAGGCCTAATAAATAACTGATGCTCAGTAAACATCCAAGAGACTGGTCATTTATATAAGGGAGTTCCAAGGCTTGATCCAAGGACTCTTCGAGACGACTCCATCATGGACTATGACCAACGGTATGACAAATCTAGGTCGGGAGACTTGCATATGGCTTGGCTAAGACACAACTGACTCAAACATTAAAGAACCCTAAACCATACTTCTCTAATAGGAAGCAGACTTGTATAACAAAGAACAACAAAAAACAGTGTACCATTTCTTTGGCAATCATTTTTGATTAATGCCATGCTTTTGTTTTTTTTTTTAATCAAAGATTACTGCCATGCTAAGATTTTGTTTTTGTATTCTTCATACAATTCGTGATTAATTTCTTGAAAGATTGAGTTAACAACTTGCGGGGATAGCTCAGTTGGGAGAGCGTCAGACTGAAGATCTGAAGGTCGCGTGTTCGATCCACGCTCACCGCAATCATTTTTTTGTATATTGCTTATGCTTCAACTACCTCACACAAAAGACACATTTGAGTTCATCTTTCATGGTTTTGGTGGAGTGATTGCCATTGAGGACAATTGTTATGTTTATGGTTATGGATATTCAGATTTAATAATCTTAATTACAGAACAGTCTGTCATTGTCATCATGTACTATATAATAAAAGAGTTATTCGCATAATATACAAGTAGTCAATAATATTATATGTTTTTTTCTTTCTATTTCCCTTGACACATTGATGAACGCTAGTTTTTTTCTCTGGTAAGCTCATTTTTCTCTCCTGATGTTTCGTTGATCCTTGTCCTTTTACGTCCATCGTTGACGAGGTCAAGAGACGGTCCCTATTCGTTTTTGAATTTTGCATATAATCACTCATTCACTTTTCTTCTCAACATTTCTTTTGATTTACAATTGGTTTTTGATTTGTTCATGCATTCAGTCATACGATTCGTGATCAGGTTCTAATGTAACTTCTATAGAGCATATATCATTGTCACATGTTCAATGTCTCCCCCTTCTGTGTTATCTGATAGAAACGTTTGTGCTATATACCTTACGTTGGCTAAGATTATGCAGCATAAGAGACATAATTTATTTTGTCTTTTCCTTGTTTCACAAGTTTTTACTGCTCGCTCCTGTCTGTCTTTTCTCTTGTTTTTTTTTTTTGTTAATAATGGATAGAAAATCGAATTTTGCAGTAACGTTATCACCAAGACAAAAGCAATGAAGCCAGGAGGAGCATTTGCATTGAATCCGCATGCAGCATCATATGTACCACTCTACAAAAGAGTGGATGATATGGATAGTTTGGCCACACATAACGTGCAGGGACAAGAGCAGATGATGTTCATGCCCAAGAAATTCTCTGAAGTGGCATACAAGCAGATAAGGGATGCTGATGATTCGGATTTGGAGATGGATATAGACATGGATATTGAATACCTTCTAGTCACATTCTCTGGTCTCTCAGAAGAGTCTATAACTGATGTATACCTGGCCAATGGCGGTGATCTTGAAGCAACCATTGAGATGCTAAATCAGCTTGAGGTAAGTTCATCAGTTATCTCTCGTGATCATTCATATATGGAACATTATATTTTTGTTACGTAACCGATGGTTTTGATCTATCTTGCTGTAGATATACAACATTGAAACTCAAGAACAGCTATCAGAGACGCTGGATATTGGTGATCTCTGTAAATCAGGGCCTTCAACCTCAAAAGCTTCAACACAAACGAAGGCAGCTACAGAAGTCGTTGTATCTTCATCATCGGTTATTCCCAATACAACTGTGTCAGCCTGATCTGATATATTCTTTGTTGTGAAGTTTGTTATTTATTTATTTTTTTTCGTTTGTACACCCATAATAAGTACAGTAATGGGAAGTTGATTGTAATCTTTAGGGTAAATGATATTGAGTGTGGTTAAGTGATGATGAAATGTTTTGTTTTTGAAAATCTGAGTGATGTTGTATTGTTCTGGTTGGCAGATAGTTTAGTCTTTTGGCCCCTTTTATTTGCAACTATTTCTTATGAATGATATTTTTTTAAAAAGGTTAGGAAATATGAATGATACTAATATGTTTGTTTTTTTGTACATTGCCATTTCATTTGTTATTTGAAATGATGTAATCATTGTAACACTTGCTTTTTGACAATGTTAGAATTCGTATTCTCTTGAAAAAATATAGAAAAATAAAAAGATAAAAATATTTGATGTATGGCAACAATATGAAACCTTGATACAATATGTAAACCTCTTCAAATACATTATTGCAAAAGCAGAGCAGAGTTCATTTTCCTTTTATTAAAGAAAAAAAAAACTCAAAAGTGTTAAAGATATTTTATTTCTAAGGTTGGACTATTTAGATTTAGAAAAAAAAAGAAGCTAAATAGAGAGATTAGCAAAACAAAGAAAAAACTATAGATATAGAGATTTTAAAATCCTCTGTTTCTTGACCGGTTCTGATCATACTGCTGCTCTGATCCTGAGCCGCCGTTTTGCTTGTCCCACCAACCATCTTGAGGCGGTCTAAACTGACACGACCCGTTCGGATCAACATAAATTTTAAAATCCTCTGTTTCTTGACATGTGCGGATCTGTCAGTCGAAACACTTATTTTTATATATATTCTAAGCTCAAATATTAAATTCAAATATGTTATTAGTTTAAGTATCATATTATACAGTTAAATAATTTATGTTGATTAAACGATATGACTGTAGTTCAGACTAATCGACCATTTACCCGGCCAACAGCTGGGTATTTCCTATACCAATTTCAATAGTTTGATAATACTCAATAGTACACACACAAAAATATATATATGCATATCCATGTTTGTAAACAAATATATATATATATATATATATAATATAATATATCAAAATTGAATAGCCAAATTCTTATCCTCATTTCTCTGGAGTCTGGATCAAATATTGGTTACAACTTGACTACTATTTTTTGAACAGAATTATTTTAAAAAATTGTTCTATAGAATTCCATAAAATAGTTACTTGTTATCACAAAATTTAAAAATAATTCCATATGTTTCATTTTGGAATGAAACAACAAAATACTTTTTTAAATAAAATTCATTCCTTTTATTCATGATCTTACACCCTTGTGAATGAATAAAATGTATAAACAAATTATTCCACTAATAATATCTGTTTTTATTCCATTGCATACATCATTCCATTTTTTTATTCTATAAATAACTATTTATTTTATCTATAATATATTCCTTATAGGAATAATTGGTTGTCCAATACCCAACATATAATAACAAAAAGAAAAGGCGCGTCGACGTCACGCGTTCCCAATATCGCGACAGAAAAGGCGACCTAGTTTCCTTGGTTAAGGTTTCAATCGGCGAGTTCACCGTTGAGTAATCGTCGCCGGCTGATTCTGTTACCCTCCACCATCTCTGTCTCTTCACTAAGCTCAGTTGTCTCAACCATGGAAACGACCATTGATGGTTCGTCTACACGAGTTGATGAAAACAAACCACATTATTCTGAGAACAATGTTGAAGGGAAAAAACCTCCGACTCCAGATCCTAGATGGTCTTACCTCAACCGGTGGTCACTGAACCTGGGTAAGGATGATTCAACATCGGCTGAGTCAATTCCCGATCCGTCGCCTGTGACTGCTCCGACGGTTGAATCGACCCCAAACACTGCTCTGACCGAACTTTCCAAGGATTTAACCATCTCGGTTACTCCTCCAAAATCTGATGCAGTAACAGTTGAGGTCCCGTCTGATGGTCCACCGTCTCTCTCCCCTGAACTCATTCTCGTCGTCGAGAATTCACCACCAACTGATGGAGCCAATAATCAAGCTATTGAGCAAGATGAAATGGCGCAAGAGGAAGTGGTGCAAGAACCTGTTTTTGTCCAATCCTTGAGAGCTTGGGAGAAACCTCTTCACTTCTCCACCCCGCCCACACTTTCGAAACCTGCAACTCCAAAGCTTGGTATCTCAGAGGCCGTAAAAGTCAAATTGCTTCATTTTGGCCTTCAATTGGTGAAGTCACTAATACTGGTAATAAGCATAAGAGGGGGAAATTGATAATTCCAGAGAAAGTTATGTCTAGCCTTCCTGTTGAAAATATTCCTCCCCCGGTTCTTAGGAATGACAACAATCTTCGGTTCCCTTGGGTTGCCGTATGAATCAATCCGCAAGAAATATTTACCATGCTGCTGAGCCTACTTATCGACTGGATGGCATTCCTCAAGTGACAATTCCTTCTAAGGTCCAGAGAATAAGGAAGAATATATCCTTGGTCAATTCCATAGGTGTTCAAGTCCTCCTGGTGGTCTTATTCATGCTGTTGTGAATAGATTATGGGGTCGAGAATGTAAGATAGCTTGTAAGAAGCTGGGGGACTCTTCATTCTTATTCCATATTCCTCATAAAAACACACATAAGTGGGTTATTCAATGAGGAGTTTGGCATGTGGATGATTGTCTTCTTTTTGTTGCCTCTTGGAGCCCTGTAAACTCCCTAAAAATCCCTGAAATTTCTACTTTACCTGTGTGGGGTGACCTTGAAGAATATCCCAGACTTGTGTTATTCAAGACTGGGAATTAGCCATATAGCATCTGGGCTGGGAGAGCCAATGCTTACGCACAAACCTAGGCTAGACCCAACGAATATGGGAGAATCTAAGATTTTAATTGAGGTTGAGTTGGATAAGCCTTTTCCGAAGTTAATTGCTCTAGATGATAAGCAAGGCAATATCTATCTGCTAGAAGTTGAGTATACTTGAATCCCAAGTGCTTGTAGAAGATGTGGAGCACTTGGTCATAAGGAGAAGAGGTGTCTTGTGCCCCCTAACTCACAAGATACCCCTCCTATAAAAGCTCATGTCACAAATGAAGATGTTCCTTTGGTTGAGATAGATAAGCTGCTACATGACTCTTCTCCTCTGGTGGGTGCCTTGGAGGCTGGTTCGCACTTATCTCCTGCCCATCAAGCACACAAGATCGCTGCAAATTCTTCTGTCACAGCACCTCTCGAGGTCCCAGCTCATACTGCTACGTTCACTCATTCGCATGAGGCACAATCTACTTCTTGCTCAAAGATTGAAAACACATTACCTATATTAGTAGTTGAAGAAACTGCTCATCCTTAGTCACATATTATGGAAGAAATTCCATCAAAAGTAAACATTTTGGAGGCTTCTCGAGACTGAAAATAAGCAATCGATCAGTCATCACATCCTATCTCTCACAACCCTCAGCAATCTCATATGGAGCGGGACTCCCTGCTAACATATGAGAGAAATGATGGTTTTGTTGAGGTGGAAGAGACTTCTGGTTATAACATAACTAGAAGTGGAAGACAGATCAAACCAACTCAGAAAATTCAAGATATGGAATGGACCACTGTTAGAAGAAAAGAGAAACGAGGCTGTCGTGGCCGAGGGAACCAAAACCGCTAGCTAGTATCATTATATCTTATCTTTTAAAATTCATTGGTGTATCTTTCTCTAGGGTGTCTTCTCACTCTCTCTTTTGTTGCATTCTTTTCAAACTTATGGATAAAAATCCATACTTTGTATTTTTTTCTTATGCATTTTAATATGAAAGTCTGTTAAAAAAAAACTGGTTTTCCATATATTCCTTATATGAAAAACCAATTACTTTAATGTATACCTTTATTAATCTTTGTAAATCATATGCTCCTCGAAAATCAATATATAGTAACAAAAAAAACAACATTTCTTCAGCCTTCTCATACAAGAAAATAGATATAAGCAAGACATTTATGTTTCATATATAACCCTACACCATAACAACCCACTCGGTATATAAATCATCTCATTTCAAAAGCACCAGAGATAAAAATTAATTCTTAGAAAAACCCCACACTCATACGAAAAAACCTTTAAAATAAATCAAGGACCATTTTAAGCCTTGCGAACGCTGAGGAGCTTAATATCGTCGATCACGGGGCCACACAGAGACGAGAAATCATCGCTTCTCATCGCGTAAAACGTGCTGTAAAACATAACCCTCGTGCGGGTCGAAACCGCCACAAACCGCAAAGAAGCGCGTTTGAAGCCTCCCTTTCCTTTCGACTCATAAGGAACCTTTAACGTGTCTCTTCCCGCAAACGCCTCGACTATCATCGAGCCTTCGCACGCGTTGTTGGCGTCTCCAACCGCGAAAGAAAGCACGTAAGTCTTCCCTATGATGGTCCTAGCCACCTGAGCGATTGCGCTTTCTCTCCCCGCAACTAGCTCAACGGCACGACGGCCTTGTGGGACTGAGAAGTGTTCGACGTCAACGAATTTGACGGCTTTGAGGGATTCGACCATCCAAGCGGGTAAAGGAGAGTGGTCATCTTCTATGAAGGGAGGAATCAAAACGCCGGTTGTTGAGTTTGGGAGTAGATATGGACCTTCTTCGAATCCTCCGTTTTTCAATATGTTCTCTGTTTCATACAATTAGAAAAAAGTATCAGCTGATTACTTGTATGTACTTGTTGACTAATAGGCCACAGTCATATTCATGTAATGTAACCAATATATTTAAAATCTATGTTCTTACTCAAGTTATAAACTACAAGTCGACATATAAACCTAAGCCAACCAAGCCAAAATCTTCGAAATAGAATTCCTTCATAAGTTTTTCTATATATATCAAATCAACCAAAACTAATGAACAAAAATTCATTAAACATACATCTTTTTGTATATGGTCATACATTAGAAATATAGGTGATTGTTAATTTTATATATATATATATATATATATATATATATATACAGTTCTTTCTTTTTGGACAACTATATTCAGTTCTTTCTTAAATTTTAAAAAAGTAACTAAATATAAAGTCTTGGTTCTAATGCAAGGTTGTACAGACTAGAAAACCAAATACTCAAAAATGACAGAAACCCCTAAAGGCCCCACTATAACTACTAGCTAAAAAGCACATGTAGTTGTAAACATGACAGATCATAGTGTGTAATTAATGAAAAGGATATATTTCTTAGAATAGTAATAGATATAAGCAAGCTGCATATATAATATAAATAAATAACACACTTACTATTGGTAGGTCTCGGAGGGTATAGAGCTTTGATGGCCACACCATCAATAAGTGGTCCACAAGCAGGATCTTCTTCCTCGCCAGGATTATGAATCACGATCTCTGCCACGCTACTCTCGGCTTGAAACGCCCAAGCGTATAGGTCCCATCCACTGCTACTGTACACCGTCTGTATAGGAATGACGCCCGAGTCAGGTGCAACCGATATGTTGAGCCGTTCGTCTTGAGCACAAGTCCTTGCGGCACTGAACGTGAGCGAGTAATACATTCCCTTTGTCACGTTAAGTCTCTGTTTGATCGATGCTTCGTTTCCTAGCCGGACGGCGAATTTTCCAGCAGGGACTACAAGGAGCATGTCTCCTTGTTTTTGACCGGATTTGATGTATTCGACGAAGCCTGAAAGCTCCCAGCTTGGAATAGCGTTCTTGTTTAACACTTGTGTTCCTTTCATGTCCGATGGTTTTGGTCCTAGCTCAAAATCACCGTTTGGTAACATCCCTGCGTTTACGAAATTGCCCTCAACTTGTTACATTTTTTTGTGTAACTTGATTTTCGTCAAATATAATAAATAATATTATCGAAGAGTAATATACGGGGAAATGGTTTTATATCCAAAAGAAACACGGCAAAACTTAAAAAAAATTAACAAAATGGTCCTGCCAGACTTTTTTCCGACCAGGCTTTTTTGTTTAGTGGCTTTAGTTAGAAATGTCCCAGTTAGAGACTTATGGATAGAAAGTAAACAGAAAGACTTTTTTCATCACAAACATAATTAAGCATTTAAGTAGACATGTCAGTATTTCTCAAAGAAAGAAACGAATCACTAAAGATGCAATCATATATAATACATGGAGGAGTACTACATATGTCATGGTATGAGTGTATATGTATGTCAGTTGTAACTGATGATTACCGTCACGGAAGCAGAAGATGGAGGTGACGGTGGAGATGAGAAGAACGAAGAGAAACGAGACGGTGCCTCCTTTCATTGTGAACGACCAAAGTAAAGGAGAGAGAGCACAAGAGAGTTTAATAAAAAATTATGGGAGATTATGAGATGAGCGGCAACTGCTTATATGGATTTACAACTTTGAAAATACCTCTAGATTTAGCTACAATTTACGGATTTGTGCCACTGATGTGGTTTGCGTATCCACGTGGGGCCGTGACTCACTCTTTTGGGATTTTAGCAGATATTGCAGAAGTGAACAGCAAAGAGGGTTATTTCTGGAAGATCAGTTTTTTCTCAATGTTTTGTTTCTGCCGTCAGATTATCATTAAACAATAAAGGTTTGTTTTTGTTAAATTCTTTTTTTTTTTGACCTTTGTTTTTGTTAAATACTTAAACAATAGCGTTTTTAAATGCAAGTTTGCTAGAACATTGACGTTGCCATTTCATTCTGTATTAAGGCTATGAATAGTAAGCATATTAATGACATTAATACCGGTTACTACCACGACATTAATGTAGATTTATGGCCTAAATATACACATTACATTAATATCGATGTTCTGACTAATTATCAAGTGCTTGCAATTTGTGTGATACGAATGGAAAACTATATATGCATGGTTCACAGTTGTATAGATTAATGTATTATGCTTTAAGCAAACCTATACAACGTACTGAATGATAACTTTAGAAGCGAGTTTTGGCAGATCGAATAAAAAGTAGTAAATTTTCTTAAAAAATACAAAACATTAGACAATTTTGCATGTTATTTTAGTTAATTTAAAGAGAAATAACAAAAGATAGCGTTGATTCATATCCACATGTGGTCAACACTTCAACAAAATGCCAACAATTGGAGAAATTTATCTCATATGCAAATATCTGTCTTTACACCTACATAATATAGAGACCGGAATACACAACGTGATTTGATATAAATGTATCTTCCTATATCATAACTTTGGACGACCTATCAAATCTTGGGGATTTTTTTCAAGTACTAATGCAATTAGTGAAAAAATCATTTTAGTCATGTGGTTGATATACAATGGTCAATGGATGTCCGGTGGAGTTGCTACGAGGAGGATTGTGTAATCAGTTGGATCTCACTTTTTAAGATTTGCGTGTAATATAATTGATTTATTTTTATCTGACAACATGTGAGTTGTTGTCTTTTCTCAGGCTTCTTTATAATTCACCATTTAAAAAAAAAAAAACTGTGGTGCTGTTCAGCTGTGCCCTCGTTCGGCTAAAATCTGGACGTAGGATAACAGTCTTCGATGTCGGCCGGAACGTGGCCTTTGCAATATTGTGTCTTGTTCTCATGATTTTCTATAACTCTATACAGTGTCCATACAATACGAAATAAAAAAGTAAATCTCTTAAATCATGAGAAAAGTTTAATCCAGAAAACTAGAGATTATGATTAAAAAAATTTGCAATATGTTCCCAACTAGTAAAAGTGTATCAGTTCTTTTTTTTTTTTTTTGAACTAAGTGTATCAGTTCTGAAAAATAACTTTACTTGATTTTTTTTTTCCAAAATCATCCATCAAACTTTCAGAATCAAGTTTTTTGATCATATCTTTTTATACAATTCAATTGTGTTAGCATTTTATAGAAATTTATTTAAATGTGTTTGCATTTTATAGGAAGTCTCACCACTTTTTAGCTTCTAATCAACATTTATCTTGATAGATTAATAACAATGAAAAATAGGTCCCAAATGTTTTGTATAAATCATGAGAGCCCCATGCAAAAGTTTCATGGGTATGCCTTCAAAATCGGCTCTGATTCTATATAAACAAAGAATTTTGCTTATATTAACAAAAAAGTACAAAACAATTACAATGATGTTATCATTTTCGATTATTTTTGTTAACAATGTCACCATATAGATCCGTAGTTCGAGTTAGATAGACCCTTCTGTCTCCTTCTCTTTTTAGCTATGTAACAAGTTGTTTTTTGCTTTTCTTTAAAAAAAAAAAATTGCTTTTTGCAGCATTGTAAAAAAACATTGTAAAATTCAAAAAAAAATTAATATGAATTTTAACGTTTAAACCGAAAAAAAAAAAATGGTGAGCAATGAGCAAAGAGACAGGAAGGGTGAATGAGTGAACGTGGGTGGGGCTCTACGGCTGACGGTGTAGTGGAAATGTGGCCCACTTGAAAAGGAGACGGCAGATTATGAGAGAAACAGAACGCTAAAGCCACCATCGTGCGACTGTCTCAGCCTCTTTATTTGAAAAAAATATTTTAACTATTTCACGGGTCCATGGCCCGAATCCACCTGTGCTCCCGCTATAACAAAGCAGGCAACATTTATTGATCATTGTGTTTAACGACATTCTCAACAATGCTGAGAAGGTAGGTGGACCAGCTCGCCTAGAAGGGTCCTTCACTGCATTTCGATCTTGTGTGGCACAAAATGGCCTTTGGGACATTAAACACTCTGGAGACCAGTTATCTTGGAGAGGGACAAGATACACACACCACATCCGTTCAAGACTTGACAGAGCGATGGGCAATTGCTCATGGTCGGAAGCTTTTCCAATGGACCGTTGTTGTTACTTGAGATTCGAGGGCTCAGATCACAGGCCCCTTATCACATATTTCAATGCTGATAGAGAAAAGAAGCGCGGAGTCTTCCGGTTTAACAGAGCCCTGATTGAGAAGGAGGAGGTTACTCAACTAGTGGAATCTTCTTGGAACCACTCGCCGCTGGATTCAGTTATCAAGAAGTTGAATGCGGTTCGCCGGAGTATCATACAATGGACAAAGGAACAACAGAGGCAGAGTAATCTCGTTATCAAGACATCTCAAATTGCGCTGGAGATAGCGCTCTCAGCAAACGTACCAGACACATCACTCATCGAAAACATCACAAAGGAATTACGCGAAGCTTATGCTGCAGAGGAATATTTTTGGCAGCAAAGGAACCGGATTCAATGGTTAAAAAAAGGCGATCGTAACACTGGCTTCTTTCACGCGGCGAGAGCAAGACGGGTGATTAATTCTATCCCTGTGATTGAGGATGCCCAGGGTTTGGCGGTTTATGAGGAGCAGGATATTACCAAAGTTATATCTGAATATTTTCAGCAGATATTCACCTCCAACGGCAACAGTGACTTTTCTCAGCTCCAAGGTCTCCTATCCTGCAAAGTTACACCAGATATGAATCAGATGCTCATTTCTATACCGAGTGATTCGGAAATAAAAGAAGCGACATTCTCCATCAATGGGTCTAAAGCCCCTGGTCCCGACGGATTCTCTGCCACCTTCTACCAGTCATACTGGCACATCTTAGGCAGTGATATAATCAAAGACATCCGGAGGTTTTTTACGACAAGCTCATTGCAACAACAACAAAATGAAACTCATATCAGGCTCATACCAAAGATCACAGGTCCACGGCGAGTATCTGACTATCGTCCCATCGCTCTCTGTAATACACATTACAAAATTATTGCTAAAATTCTCACCCGACGACTCAAGCCTCTTCTACCGCTGCTGATCTCGGATACACAGTCGGCTTTCGTTTCGGGCCGTGCAATTACTGATAATGTGTTGATCACCCATGAGACGCTCCATTATTTACGGACTTCGGAGGCCAAAAAATACTGTTCTATGGCGGTGAAAACTGATATGAGTAAAGCGTATGATCGCTTAGAGTGGAGATTTGTGAGAGAGGTGCTCTCTATTCTTGGCTTTGATCCAATCTGGATATCATGGATCATGAGTTGCATAGAATCTGTCTCATATTCGTTTCTCATTAACGGGACTCCACAAGGTTCGGTAAAGCCCTCCCGAGGCTTGCGACAAGGAGACCCGTTATCGCCGCATATCTTTATTCTCTGTACTGAGGTGCTTGCAGCTTTATGCACAAAAGGACAAGCAGATGGATCTTTCCCGGGAGTGCGTGTTGCTCGAGGATGCCCCCCGGTCAATCATTTGCTTTTCGCGGATGACACCATGTTTTTCTGTAAATCAAATGCAAGAAGTGTAGACACCTTGGTGAAGATCCTCAGCACCTATGAAGATTTGTCGGGACAGAAAATAAATACCCAAAAATCGACAGTAACCTTCTCCGCCAAAACACCACCTGAAGTGAGGAACCGTGTGAAAGCAACGCTGTTGATTGAGATGGAAGGTGGCATAGGGAAATACCTGGGCTTACCGGAAAACTTTGGGCGGAAGAAACGAGATATTTTTGCTACCATTATCGATAAAATCAGGCAAAAATCTCACTGCTGGTCGACTCGGTTCCTATCTGGAGCGGGGAAGCAGGTTATGCTGAAGACCGTACTCTCTGCAATGCCGTGTTATACGATGTCATGCTTCAAAATTCCTATCTCACTCTGCAAACAGATCCAGTCTTTACTGACCCGGTTTTGGTGGGATGCTAACCCGGAGAAGAAGAAGATGTGCTGGGTAGCTTGGTCGGTGTTGACACTACCTAAATATGCAGGTGGCCTCGGTTTTCGAGATATCGAAACCTTCAATGATGCCCTGTTAGCAAAGATAAGATGGAGAATACTGAAAGAACCGCAATCCCTATTGGCCAGAGTTCTTCTAGGCAAGTATGCTAAAGATACCTCGTTCTTGCA
Organism: Brassica nigra; assembly: GCA_016432835.1. Lineage (NCBI taxonomy): Eukaryota > Viridiplantae > Streptophyta > Magnoliopsida > Brassicales > Brassicaceae > Brassica > Brassica nigra. The sequence goes on from CM028242.1 coordinate 13,529,169, forward strand.
ATGCTCGATACCAACTACAGCTTCTCATGGATGGCGAAGTATCATGGCGGGTAGAGAGATTCTCCGCAAGGGCTTAAGCTGGGTGGTTGGGAATGGAGAATCTATCCGGGTATGGTATGACCCGTGGATTTCTTTCAAATCTCCCTGCAAACCAATTGGGCCACCATCGCTGGAAACAACCAACCTGCGAGTTAGTGATCTTCTATGTCCTATTTCTAACCAATGGGATCGAGTTAAAATCAGACAGTACCTACCTCAGTATGAGGAGATTATATTGAGAATAATAACAAGTGCAGCGCCATCACTAGACTCTCTACTTTGGCTCCCCGAGAAGCGTGGTGAGTATTCGACAAAGACCGGCTATGGTCTTGCAATCCTGGATAAGGAAGAGAGTGCTCACAATGATCCGCAACTGGACTGGTTAAAGCACATCTGGAATGTTATCACCTCTCCAAAGATAAAGGATTTTCTATGGAAGATTTCCAAAAAGGCTATTCCGGTTAGTGATAACCTTTGTAAGCGTGGAGTGCCGCCGTTCAGCTGCAAAAGATGTGGAGGATACGAAGATGACTTGCATGTATTCCTTACCTGCCCGTTTGCTGAAGAGGTCTGGAGCTTACTGCCTCTCCGAGATCGACCAGCACCGGTTACCCCCTCGATGCCTGCTCTGATCAAAGCAGGGAATCTTTTTACGCCACTACCACCGTCGGGTATCTCTAGTCCTATCTGGCCATGGGTATTGTGGAATCTCTGGAAATCCAGGAATAAATTGGTCTTTGAAAATAGGGTGTTCACGGCTCAGGAAACTGTGTTGAAATGTATCCTAGATGCCAAGGAATGGGGTGTCGCGCAGATCGTACCCAATCAGGTTTACTCGAGATCGGCTACCGCTTCTGCAGATCGTCTTGTTGCTCCCCCGACGTTTTCTCCTGAGATTCTCGTCTGTAGTGTCGATGCTGCTTGGCAGGATTCATCTCTTAAATGTGGAATTGGTGGGATCTTCTCGGGAAACAATATCTTGTCTCTCCCGGATCTCAGTGAAACAAGAAGTTCAGTCTCATCAGCTCTCATGGCCGAAGCCATTGCTGTCCGTCTTGCTGTCCTCACAGCTGTTTATTCAAACGTCCGATCCCTGGCCGTTCTCTCTGATTCTCTCTCACTCGTCACTTTGTTGAAGAATGGAGATACTCAACCTGAACTGTTCGGTATCATGTTTGATATCTATCATGCTCTTTCTTATTTTGATGTTATTTCTTTTCACTTCATCTCTAGGATCTTTAATAGCGAGGCTGATTCGGTGGCTAAATCAGCTCTTGCTCGGTTGACTGTAAACTCTTTTGATGGGGTTTAATCACTCCTTAATTTGAATGAAATGTTGTTTGATCAAAAAAAAAAAAAACAGTATGCCCATTTGCTTTTCATCTATCACATTCCATTTCCATCAGGTGAACGATTTTACGACGATGTAAAAACATTGTTATCCAAGCAACCGACAAACACTATCGTATAACACTCAAAAGTACTATAGTTACAACTTAATCCGCATTGTACAAAATCTTTCATGTTTTCCACTAGCGGTAACCATTACCTAATCATGTAAACGCGTTTTCATCGATACAAAAAATACTACTACAAGTGCACTAGATATCTATTTTTGAAGTTAAAGTAGATATACATATTAGAGAACTATGAATTACAAATGATCTTTTGACCAGTTTTGAGACCAAATGTGCACTAAGCTTAGCGATTAAGTATGTTAAGAGTGGCATGTGAGCGTGGACCGAGTCTTCTGCTTCTTTCTGGTGGCGTTTAGCGACCACTTGACTCTGTCAGTTGACGTCGTCAAACTTCTCAGGCGGTGACGGAGGACAATCTTGTCTTCCACCCATATTTAACGACGGCTTAAACACCATGCACGTGGCCTTCCCATGAAAATCCAAAACCACGACCGTCATGTCCGATTTTTGAATCACGTGCCAACACGCATCGAGCCACTGCCCTCTCCCAGTCTCTCTTAACAAACCCAAGAAACAAAGAGAAACTTTAGTATGTTAATTAGTGGCAAATGAAACCTCTATCTTCTTTTTTTTTTCTTACTATATCTTTTTGAATGAATACTATAATAATCCAGTCATGTTTATTGATTGAGTTCGAATTTATTTCCCTATAGTATGACTACAAAGATTTGAGATACTATTCTAACTAAATAGTTTTCAAAATTTACTTTAAAAACAAAATCATGTCGGATACAACTTCTATCCGTAATTGATAAATTAACTCGTAGACAAGCTGATCACCCCAGTGCATACACAATGACAAATTACTCAATCGGTATACAAAATTTTAAACACTCCTCGCTTGTGCATGGAATCTTCCGAAAAAAATGAAAAGATCGATCTGATAGTATGAAAATGTGTTACTTCAAAATGACTTTGAGTCGGCATGATTGTCCATTGCATCATCTCTGGAACTATCATCTTAAAAAAACTCTATTAGTTGCATAAGAACATAAAAATAATTTGTTATCAAATATTAGCTGGGAACTTATTTAAGAGCATTAATAGAAGACAAGGAAGATAAGCTCATCAATGTTTTAGGACCCTCGTGTGTATGTGACTCACATGGGAAGGTCCTCACAGACTTCTATCTTTGCTTCTTGCCTATCCTTTTCTAGAAACATTTCTCCACACTGATCCCATAAATTGCAAAAAGTCCATAAACTGCAAGCCTTTTGGAAAGGCTTGGACTTGAATTTGGGCTCAAGTTTAGATTTCATCAAAGTAAAACTATTTTATCTTGGATAAAAACTACGTTTGTTAGAAGATAGTATCACGACCCCATCATTGGACGAACTGATTACATAGCTCCTGAATAAGTGATCTCAGGTAAATCTCTTAAATTTCTCTACTTTTGATCTTTTGATGGTTTGATGTTGAGACAATTAATTATATAACGTTATGTTATAGGTCATTTTGGCGAGAAGTGTGATGTCTATACATTTGGTGTCATCTTTGCTTAAACTTGTAACTGGTTTGAAAGCTTTAGATATAGAAGAGAAAGAGAGAAATTCAAATATTATATACAACAAATTTAAAAGAGGTTTAAAGAAAAATATATATACCACAGATTAGACCATAGAAGCATTCTTAGCTTCAGTTAATGACTTGGACTTCAATTTGGGACTGTAGATGTTTCCCCCAAGAAAATCAAATCAACATCGCTTTCTCAACCTACTTGGCAATAAGTCAATAAGTAACTAAAATGAACTAAACGCGTTTCTCTAATTGTTTACCTTTTTTTTTTTTTTGAACACAACTCTAATTGTTTACCAAATCTCAAATTTGCCTAAATGAATATAGTCGAAAGCTTCAGTTAATAATCTCAAATTTGCCTTAAATGAATACTATTGTAGTTGCTTGTTCTCCTTGTTTGACCTAAGCGAGCAAAGTGTTGACTTCTTCTTTTCGAATATCCTTTCTCGACCTCATTATAAAACCCAAAAATCTACAGATGTGTTAGAAATATGAAATCAAAATCTACAAATTAATAATTTCAATCAACAATGGGAAACGGTCTAAAGGCTCGTAGAAAACAACATCATTCATTTCTTTACGAGCCTCTCTTCAGCTCTCCAATTTTGGGTACATTTCTCTTATTAAAACCCGTTTAAATTTTGCTGACACGTATAATAATATCTATATACATATATAACTCAAGTTAAAACATCATGTGTGTGTGAAAAGAGGAGGCAGAAAACGAGAATCTGAGAGTCTTCAGCGCCACGGAACTGAAGAAAGCAACAAAAAGATTCAGAAAAGACAGGGTCGTAACTAGCGACGATGGCTCGGTTCAAACATTCTACAAGGGATGCATCAATGACACCACACATGCACCATCAAGAACTAAAACCAAAGTCGCTGTTTCTGTCATGGAATGTCTTCAACATAGTCCACGGCCAAAACACGTGTGGAAGATAAGCAAAGTCTGTCAATTTCTTATACTTGTTTTTATATGTATTATCACGTTGTGTACTTATTAAGTACGTGAGTTGCAGGAAGAAGCGGAGTCTCTCGGAGAGATACATCATCCCAACTTGGTCAAGCTTTTGGGTTACTGTTATGAAGATACTAAATCACTTTTGGTTTTCGAATACTCGCACAAAGGAAAATTGCACGATCACATATTCGGAAGTTAATATGTTTTTCTAACTGATGTGTCCATTCTATAAATCAGTGTAGATAACCTTGCTTGACATACACGGTTTCATGTTTCTCTCAACAGAAGAGGAGGCATTGCCTTGGGAAACACGGGTTAAGATAGCCATTGGAATAGCACAGGCTATTGCATTTCTCCACCCCATCAAGAAAATCCCGTTACACCAAGAACTACACATGCATAACATTATTCTTGACGAGGTTAATGACTCACATTTTTCTTCTATTTTTAATAACATTTGAAACTAATTGCCTAAGTTTTGATTTCATCAGCAATACAATGCAAAATTGCTTTACCTTGATTCAAAAAAACGACTAATCGGAGATGATGGGAGAATTGTAGCAACTACATACCTGCCTCTTGAATTAGCACTGTCAGGTACACCAAAATCTTAACTTTTATTTTACTAATTTGATAAATCTTTCGCTGATCAAATCTTGAAGACAATTGTGTAATGTATGTAGGTCATGCGGGCGCGAAGACAGATGTTTTCACATATGGTGTGATCTTGCTTGAGCTTTTTACTCGATCGAAAGGTGAATTACTATGTCTGAACAGCTTAGATATTAGGACTAGATCGTTTGGGGAAACAATTGATCCCCGACTTGAGAGCGATTATCCTATGCGTGCAGCAGCAAAAATGGGCAGACTCATCCAAAGATGCACCAAGAGGAACTGGACGGAACGACCGTCTATGCAACATGTTTTGGATGTTCTTAACTATATTGCATGTAAATATTAACTATTAATGTCTAGAAGTACTAATATGTAACTGAAAAAGTTGGGAGTTTATTTGCACATTGAAGATATTTAAAGACAAAGAAGCATGTTCTGACTTTTATAGCACATTTTTATTGGATCAGAAAAGAAAACCCAATAGCAACGACTCGCATGCTTCTTACACTTGTCTCGACCACATAACAAAAACCAGGACGTTCAGCTTCAAATTAAATTGCAAATAATTATATAAATCACATTCCAACTATGAAACGCATGCCCAGCACAAATACATCTAAAACATCAAATATTTGGGAATTTCAGGCATTGACATAAGCAGAATATAAGACATTAACACTATACGACGACTTTGAGAGAGGATCAAGTTTGAAGACAGCACTAGACCATTCAATCTTTCCCTTAATCTCTCGTCCTCCCTTGCATGACTCCAAGGAAATAACAGCAGACCAAAGTTCCAAACTAACAGGATTGTTCCAAAAGATGACAATGTTCCCAGCAGAGTCCTTGCAAAGTTTGTTGATATCATACTGGACCTTGGTCTTGGCTAACCCCCACGGTTGTATCGAACCACAAAAAGATTTTTGGAAGTCTTCCAAACCCTTGACGTCCTCCCAATCAAACCCATCATCAGGCTCACACCATAGTATTCTCCCGCGAGTACCACGACAGAACAATAGTTTACCAATGACACACCAATCACTTCTGTATCCAGGCTTAGAATCTGTTTTCCCGCTTGTCCAAAATAAACATTTACTTGATGAGTAGGAGAAGTTTTGACCCTCATCATCCACAGCGTAAACCAGTTCCCTATCTATCACCACACTTTGTTCAATATTGAGGGGCATCTTGGGGGTAAACACAAACAACAACTCCCAAGTTTGGGTCTCGACATCGAATACCTCTGCCCAGTTTAAAGAATCAGCTTCATCTCCGCACCCTCCAAACACGTATATTTTCTCGCCCACCAGGCATGCTGTTGCGGAAGCACGAGGCATGTACATTGATGGGATACGGTACCATGAGTGCTCGAAACAGTCAAGGAAAAACACATCAGAAGTGGGTTCGCCGTTTCTGACTCCACCGATTATATAGATTCCCCAATTCACCACCACGAAGGAGGATAACGAGTGAGCCTCCTCATAGGGGTTCGACCGGATGGGTTTCAGCCGACGTTTCATGGGGTTAAGGATGAACCAACGAGGGTTTGGTTCAGGAAGAATGTGCAAGCATACATAGAGAGATGGCTCAATGCAACCCTTAAGATATCTCCTGTCCCACAGGTCAGGGGAAACGACGAGAGACCGGTGACACTTGGAGGCTACGGCTAAGGCCGCCAGGTCTAATCTCGAGACATGAGCCAGGCAGTTCACAGTCACCTCGTCGGGCAATGACCATAACCCTGACGACAACGATACCTCCTTACTATTCTTATTCCTACTTTCAGAACAAACTCTTCTTCTTTTCATCGATTCATCCATAATCTTCGATTAGTTAGTTTTAGGTGAGGTTCTTGGTGAGGACTGAGAAGTTTTTTGAGAGATTGTATAACTTATTATATAGTTTTTTTTCCAAAGCCTAGTAAAACCCTGAGTTCTATTTTTCCTTTTTCACTCTTTTGGATAAGAAAAGGTAATTTCTTCTTCTCTTTTGGTTGATAATACAATATGGATACTAATATAGCCTGGCTCGGCCCACCAATTTAAGCTCGCTTAAGTCTAACCTGGTTTAGATTCGTTTACACTAAAAGTATTTAGATCAGCTTTGGGGAGTTGAGCAAGGCAACCAAGGGGTTCAAACAACACATTGTCACTAATGTTAATGGCTTTGCTTGAACATTATACAAAGGCTACATCAATGATACAACATTTGCTCATTGTCATGGAATATTTTCGAGATAATGCCCCACTGTCTACAAGAGTGGAAGCCTGGAAGGTAAAGCATATTACAGATGGAGAGTTAATTTATAGACAGTCAGCCCGCGCGAAGCACGGGGATTGCTGTTCTTGTTCTTATGTGTGATGCTTATTTTCATGGGGTTAAGGGTTTGATTAATTTGTATGTTTTTCTTATGTGGGACCGATGACTATTTTCATGGTGTTAAGGGTTTGATTAATTTGCATTTATGACACAATATGTTGTGGGACATTTTGCTATATAGGATCATCGTGGTTGGAGTGTTGTGGTCAATCAGTTTGACTAATTTGCGTTGCGTTTTACAATTAATGTTTTGATTGTTTTAAAATCCTCGTGCTTTGTTTTGTATCCATATTAGGGTTGAGCACGGATCGAATATTACCGTATTTTTCAGTATTTGTGATTTGCTTCGGATTTCACAGATATCTGATTTTACGATTTGTTTTGCTTCGGAAAAATACGGATATTCGGTTTTACGGATATCCGGAAAATTTATGGATATTTGCGAATATTCACGGATATTTGCGGATACCTTTTCCACTATGTTTAATACAAGTAAATCTGAAAATATTATACAAATTTTAAAAGATAAAATAAAACATTAATGAAACTGTTTATTTATAAATTCTTAGACATTCATAAAAATTTCTTATAAATTAAATGTTTTAAGAAGAACTGTAGTTTTTTATAAAGATCTTATAATTCTTTTCTTTATATTATATTTTTCTAAGTAATTTTATAAATAAAATTATATAAGATTATACATTAAAAACTCTATTTAACTATAGATATATAACTATTTATATAAAAGTCGGAGCGAATCGGATATTCGTCTCTAATTTTTTTAGTAATTGTGATTTGCTTCGTTTTTAACGGATAGTGATCTTTAATATTCGCATTACTTCGAAAACTTACGGATATCCGGATTTTTCGGATCGAATCGAAACGAATAACGAATCAAATCAAACGAATAAAATGCCCAGACCTAATCCATATCCTCCTTAGTTGAAATATGTTAATTTTGAAATATTATATGTTGTCATGTTTGCAACAAGTTTGCGTTGTTGGTTTTTTTCCTTAAAATAGCAGCAATCCTTTTTAATTTTGAGACTATTGACTTGAAGTTCCATTCGGAGAATGGATTTATGTGGCATACTGTTGCTAAACTGAATGGTCTTATTAAAAGGAATCTCAATCTATATAATATATATGACATTAAAACCGCCCTTAAATACAAATCTGTTTTAAAAGAAAACCAATCTGTTTTAATAGCATGTGTGTGACATCGGTTCTTAGATGTTGTGGTGGAATTACAGTTGTGATCGTAGTGACACGGCATTCTTTTTTTTTTGCAGAATTATTGCAGAAACCCTTATACGTTTTTTTTAAATTTTTTTGTCTGTTTTAAAAAATAAAATCAAATCAAATCAATCGCGGACTGCCATGTATCGATTGGATCCGTAAACAGTATAAAAAACCCTCAATAAACGATCCTTATTTGGTGATTTATGTCACTGATTTTTAACATTTTTGCGGGACATATACACTAAGAAACTCCTTTATCTACTGCGATAATCCTGCTCTTATGAGTTATGACGTAAACAACTACCATTGTTTTTATTATTTAATTTGCAACTAAGCGGTTTAAAATCAACCTTCGTTTGTTGACAAAAAATAATGAGAAATTAACTTCTACACCAAAGAACTTTACCCTAATTAACTAAATACCAAATTTACACTATTACAAACTGTACATAAATCTTATTGACACTGATACCCCTATAACTATTAAACAGTAATACATCTTTCTTTATATCTTCTAAATCTTTTAGTTTAATTTACCAAATCTTATTTAGTGCAAACATTTTTTCACAAGTTTTCTCATGTATTTTTTGGTTCGACATTATTTTATTATGGTGGACTGTTATTGTGCATGATGAAGCATCACGACAAAGTAATGAGAAGCTCTGGTAATGCAATGATAAAACTCAAATTTCGGCGGTACACCGAATCTCAGTCCCATTATCTTCACTGCATCTCCGGTGAAGTCCGTCTTCAGTGAAACTCTTGGTTTCTGTGTCTTTGGTGAAACTCTCTGTCACAGCATCTCCGGTAATAAAAATTTCCGTCGCTGAGCTTCCGGCGAAGCTCCCCGCTAATGTATCTCCGATGAAGTTTTCTGCCATTGAGCTTCCGGCGAAGGTTTCCGCCGCTGTGTCTCCGGTGAAGCTCTTCGCCGCTGTGTCTCCGGTGAATCTATCTGCTGTTGCATTTCCGGTGAAGTTCTCCGCCGTTGTGTCTCCACAGTGGATACAGAGCTAAACAATTTCATAACCTCATCTTCCTCACAAGATCAAACGAAGAACAATGAGAATAAGCTAAGCTACTGTGGTTTCAGAACAGAAAAACATCATACCTCTTACTTGAGAGAGAACTCCAGAGAGAGAGAATGCCGGAGAGAGAGAGAGAGAGCCTGAGAGAGAGAGAACGCCGGAGAGAGAGAGAGAGAGAGAGAGAGAGAGAGAGAGAGAGAGAGAGAGAGAGAGAGAGAGAGAGAGAGAGAGAGAGAGAGAGAGAGAGAGAGAGAGAGAGAGAGAGAGAGAGAGAGAGAACGCCGGAGAGAGAACGCCGGAGAGAGAGAGAGCGCCTGAGAGAGAGAGAATCACCCTCGATTCATCGCCACAAACACAAACCCTCAAACCTAGAAACCGTGAATTAGATCTGAAGCAGAAGAAACCGTGAATTAGAGAGAATCAATTGTTTTGGGCCAACCCAACACCAATTGGGTTTGGACCAATTTACCCATGGGTAAAGTGGGTTTTTAACCCAATTAGTCCACGTAACTTAAACCAGATTAAAAAAAAAAGATCCAACCCGACACGAACCATATTACACTTCAATCTAATTATATGCCCATCTACATATCTCTATATCCTCATCCCTTCTCCACAAATTTCTTCCTCTTCTTAATCTGCAATTTTTTATGTTAAACATCAAAATCACTAAAAGGAAGTTTAAGAAACAGAGAAATAATTTGGGGAAAACAAGGTAATATGGCTTGGGTCTGGTCGGAAGTCTTGGGTTTGATTTCTTTTTTTTTTTCTAAAAAATCTGGTTTAAATTTTATTAATTACAGATTGACCACATTTATTTGTGATGAAATCAATTAAATCCAATTTTGTAGTTTTCACCATATTAATTTTTATTTTGTATGTGGCATGGATTAACATAAGATGGTGGTATTATTAACATATTTAGATACTTGGGATGTTTACCACCATATTACACAATAGCTGATGTAGCTAGCAAACCTTTTTCCTTTCTTCCAAAGGTTTCAACTTTCGGTATCTTCGTTTCAACTCGAAAGCGATTCTGTGGAGCGTTTGTCTAATCCGATGCTATGCTCAAAAGGTCATAGATCAAATTCTTTCCTTTTAGAGCTTTTATCTGTTTGGTGAAGGATTTGCTGAAATTTGTAGGGTAAGTCAATCTGCTGACTTTGTAATTTTGTTTCCTTAAAAAAGTTGTTGTTTTTTATTTATATGGGAATTGATATCATTATAGGAGAAGTTGTCTCAATTCCTTTAAGGTTGGTTCTAAGGATCTCTTATGATGGAATTTTTTAAGTTGATTTCTTCCTTAAGGTTTGCTATTAATATTAATAGATATGTTATATTCCAGTCATTGAAGGAGTTATTGCTCTGCTGTACAAGGACTTTGTGCCATGGAGTTGTTCTTTTTGGCAACAATGGCTTTGAAACAGCTAATGGAGAGCGCTTTGAGATTACATGGCTTATCTGCTGGTCCCTTTGTGTTTTTCAGACTTGTGTGGAAGCTACTTTTTATTGATTTTACAGGAAGGACCCTCAAGCTAACAGTTTCAGTACATCAAATACAGAAGAAGAGAACTCGTTACAAGACAGAGGGTTGGGGCAGAAGAAACCTGAATCTGTGAGAAAGAATGTTAAGCTTGGTGGAAACTTTGGTCTTCTCGCTTATATGTAGTCGCATGCGAAAGACAACTAAAAAATTAAAACAACACATTGTCATTGATGTTAATAATAACGACTTTGCTCAGACATTATACAAATTAAAGGCAACATCAATGATACAACCCTCGCTCCATCTAAAAATTGGAATCATGCTTCTGTCAAGATATATTTTTCAAGATAATTCACAACTCGTTACAAGAGTGAAAGATAGGCATATTACAGATGGATATTTACTTTATTTAGTGAAAGATAAGCATATTACAGACATATTTTTACTTTGTTTATAAATATTTTCCTGGTTTAAATGAATAAGTTATCAAGTAAACCATGAGGATACACCAGGCACTAAGATCTCGTCCCTTCAACTTATTCTAATCAAAGATGGTAATTATTTCGTCAACCTACTATAATTCGATTTTCTTATTTTCCAACATAATCTTGTGTATTATAACCATAGCAAATAGACTATCGGCTTCATTCAAATGTCTAACTCCCACTCTACGTGGTCTTCTTCACATCATGGTTTAGTATTGTGAATAATTGCAACACGTCTATATGCAGAAGAGAACCCCAAATTAAGCTTAGGATGTCAAATTGAATACTCGAAAAAACTATAAACATGAGTGCATGTGCTTAACTTGTACATAACAAACCAAACTTATAAACATGAGTGCATGTCCTTCAAACTTCTTGTCTTGGACACAACAGTATTGTAAAGTATCATAACCATTCCAACGGCCCCTTTTGCTAGCAAACTCAAGCTTGAAACTCTCAATTTTCTCATCGGCAGCAATATATTTCTATGTAAATTTAGCTCCAACTTTTCGTTCTCTTTCAAAGCAGGATTTAGCGTCATGTGTCATCGAATCACAGCTAGATACAAAATATAAACCCCAAATTAACCTTATGATGATGCAGATTGAATACTCAAAAAGAAACTATAGACATAAGTTAATGTCCTTACTTTGCAAAAGCACACTTACGGAATTTCTCGGCTTGATGTATCTTGACACCTCAATCATACCAACACCGTTTCTTCAGGTGAGCTTTCTCCACAGAAGTCACTGTGAAACCAAATAAGTCAGAAACTGTGGTACTTAAACATGTAAGGAAACATTGATTCACAAGGATAATAATTGTCTAGTTTACCATTAGAACTAACGTCCTTACGAGAATTAGAAGCTGATGCTGAAAAAGTCAAATGTGAGAAGAGAAACTAATCTTGTATATAAGATATGAAATGCCATGTAAAAACAAAACCTTTCTCAGATTTCATCGTTCCCCTCAATGTATTTGCCTTCTTGCAAATATTTTTTGCGGGTTATTACGAGACTCAGATTTTATCTCTTCAGCTTCGCTCGATGATTCATCAACGTCCTTGATTTTCTTGCGAATCTTTTGTTGAGTAGGACTCTTTCCAGAGTTTTTTCACCATCATGAAACTTTGAAAAGAGAATCACAGTTGAGAAAAATTGGAAAGAAACCCAATAGACTTTCAAAGAAAAAAAAAAGAAGAGGAAGAGGATTAATCCTTGTTATAATTTTATTTTGAGAAAAAATTGTTTTTTTTTGAGAAAGAGCCTTCTAAAATAATAATAATAATTAAGATTTTTTTCCAACATAATCTTTATCATTCATTTAATGATATTATGTCATTTCTTTGTCGACGTACATTTCATTCTCCATATTTCGTTTTGCAATGATAAAAAGGAAATGTCTTTAGTGGGTCATTTCTAATAAGAACATTTTTTTATAAAACTAAAGATATATTATTATAATACAGTAGCAAATCTTTAGCAAGATTAATATGAAACCTGAAAAAACAAGACTAATATGATTTCAAAAAATAAAATTATAAGATTTGTATAATTTGACAAAAGCACATATATGTTTAATAAACTTGCATGTACCTTTTTGAGAGATATGTTTCATAATGTACTTGTAAACACTTTAAAAGTGATAACTTTGGATTTCGTTGACATATATATATATATATATATATATATATATATATATATATATATATCCTCTATAATATATATAATCTATAGATATGTTTCATAATGTACTTGTAAACACTTTAAAAGTGATAACTTTGGATTTCGTTGACATATATATATATATATATATCCTCTATAGATTATATATATTGTAGTCATGTGTCATCATCAGAATCATTCTTAGAGATCTTAGAAAAAATAAGTTGCTCCATGTAAATATATATATTATGTTTTTTATTAAACTAAGTATCACATTAATTAGTAGTCTTAAATAAAACCTACGTAATTACCTAATATGATTAACGTATATAAGACAATTAATGATTTTAAATCATATATATTTGATTACAATATTTGTATCCTCTCTCTTATTTGATTAATTTTATATTATTAAAATAAATTAAATAATCATATTAAAAATTTTAGATTTTTTCTTATATGTTATATTTTGAATTTTTTAAAACGCCTATAAATTACTAAAAATGGTAAAAATCCCATATTAAAAATTTTGTGATCAATGGTTTACTTTTTTTCAAACAAGATACAAATAATTATAAATCGTATGAATATAAAATCTCATTAATTTATATTCATTATATATATCATTTAAATTAAATTATCTAATATATAAAAATATATATGTTAATTTAAAATTTGCATTAAAATTATTGAGATCTTAATATTATATATATATATATATATTAATATAAGTTAAATTAAACTATGTACAACATAAAAATACATAAATATGTTAACCATCTTTTCTTTCCTAACCTTAACTCTCTTTTTCTTCGTCAAAACACCGACATAGAATAATTTCAATTGATCATTTGAAATGGTAATGTTTTCTTTAATTTAGCCCATTGTTTTTTTAAATGGGTCTAGAACCATTTTTATTGATTAATTAAATGGGTCACGTACATAGAAGAATGTGTTTCGGTTTAAAAATTATTGCATTACCAAAACCAATATGAACCATCATCACTTTCGTTTGAAATTTTGTTAATAACCAAAAATATAGGCTTGAGCAAAAATCCGAATAAAAAAAACCAAATCTAATCCAAAAAAATATTACATAACTTTAACCAAAATTGGTTAGATATCCGAACGGGTTCAAAATTTTGGTATTTAGAGAACCAGAACGGAACCCGATCCAAAACAAAATATTTTGGGTATCCGAATATATTCAAACCAAATATATATATTTTTTATATTAATTATTTTAAATTTAATCTTTAAAAGAATATACTAAATATATAAAATGTTTTAAGTTGTCCAAAATACTTGGAAATATATACAAATAGTTAAAAATACATGTTTAAAATAGTTAAACGATACTCAAAATACTAATACTTGAAATATCTATTGATTTTTTATCCAAATATTTAAGCTATGTTAAGTTTAATTATTTTACCTTACATTATACATATTTATATGTTATATATAATTTTATTTTTAGATTTTAAGAAATTGAAAATATATATGAATTTTATTTTGTTTTTACAAAATTAAATGTGTTATCCGAATCCAAACCCAAACAAACCCGTAGATCCAAACCGGATCGAACCCACAAAATTGGAACATAACCAAACCAAACCAAACCGAACCGAACAAATGTTACCCAAATATCCACCCCTAATCAAATGTAAAAAAAAAGTTCTTGATAACAAAATATGTACTATTTATTATATTTAAATACAACATATTTTTAAAATTTCACTCATGCACGGGTTATCATCTAGTATATGTATAAATGCCAACAAACCACAAACATTTGGACTGTGGATAGATATCTATCTAGTGAATTTTCACTTTAAGTTATATAATCTGACATTGTAAATTATTACAAAGAGAAGGAAAAAAAAAAACAAAAATAGATCCTATGAGATTCTAAAAAAATTATGAATCATCTTAGCTATTTTGCTGGGATATAAAATAAGCAACTGACGCCATTAAGATTACGAAAATTGAAACGAGAACTTGCTTGAGCCTAAGAGTTCCAGCATCTACTCTCCGTACACTTCTAACATCTGGTTTTGACTCTGTTTCTTCCTCCTACAAAACGGTGACAAGCTACACTTTTTTTATAAGGTCTTAATATGACATAGTCAATTTTAGATTTACTACTATTCGATTTTCCAATGTTAAATGGTAGAACTCATTTAGATGCCTGTAAATACATATTTTTGGTAGCGAAAGGACTGATTTTTACCTCTTGATTAGTTAGTGGAGTGATGGTGGCTTGAAGTTTATGAGAACTCTGGTCAGACTTGAAGAAAATCACAAACACCCTTAAGTAAGTATAATCCGGTTTCTTCTTAAACAAGAGCTCATGTGGAGTTTTAAATCCCACAGCAGACGAAGGTAACAGATTGCTGACATGGTTTGCAGTGAAAAAGGCCTCAACCCAGTACTTAAAAGGTGTTTTACTCTGAAACAGTATAGAAAGAGCAAGCTCTGTTAGATGTCGATGCTTGCGCTCAGCAAGACCATTCTGTTGAGGCGTGGCAGGACACGACAGCTGATGCTGAATGCCGTGAGATGCCAGATGGTTTCTGAAAATCTTACTAGTGAATTCACCTCCTCCATCACTTTGGAAAGTCTTGATCTTAAGACCAAACTGTGTTTCGACTTGTTTTTGAAATGCGACAAACACAGACACAAAGTCGGATTTCACTTTGAGAGGAAACAACCAAGAAAAACGAGTGTAATCATCCACAAGAATGGCATAATACTTAAATCTTTGGACAGATACAATAGGTGATGGCCCCCACAAATCACAATGTATTTTATCCAGAGGAGCCACAGAAGTAGACACAGAATTAAAAAATGGTAACTTCGAACTCTTCCCCATCTGGCAAGGCTCACAAATGGAGGCTGTTCTGCTCTTATTGGTAATGATCTCCTTGCTGTCTTTTAGATGCTGAAGAACTTGAGGGTTTGAGTGCGCCAAGCGACGATGCCACACCAACTCACTTGCAACCACCTGCCTGTTTGAATAAAACGCAACAAACTCTGCATTCTTCAGCCTATAAAGATCCTCATGACGAGGCCCTTTGGTCACCACTCTCTGAGTGTGAAGGTCAATCACATAAACCCAATTAGCATCAAAATAGACTCCACAAGGATAATCATCACATAGCTTAGATATAGATAACAGAGGCTTCTGTATTCCTGGACACACAAGGACATCAAGAAGAGGAATACTACCTTGAGGAGTAGTGATGACCGTGGACCCAACATGAGTTATCGGAAGTTGGTTCCCATTCCCCACCAGAACAGACTCAGGTCCATGATAAGGCGTCGTGTTCTGTAGGGAAGAAGCACTTGCTGTAATATGAGCAGTAGCAGCAGAGTCAGGATACCACTCACGACCAGTTGGATCAGACACATGAATAGCAGCTAACGCCTTGGGTATGTCATCGCTTTGATAAGTATTGTCAAACCTATCCCAGCACTTGAGAGCAGTGTGACCAACTCGGCCACATATCTGACAAGTTGGGCGGTTGTTGTTGCTGCTGCCTTGAGTTTGGTTCCAGCCGGATGCATTCACTTGCTGAGAGAAGCCTCTACCACGAGTGGAGTAACCTCCTCCACGTCCTCTGTTACCAAAGCGACCTCCTGTGTTACCACGCCCACGCTGACTACCACCATTGAAACCAGAACGTTGAGTTTGAAACGCAGTGAATGGTGTGACATCTGCTGGAGTTTCATAAGATTGAAGTCTTGTGTGAAACCCCGTAACCTCAGACACAACATCAGTGAAGTTCGGTGCAGGCTGTCGTGACATAGAGCTTTGGATAACAGTGGAGATTGGATCAAACTCGCGGGAGAGACCGTTCAGAAATGAAAAAAAATTCATCGACTCATCAACAGGTCTTCCTATGGAGCTAAGCTGGTCACACAGCACGCAGAACTCACGACAATAGACTTGAAAATCTTTCCCACGCGTAGATAGAAGTTGAAGCCGACGACGTAAGTCAAACTCTCTTGCAACAGAGCTTTTATTGAAGTTATCTGCAAGAGACAACCACACATCACGTGACGTGGTGAGACTGTGAACATACCCTAGGACTTCCTCGGTGAGAGTCCCGAACAACCAAGACTTGACAAGCTGGTCTGTGCACCTCCATGACTCGAGAGCAGGATTTGGAGTAACAACCGGAACACCATCGACAATAGTTGTTATCGTGGCCGCAGGGGCTTCAACTTGACCATCAACAAACCCCACTAGCTTCTGACTACACAGCAGAGCTTCGAACTGGGTTTTCCAGAGAAGATAGTTACTCTCATTCAGCTTCAAAGTAACAGAACTCACAACATGGACCTTGCTAGGAAAGGGGTACGGGTTAGGATTCGGAGCTTCAGCCATTACAGCGACCTGTTAAGGTTCTTAAAGCTCTGATACCATGAAGAAAATCACAAACAATGTAAACCTTGATTTATTATCACTTGACTGCTTACTTACAAAGGTTCATCCTTTACACTTATATAGCAACGAGAAATAACGAAAGCCCTAGCTATACAATTGGATCTTCATACAAGTGTAACAATCGTGACCCTTAGATGCTTAAGAGCGAATAGAACTGATTTCGCAGGACCACATTACCAGCTGGCTTGTTCTTCATCTTCTCCGTACAATCTTGTCTGCACGTTGAAACACTTTCA
Organism: Brassica nigra; assembly: GCA_016432835.1. NCBI lineage: Eukaryota > Viridiplantae > Streptophyta > Magnoliopsida > Brassicales > Brassicaceae > Brassica > Brassica nigra. The sequence continues at coordinate 13,546,696 of CM028242.1, forward strand.
ACACAAACTCGTTTTGCCGCCTTCTGTTCTGGGCCTGTGCTCTTTTCACATTCGAGGCCCATCTCATTCGTCTGACTACGGCCCACTCCAGCACACTGTTTTCTTCCTCCTTGAGACTCTGTTTCGGAGAACAGAGACGTCCTTCGTACAAGACTTTGGTGAAACTTCACTCTCCATATAACCGGTCTTTCCAATCTTCTTCAACTTCACCATCAACACACGATTCTCTCTTGATAAGTTAGCTATCTGCAAAAACATGTCACTATATTCTAAGCATCCACTATGATGAAGCTACTAAGTAACCAAATTTTATGAATTTGGCAATATCTCAATACCTGTTTATGAAGACGTTCTCGTTCAGCAGCTAACTGCATTACCAGTTTTTTTCTTGATCTTGTTATGCAGTGCAATATCTTTAGTTGTTCGCAGATTTCTTTCTTCTGCTTGATGTATATATCTCTCCCCTTCCTTCAGTTTACCTCTACAGAATCGAAGTTCTTCGCAGTGGCGGATCTAGGATCCAAAGTGAGGGGTGTCAAAATTAATGGGCTTTTTAAATCCAAATTTAAAAGAAGTGTCAAATGGGTGTCAAGTGGGTTTGAACCCAGGCTTAGGGGTGTCAACTTCAACAAAATCACCACCAGAACTGACAAAATCCACTTGTTCTAGCTTAACAAACCACGTATATATATTTTAATGTGTGTCAGCTGACATCCCTACCATTCAAATAGATTCGCCTCTGGTTCTTCGTTTAGATCTTTGTTAGACTCAGATACCATGATCAACTTCTCTTCGGAACAGTAAGCCCTGTTTTCAGCCTTCAAAACTTTGGATTTTAGATCCTTGATCACATTTGCCATATCAGAAACAGTTGAGTATAACAGATTCTGCTTTTCTTTACTTGCTTCAACGGCTGCAGCTGCATGTTCTAGTTGAAGATCTGAGTCCCTCAAGTGCTTCCCGAGTGATGCTAACTTCTCTAGAGTGAAGCCTTTTCCTTTGAAACTCTCCAACTCGTCTTGAAGCTCCTTTTGGCTTTCTTCTAGCTTTTGGCATCTAGATTCCGCTTCCTCAGCCCTTGCTTCAGTTTTGGCTAATCTATCTTTCAGGTCCTCGGTAATATGTTCAAAATCTGATACCTGAGCAGTAAAAGTATCATTCAGTTGTTCCTCAAGAGAGTTAACTGTAGGAGATGGGTTACACCCCTCCTCAAGACCCATCAAATGAGTAAGGCTATCTCGACCTAGCAGCCCGTCAGCTTCTGAGTTAAGTGGGGTAGCGGCTAGAAAGGAGTGTTTTCCTAGCCGACCGGCTAAAACCGACAGACAAAGTCGATTTAAGCGCACATCAGTAAAGCCTCCTAGCAAGGCCCAACAAAGAGAAAGCCCAACAAGGCACACGCCGATCTAGGGCGAACGACAAGACAAGTACTATAAAGGGGAAAGAGAGAAGAGAGGAAAGGGGATCCGAAACTCGACATATTCACTTGAGCGGCTAGATCTAGGGTTTGGACAAGTTCATAGATACTCGCCGCCTTGTATTTCTCCGACCATTTGGTCACTCTCTTACCCGTTTTGTAAACACTTACATCAGATCTATAAAACGTCTTTGTTCACCCCGTTTCTCTCTTTATATTGTCTCGAACCAGTTTCCACTTAAACATTAACTTTTTCACTTAGTGCAGCATTCTCAGTGTTCAACAGAATCAGTCTTTCATCAGCGTCTTTCAAACTCTCTTTCAAGCCTTATGTTTGTGCCACAAGAAAGTCACTAACTTTCGCATTGCTGCTATCAAGCTTGTGCAATGCACATTCCTTACCTTCTATCTCAGACTTCAAATTCTCTTCCCACTTAAAAGATCCGCTTAGACTAAGCTGAAGAATCTATAGCTTTCCAGACATCTCCTTTGGCTTTGACATTAGCCACTTTGAATACGCATCTTCGATTTCTTCTTCCATATAGACAGCATCCTGAGATGAAGAATACAGTTTCATCCCTAGTTCGTATTCAGTGTTTCTTGACTCGCTTAGTTTCTTCTCAAGTTCCATCTCCTTGGCCAAAGATTTCTTAAGCATCCTCAAAACGTTTATTTGCTGATCAGCAGTTTGCATATTGATTCGCGCTCAGATCACCAAACGTTTCATCTGCATTTTTTGCTTTATATAAATATGAGAATCGTAACAAGAATGTTGAATCGGTTTAGTTAGGCTTTGGTCACTTACAGGTTGCACGTTCATCTAAACCAGGAGATAAAGATAACTTGTGGAAGTTTGAAGATAACTTATAAGGACACTATTTTTGTTGTCCAGGCCCGCCCCGTGATGGGCCTATATGGGTCAAACCCGCGGGCCATGGGCCTATATGGGTCGAACCTGCGGGCCACAGGTTGGACTGACATCTCTACCTAGTATTAACCTATAACAATTAACATAAACATCAGTGATGAAACTGCTGTAAAGTAGGTTGCACGGAAGTTTCATCGGACGTGCTCTTCCCGTTTCGGAACCGGAATCGGAACCTTGTAGAAGCTTACAGAATCTCGTTTCCAAAACGCTTCTAAAATATTTTCATTAAAAACAGCTTACAATTTTGTCTTGGAATCATGCTTTCATTTTTTTAAAATAAAAATCATAAATCAATTAAATATATAAACATATAAATTTATATATTTTAATTTATATAAAATTCAAATTTGAAAAGTAATGAAATAGAGAAAATATAAATATAAAAATAGTAAAACTAATAGTATAAATTATCTTTATGTGTTGAGGTTTTATTAAAGATTTAAAATATATTCAAATATATCGTGTCAATTATTTAGGATTAAATAATTAATATAATAATTTCTTATAAACTTAATTTGTGTGTATTTTCACAGTTTTAATATCAAATCATTTTAAAATTATTATAAATGAATAAATGCTTTATTTTAAATTCAATCCATATAATTTTAGTCGGAAATCTTATAAAAGTTTCTTATATTTTAATATATATATAGATATATATGTATATATGAATGTATGGATATACGCTTCCAACACGTATCCGCTTCCTTTTTTTTTTTAATCTCGCTTATGCGCTTCCTTATGCTTCCGTTTCCACGTATTCGCTTTGGTTTCAATGTAACAGAGCTGTAAACCAGTATAAATAGTTGTGTCATTATAAAAGAAAAGCCATTCTAAATAGTTGTCAAAGCATCACACTAACCTTCACTGTCCTGTTCTGATTTGTATCAGACTTAAACCTTGCAAGCTTAAACTGAAGAACTGAAGGCAAATCTTTGAAGGAGCTGCCTGTTTTTTCACCTTGAAACAACAACATGGAAAACATGTAATATATCATAACCTTAGCTATACAAGCATATCATCAAATTCAAGAAAATGGTGCAGAGTTAATACTGTGTATTTGTCGACTCCTTCAATAAAATTGTCCAAAGATTCATAAACATCTTTACCATTTTGAAGACCAAGTTCCATGCACGTAAATTTGATTAGACTCTCATTCTCATCCTTCCCATGAATCACATATCTACCCTCAAACACCTGTCTTTCTATTTTCTAGATCTTTGCGCCCAGACAGCATTTCACTAGGTTATCCATACCTACATATAATCAAAGAAACGATTAATACTAGCAGAAAAAGAACTTGCCATGATCAATTGGTCAAAATCGATCCAAACTGAAACAATTGTACAATCTAATTCGAGTATGTGCAACCTAATTTAATTAAGAAACTAAAGAACATGACGCAGTTTGCAACAAAAATGAACTTAAGTAGATGATCGAAGGAACTTAAGCAGCAGTGATCGATCCAATCTTTCAGAAAGACTGTAGCAATCGTATAACCTAATTCAACTACACGCAAACAAGTTATCAAGAAAACCATGATGAGCCACATAGCACTAAGATCTCATCTTTTCAGTTTATCGTCATCAAAGATGGTATTTATGCTGTCAATTTACTATAATTTGATTTTCTTCTTTTCCAACCTAATGTGTATCGTAACCATAGAAAATAAATTATCAGATTCATCTAACGGTCTTACTCTCACTTTACGTTGTCTTTCACAACACGAGTTAGCATTGTGAGTCATCACAACACAACTAAATACATAAGATAAATCTAGACTAAGCTTAGGATGTCAAACTAAGTACTCAAAAAACTAGAAACACGAGTACATGTGCTTAACTTGTACATAGCAAAGCAAACTTTTAAATAAATTTTCATTAGCAAACTTAGGTACAAGATTCTTGTCATGACAAGCTAATTTCTCCAATAGAATTCCAAAGAAGAAACTACAATACCTACAAATGTTAAGAAAACATTCAAGATTTACAAGGAAATGAACATGCATGAACAGAAATAGAAACCAAAGAAGTCGGAAATTGCGGTATCTAAACATGTAAGGAAACATTGATTCACAAAGACAATAAGTATAGTTTACCATTATATTCACCTTTCATGCGATTTTTTTTTGTTATGTAGTCATTACGAGATTAAGATCTTTTGTTAAGTATATATAGTCTAATATTCCTTAGCTTCTAAACGTTTCTTTGAATCAACAAGCTCAGACTTCAAAATTCTCTTTCCTCTGTAAAGAGCTGCTTAGATTAAAGTGAAGAATTTGTAGCTTTCCAGACATCTCCGTTGACATTCCTTTAAAGACTTTAGAAGCGTTCTCTGCCTCTAGCCACTTTGAATACCTATCTTCGATTACTTCTTCCATGTAGACAGCAGCATCCTGCGATGAAGAATACAGTTCCATCCCTAGTTCGTATTCAGCATTTCTCGACTCGTTTAGTTTCTTCTCAAGTTCCATCTCCTTGGCCAAAGATTTTTTCTCAAGCATCCTCAAAAACTTTCTTTGCTGATCAGCATTTTGCGTATTGATCTTAGCACTCAAATCACCAGACGTTTCATCTGCATTTTTTTGCTTTATATGAATATGAGGATCGTAGCAAGAATGTTAAATTTGGTCTAGTTAGGTTTGGTCACTTACAGGTTGCAAGTTCATCTAAACCAGAAGATAACTTGTGGAGGTTTGAAGATTGCTTCTTCATCTCTAGCACTTCTGGTAACTGGTCCAAAGATTGTTTTGCATCATGTAACTTCGAGATAGCTTCTCCTCAATCATGCTGAAACGGAGATATGATGACACGTGCGTTTTGAATTTCATTTTGGATAAAGTTAAGAAGAGACTCGACTTCTTTAACCTCTGAGTTAAGAATTGAAGACAATAGATCAAACTCTAACGCCTTCTCAGCAGAATCATTAGCATCGTTACTGGAAGGTGCTTCTTCTTTGTGAGAAACAAAGGAGTCAAGGTCGTGTTCTTTGGAGCAGAGTTGAATAATAAGAAGACTAAGATTCAACAATTTCTCAGCGACAAAAGCAAAATCCAGTTCAACTTTCGTCAGAACTAGGCCTGCACTCGATGGTTCAAGAAGGCTTTCTTTTGTTGAGCTAGGCTCTGGTACGAGGCTGTCGTTGTCATTGACAGAGAGTGTTTTATGGTGTTCTGTTTCTATTTCCATTTTTTAATCTTAAATATGAATTTATACTTAAATGTATAAAAGATTAAAAAAATTAAAATTTATTGTATAATTAATTTTACAAACACCATGAGTTAGTATAGTAGTAAAGATGAGTTGTAAAGTCAAAACTTCCCCAATCAAAAGGTCCAAAACCAAGGGGTCACGATCACTAGGTATAAAGAAACCATTATAAGTTAAGGTCATCAAAAACAAGCAAACTCGGGAACAGACGCATTGTAACATTAAGAATAAACTTGAATTGAGCAAACAAATTGGGAAGAATGGCTTCCCCAAGAATCATGAATTGTCCTCACTTGTTGGCTTCAGATTGAGCAAAGGACTTGGAGACAACGTAACAGTCTCTGGGCTCGATGTTGATGTAATAGTCTTGTATGGTATCTGTGATCTCAAACCCAAACTTCTTGCAGAACTTGATCGCATCTTCGTTGTTTGTCTGAACATGCAAGTATATCTCAGACATGTTTTGCTTGGAGCACATGTCAAGAACATGATTCAATAGCTTTGTACCTGCAGAAGAATAAAAAAACAAGTTATTGAATAGAGTCCCGCTATAGAAAAGAATGGGATGATATTGCCTCTAAAGTTTTGGTAAAACTAAGACATCGTTCCTGTTTTTTCCGGTGTAATGATTCAAGTTTGGTATAGCAGATTTATGACTTACCAATGCCAATGCCGCGGTATGGTGCAAGAACACCAAGTGTCATTAAATAAACTCGCATGGCCCCGCCTTCTTTCTTCTCCAGCCGACAAGCAATAGCTCCAACACATATGTCACTGTAATAAGCTGAGGAGGAGGCAAAAAACTCATCAAGGAGTTTTAAACTTGAGAAAACAATGCAACCCAAAGGACAAATGATATTAAACTAGATGGTGTCGAATTTAGTAAGTTAACAGTCTATAATTAGTACCATATACTTACATATATGCATATTTTACAAGATATCATATAACAAACTGGCTCGTGCTGGTGCATTTAAAGATGCATCTATTCAAGGCTTAAAAAGAAAGAAAAAACAGTAACAGGAGAAGATCAAATCGAAAAGGCATCTCTTTTATAGAATCTTCTAACTTGTCTACCAAAACATAATCGCATAACAGTTCATAAATCTCAAAGCAACTAGATTTTTCCTATTAAACGGAAGAGAATAGTGATCCATTAAAGGCATAAAAGACACAGAAGGCGAACCAAGCTTAGTGAATTCGCCGGATGAGATTGCATCAGCGTAGTACTTGTCGTCGTAGCGAACCGGGAACAGAACAGTGTTGAGTTTCTTCAGCTGCATCAGGTTTTTGTCTCTCACTCCATCTAGCGATACGCTGACTTCCCTCCCAGTTCCCATCGCCGTCTTCCTCCTCTACTCGGAAAAGCTATATTTAGACGGCGAGAAAGAAAGAAGGAGAGACAGATTCGTCGTGGTAAAGGACAGAGAAGGAAATAAAATTGAAGGGAGGCTTTTATATAGGAGAATCTGTTCAGACATGAAGCTATTGGGCCTCTAAAAGATATTGGGCATCAACTAAGCCCACACCGTTCTAACCTTCTCTATCACCTAGAAGGTTCATTCTTGCCATACCTTAATTTGAGGTTCGAAATAAGAGGGGGAGTGTGATCTTTTACTTCTTAAATTGAAATTTGAAACTAGAGCAAAAATGAAATTGCGTCTGCCGGGAGGCGAACCCGGGTCTATTGCTTGGAAGGCAATTATCCTAACTATTGGACTACAGACGCTTTTGTCCAATGTGTTTGTTTAACTTATTTCGACATGATTATTCCGCAATTGTCAAAACAATGAAATCCTGTCCCATCTTTGATAGAGAGGAACAGAAAGAAGCGGTGATTTACATTATAGAAAAGTCAAAACACCTAAAGAAGATGACATTATACCGAAATCACCAATTTGAGGAAGAAATACAGTACATTGATAGATTTGGCGTCCAGTATGAGTTGTTGTTAGCACATGTCGGTTTGAGTTTATGCCCTTGTGATATCTTAGTGGATTTTTGTTTCTTTCACTTCATGCTTTTTAATTCTTCTTATGTCTATCTCAAACTTTGTATTTGTGAGAACCAATCTCTATATTTTGTTCAGTGCCTTTGTTTAACTTATTTGGCCATGATTATTCCGTAATTGTCAAAACAAAGACATCCTGTCTCATCTTTGGTACAGAGGAACAACAGCAGAGAAAGAAGCGGCGATTTACATTATAGAGAAGTCAAAACACCCCGAAAAAATCACCAATGTGAGGGAGAAATACCGGACACTGATAGATTTGGCGTCTAGGATGAGTTGTTGTTAGCACATGTCAGCTTGAGTTTGTGCCCTTGTGATATCTTAGTGGATTTTGGTTCCTTTCACTTTTTATTTTTTTTTTAATTCTTTTTATGTCTTGTATTTGTGAGAACCAATCTCTATATTTATGGTTTGTTCTGGATAATATTGGATTTTTTTTTCAGCTAAGTTCATTGGAGTTTATTAAGAGTTGTTGACTTCAGACACTAGTAAATGTATTATACGTATATTATGAACATGTTCTTAAACACACATGTTTTAAACCATAGTAACAACACTAGAGAACTAAACTTAAATGATTATCTAAACATTTACCAAGATTTCACAAAATAGTATTTGTCGAAAAATATTAAAACTAATAGAAGTCCAATGCACTATCTTCTATCTCTCTCATATAATAAAAGCACATTTGTGGATTTTTGGAATATAAAAGGTGGATTATGCAAATCAAACAACGGGCAAGACTTAACGTTAAGAATCAATATTTATAAAACAAATGTACTTCTCTATCACTACCAAAATGCTTATGTATTGCTCTTCTAATGTCTGACTCTTGTGATTTTTTTCGTCCTTGAGTTTGAGCTTAATAGAATAGCACAGCACAAACAAGATAATCAAAAAAAACATAATCCAAGTTCTTATTCTCCAATCTCCACAAAAAAGAACAAATATTACTATTCCTTGATGTCTCAAATCTGGTTTGTATATAGAAAAGAAATATTTATTCCGTTTGTTCTAATTAGTTCTGGCATATAATAGTTTTCTTAATAGAGAATTACCAAAAATTTGTCACCGTAGGCCTAATGATTGCAAAGTACTTGTTATCTTCTAATATGCAGCTATGCACATAGACTGCTGCACAATACATAAACAAGCGAGAATAATATCTTTTTGATAGCAAATGCTAGTAAACATAATATATCTAAAGAAACATATATCTAAACCTGTTAAAAGTGTATACATCGTGAATGCTCTTTTCAGCATCAGATGACATATACTTTTCATTATCCCCATCGAGAGCCAAATGACATGGATAATCATACCTTGTATTAACTTATAATTAACATATACACATATACATCAGTAATGATATTTTTTTCTATAAGCAAATCTAGATTTTGTCAAAAAATAAGCATCACGCTAACTTTTATCTAGTAGATTATGTAATTTTAAAATATATTTTTGAGATTGAATATATAATAGATATATCGAAAATCAAATAAGATTATGTCAAACATTGAAATGTATATTTTAGTTGGACCATTATAGCTTTTAATGATAGAGTAGAAAACAGTCAATAAAAATTTTAATTTAATAGATTAGATGTACCTGATTGGCTAGAGCTACTAAAAACCATATATGTGTGATGATGATGATTTATTTGAACCAACAACACAGTAAGAAATTTGATTTATTTGAACCAACAACACAGTAAGAAATTTGAATGCCCAGAAGGAGATAAAAAGACAAAATCATTGCGTCTGCCGGGAGTCGAACCCGGGTCTATTGCTTGGAAGGCAATTATCCTAACCGTTGGACTACAGACGCTTGCGAATTGTTTCTAATCGTTTTTATATTTGATTTTAAGAAGAGTTCCGCATTGGTCAAAACAAAAACGTCCCTATTTATCTTTCGTATTTTGCATAAGATACACTTTTAAGACTAGATTTTTTGGAAGTTACTTGCAAAATGGAAACCAGTTTTAGAAATCCTCATGTATTTTGGGACAGTTTTAACTTTTATACATTACGTACATTTATTTATTATTAATTTGCTGGAAAACCAGGACACTGATATGATGCTTCACACAAAAATACATTTAGTTATATAAGTACAACATCCATCATACTCTTTTATTCTTTTTCATATATTACTACGAGTAAAGCGATCATATTTTGGATAAGATATCATGTAAGCATATATCATCTGTATACAAATTACATTTTACATGGCCTTTCACAAAAAAACAAAATATAGAAAGTGGATTCATATGATGTATGCATGCTAAATTAATTTCTTGGATAATAATAGACGGTAGTTAAACTATCGGTTGGAGTTAATAGTGGCTAAGTTTATAATTTAGACTTGAGACACTTTCAATGGTAGTTCAATTCTTTTTCGGCCTTTATATATTCTGTAGAAGTCTGTAAACCATGTATGAACCCAAAAGTTTTGAAAACATTCACACATCCACTGCTTGTTAATTTGAACCAAGTTTTTCTTTGTCGTTTGAACCAAGTTAGTCACTAAACAATCATTAACATATACAATACCACTTTTGGTACCATATTAAAATTCATGTTAAGTAGATTTAAAGAATACAAGTGACTTATGTTGATATGAGTTAGTTACTACGAAATGCTATATACGATGTCAAGAGTAATAGTCCAATGCTAACATATTGCATTATCGTTCCAAAATTACCAATTAAGATATATCAGCTTCCTAGCCTGCGTAGTATTATATAATGTATGTTAGTATGTGTATATGTGTGGTCAGTAACTATGATCTATAATGAGACAAAATGAGGGCAAAACTCAAGCCTGACAGAAAAATTCCAAAGAGCACTGACTCGGGAAGATGCAGAGGGAGAAATTTTAAGAAGATGCCAAAGGAAGATATATGACGCTTGTCTAGGACCTAGAAAATTTTATCTACAGTGTATAATATTCTTGTTTTTGCCACTATCGATAGCTTATACACCATAGCTGATGTTGATCCATCCAAGATCCACAATATTCCTCGTCTAACCAAAGGGACCATCAATACACTACGTAACATGCATGTAAAGTAGATTACTAGTAGCTGATACACTTGCATAGCTTGTAATTTTCTTCTAGATTAGTCATGAGTCTAGGCTCTATTTAACTGTAAGTTTAGGACCATTTTAGTTAACAGAAGAGAAGTAAGGCCCATTCTACTATACCAAGCATGCATATATAATGAGTCTAGAAGTTGTTTGATTTTAAATATGAACTGTGTAAACAAAAAAAAGAATTGTGTGTAAGAGGATTAGCCTACGGGTCTCTCATAAAATTTCTTAGATTAAAATAAACCAAAATATTGAAAATAAGAGAGATGATCGAAGAATTTCCATTTGAGAGACTCACATGTGTTTGTGAAAAACTTATCATGCATAACACTAAACTAGTAGTTTAATCATTTTTTTAAAAAAATTTAACTAATACTATATATTAATATTTTAATTTTTTGAGAGATCTATATAGTTTATCTTTTATACAATAAAACAGAAGTCAGTTGATGATTCTGTGTTTGACACGGGTCTTTTACCATTTTTATTTGCAAATTATTAGTTTTCGGAAATTATATTAGTTGCTCAAAAAATATTGATAACAAATGAACCGTTAAGCAGTTACCTACACACTAATCAGGCTATTTACCACTTTTACGATCTTCATTATTATTTTCTTGGTTTTTCCAATCATATATCTTCCCCAAAATAATCACTAAAGAAACATTCCATGGATAACAAAACAAAACGTGAAGCCAGAGGAACTGAAATTTCAAAGATAGCATTCATTCTCCTTGAGAAGACAGAGTAAGTTAGCTTTTTTATATATGAAGAGCAAGTTTTTTTGAACTTTACTTTATTTACCAGTGATAATGGATTCTAGAGTTTTGTTGATGTACTTCATGTATGGTTGCGTCACATAATTTCCAGGTGGGGCAATGGGAGGAACATGAGGGTGGCTGATGGTTTTCATTTTACTTTTTATCATTTCTCATTCCAATTCATTTGCAAAGCTTAATTGTCCAGTCAAAAGCCGAGCTTACCTTTACAAGTTGTGTTTATGTAGACAAAATGTTTTAGTGAAGATCAAACCAACAAAAGATTCATCAATGAGGGCTGGCTTGAAAAGAAGAAGGAATAGCATCTAAAATCTTGAGTTCATGAATTCTAAGGCTATTTACAATGAGGTTGTTGAATTTTTTTTTTCAACTGTTTAATTGGTACAATGAGGTGTTGAATAATGAGTTGAAAATGATGTGGATTAAACAGAGTTGAATTTATTCAACACGTTGAAACAAAGAGAGAGAAGAGAGACAATAGCAAATGCTGATATATGATTGGTTGTTGATATATTTGTTATTTTTTTTCACCTTGATTATTTGTGGTTAACTTATACATAGTAAATGATTTTATTTTTTTATCTAATTTCATATCAAAATTTATTATTTTCATACTTTATAAATAGAAACTTGTTTTATTTGATTTGGATACAAAATAAAAATAAAATTTTAATATAACTTTTGATTAGTTTTTACCAAATTTTAACTTGATTTTTTACAATAATAAAATAAAATGATCCATTTGAATTTTACTCAATTTTTTGTTAACAAAAATCAAAAATATAACATAAAATAATTAATTAGGCTGCTGAAACAAAACCATTGTATGATATAAAAGTAAAATGTGTGTTGAATTATTATGTGGAGGAAAGAGAAGATGATGTGTAATGTTAAAAGGTAAAAATTAGGGTGTTAAATATACTTTTTATAGATGTACAAATATTTTATATTTAAACATTCATAATAATTAATATTTCTAATTATACTTTAACCAAACATGTAACATTTATACCATTCATATATTGTATGTTTTTTTATTAAAAACATTATGTTAATGAATATAATGGGCTCCTGCAAAGCAGGGGCCATAATACTAGTACCATATAAACTAAAGCAACTTTATTAGTACTAATATCTAAGAAAAGTTTTCAAAAAAAAAAAATCATAACATATAAATATAGTTATTAGTTGGATAGGATACTTCAAAATTATGGAAAACTCAGCCCAAAGTATTTTAACTTAAATATTTTGGATTTCTCATAATTTTGATACATTCATAACTAAAAGCTAGTATTTATATATACATATATAAGTTGAGAACTCTTTGGTGAGAAATTTTCATTGGAAATGCTCTTATATACACTTTAAAAAGCTTTGCGTAGTGCTATAAAATTTGGAAATTATATTGAAATGATGTCCAAACAGTATATTTATCTAACGGCTACGATATGTGTATTTTGCAACTAATGTTTGAGTTTCACTATTAATCAATATTTTAAGCAATAAATGATATGGAATCACATATATGTGATATATTTTTTTGTAAATTACTTAGTTATGAATTATTTGCAGAGTAGATCAATTTACTTATATTTTACAATAAACAATTTTTAGTTGATTGAAGTCTGTTTATTTGGGTCTATGTAATAAAATGCACACAGGTCAAATATTACGTATAATTTGTGTTTCCACTAAAGAAATACCCTGAAGATAATATAGTTGGCTATTTAACCATTTACGTATGATATTTTTTACGTCTTAATTGTGTTAAATCGTATCCATAATAATGTACCCTTACTCAATGAGAGGTTGCCCATGCACCAAACCATTGATTTACCTCTTAAAACACTACATGCGCATGCATTTTAAAATATATCTCTCTTATCTTATAAATAATAATTCAGTCCCATTCTTTGGCGTAGACTCCACTCTACCTATAAACTACATGTATATTAATATATATATATAGCATACAAATTAACGCAAATTATCTTAAACAAGTAATTAAGAAGCACATAAAATAACATTATATTATTTGGCTTCAGAGCCAGGATTAGTGAGAACCCAATGTATTGGTTTAATTAATAACGATTTCTTAATCTCATGGTTTTGATTCTATCTGCATAATATTTTAAATGTCATCATATTAAATATAGCTGTTAGTAGAGAGCCATTTATGAATATATGTGATTGGTAGGATTAAATGATTCATACTGTATAAATTGCTTTGAAAAATGATGCATTTGCATATAATATGTTTAGTATTTATATTGCAACCTCAAAGGTTCGTAGGGGAAGTGGAGGTAGGCTGCATTAGTTGACATTTTACCGAAGGAGTGGTCATTCATGCGCAACGCGATTACAATTTCCACATATCTATACTTACTAATATTATGAATTTTATGTTTGGTAGAATCCTCATACATTGTTACCCCTGCTAAAGAGAAGTAGATATATCTATAAAGGTATAAAACGCAAATTATCTAAATAATTCGTATGAACTCTGTTGACCAAAAAAAAACTTTTTTATATACCACAGAACGAAACCGGATGTTACAGAGTCGTTAATATTGGCTTAACATATTCATATAAATAATACTGAAATATGTTATTTCTTCTAGTGACTTTTGGATTTTGTTCACCATTTTTTTACAACAAAAGACTAAACGAAACTAAAGTAGAATCATGATCTGAAAGTCACCTTGGAAGAACTGAGTCAATATAAACTATAACAGAAGATAAATTCCGAGCACCTCGTGCCAGCTTATCAGCCATTGTATTTTTTGTCTTTGGGATATGTTGAATGGTAAATATCTAAAAAAATTCCTTAATGCGAAAAAATTCACCATTTTTTGCAAAAGTATAGTGGTAGAGCTTACAGTGATGCACATTTATTCCTTCTTGCTTAATATTTGATTAGTTGTAAAAAAGGTTAACTTCATTTCTTTAAGCGATCCACAATGAATACAAATGATGGAAAAAGGGTCAGAAGACCATTTTTATAGACCTTTGTTTAAGTAAGAAATGTTAATTAGCAGGAAGTTAATTACATGAGTCTTCTATAATACTATCTTGACCTCAACAAACTTTGGGGTTGTTGCAAAAGTAACTCACAACTCAAAGTCAAACACAAAACTAACCTCTCCTTCTTTGTTGGAAATGGTTAGCTATATTCAACCCTACTTGTTCACATTATTCACGAAAATGCCATTAATTTATGTTTTTTTTTTTCTTCCGAAAATGGCTCTTTTACTCTCTCAACCTCATCACCTTCACAAATTTACTTGATTGCCATTGCCATCAATACACCAACCACAACAAACTACCAATTTGGAGCTCTTAATGCCCCCCTTAATGCACCTAGTACGATTTACACTCTCTCTTTCTCAATTGTTATGAACTAAAAACAACTTCTCTCTCACTTTGCCTCAATATTCATCCAAAAAACTCAAGCTTTTGATTCAAAACTTTTTATGGTTGATAGAGCTATTGAAGCATACTATTCAACGTGGGTTACTTTCGTTTGAGGTTCTGGGTGGTTGGAGAAGACTCTGTGTGCTAAGGAAGTCATCTCACTAGTTTAAGGTAAGAAATTGAATTTTTCCGAATTACGTAGAAGACTTACCCGTAAGTCTTCGGTCCAACGGACGACTTAACTAAAGTCGTCCGGCTTTGTTCTTTAAAAAAATCGTGAGAATACTAGACGACTTACGTAAGTCGCAGAATAAACGGTTAATTTTGCATTTGACCGAATTGTGTCGATATTTGACTTTTCGACGACTTAATGGTAAGTCGTCCCAAGGAAAACAAAATTTCAAATTTTATTAAATCTAGACGACTTAAGCTGCGTCGTCCCGGTTACTTTGCAATTGGAAAATAAAACTTAAATATTTAACTTATCTCGGGCGACTTACGGGAAGTCGTCACGGAAGACGACTTAGTTGAAAGTCTTCCAAGATAAGCAAAGTCGTCAGATTTGGTAAGTCGTCCCAAGTCATCTGGTCAAACCTTGGTTATCTTGGGCGACTTTCTAAGTCATCTGCGGGACGACTAAAATCGTCTGGGTAAAGTTAACTAACCGTAGAAGACCTACAATTAAGTCGTCTAGCTTCAATTAAATATTGTAATTTTGTTTACCCGAGACGACTTACCCGTAAGTCGTCCGGAAAAGTCAAATATCGACACAATTAGTTCAAATGCAAACCTAACCCGTTTATCCTAGACGACTTCCTTGGGCGACTTCTTGTTTAGGCGACTTACGGCGACTTAATGGTAAGTCGTCTAATTAAATTCAATTGCAAAATGACCTGTTTGGACGACTTCTGTTTAGTTGTCTAGACAACTTCTTTTAGTCGTCAGGCGACTTCGTTAGTCGTCTAGAAGACTTACTTTTAGTCGTCAGGCGACTTCTTGTTTAGTCGTCTAGGCGACTTCTGTTTAGTCGTCTGCCTTAATGTTTAGTCGTCTAGTCGTCACTTCTGTTTAGTCGTCTTCTATGTTTACTAATGTGTTTTATTTTGAATTTTTGCAGATGATCGTCGGTTACATGCAGTGTATGGGGAATGGTTGTTAAAAGATTGCTGTTGGGATTTTGTGGTTGATAATGCAAAAGGAGCGAGAATGTTTTTTTGAGTGAAGGTTCGATCGCGGAACTTCTTGCAATGGCTCTAGAAGATTTTAACACGGACATGAGTACAGAATCTGTGGAGATAACCTACTCATTACCAGCAGAAATGATGATGGCTCGGACACCCTTCCTATTCATGTTACAAGTGATGACAAGTTAGAAACTTGCTCGAGATAACCAAAGCATAGTGTACGGCTTTGTGTATCAAGCCGTAGCAAGGTGCAAATGGTTTCGGATGATGAAGCTGATGAATGTTTTGAAGAGGATGATGATAATTTGGTTGAAGATGAAAATCATGATGGGGAGGAGGATGATGGGGAGGATGATGGGCAGGATGACGATGGGGAGGAGGATGATGGGGAGGAGGATGGTGATATCTCTATTAAAACGGACAAGAATGGTGAGGATTACGGTGTTTATGGAAAGGTTGAAGATGAGGATGAAGAAGATGATATATGTTTTGAAGAATTAAAACAGGAAGGTGGAAGATCGAATGGTAACAATATCTATGTCAACCAGTTTTGGTAGCAAGGATGCACGCTTTGACGAGGTTGACAGCGGTGAGGCTTAAGTTCACCTTCTAATATACAAGTCAACGAAAACTCTCCTTGTGACAACATGTCCGGTTAGTGGTTGTGAATGGAAGGTCGAGCAAGTGTGAAACATGGGACAGAAACGTTTTGGGTAACAAAGTATGTGGAAAAACATACATGTTCAGTGGGAGATCGAATCGCTCAGCGGAGACACTGTACTCTAAGTATGTTGGTAGGCTTTTCATTGATCGTGTTGGAATCATTGATGGGTTGAATCCGCAGCATATCACTATTGCAATGAAGAAGATGTTTAGCATGACTCTTGATTACACCACTTCATACAGAGCACTTTTATATGCACAAACATTGGTGAGAGGAACAGCAGAAGATGGGTATTCGCGTCTGCCATCATATCTCGAGCAAATCTCCTTAGCAAATCCGATTCTATCACAGCTATAGAACTTGATTCTATGAATAGATTTAAGTATCTATTTCTCTCTTTGGAGCTTCTATCAAAGGTTTTAGATATCGAGAAGGGTCATTGTGGTGGATGGGACTCACCTAAGTGGGAAGTATGGAGGTGTTATGCTAGTTGCAACCGCACAAGATGGGAATTTTCAGATATTTCCATTGGCTTTTGGGATCGTAGATGCTGAAGATGCACCTTCTTGGGAATGGTTTTCACAAAATTGGCTATTTGTGTCTGATGATATAGTCTCCGACCGCACTTGGCCATTAAAATGCGTGTGACAAGGTGTTTCCTTGGGCAACCCGAGGAATATGTTATTATCACCTTCAAGAAAACATTGTCAAAAAATTTAAAGGGAAACATCTCTTGTACTTGGTGAAAGGTGCTGCTTATGCTCATACGGTTTCAGATTTTGACCGTACATGGATGAGATACAGTGCAAATCCGGACCTTGCAACATATTTGGAGGATGCCGACGCCAGCCTATGGTCAAGGGTTCATTGCCAGGGGACAGGTACAACATAAAAACAAGCAACATCGCTGAATCTATTAATTCCGCGAAGCGAGCTAGAGGATTTCGATTCAGTTCTGCTGGAGTTCATAAGGAGAAGCTAGGAAAGTGGTTTTGGAAAAGGAGAGAAGATGCTTTGAGTCTCACTACTCAACATAGTCGGGGTGTTGAACACTTGCTTGCTGTTCGATCGGAGATAGCAGATGATGTACAACCAATTGGCGGATGGCAATTCTTTGTGAAAGGTGGCAGAATGGACTGTGTGGTTGATTTGGAACATGGGAAATGTGATTGTGGTGTCTATGCAGTGGAGAAAATACCTTGCTCTCATGCTATAGCTGCTGGAGAATCTGTCGGTTTGCATATCAACACACTTGTATCTCCGTGTACTCAAAGGATTTTCTGTTTGCGGGATACTCGAGAATATATATCCTTGTAATGGACAACAAGTTGAGGAACGCACATGCCTTCCTCCGAAGTAAAGCGTGGTCGGGAAGACAGAAGAAATCAAGATGGCAATCCTGGTTGGAGCTATCCAGATGAGAGGACGTAAACCAGAAGCAACACGAGCTTATAGATGCTCGTGCAAGGAACCTGCCATACGAAACCACAATGTAAGAAAGACGAGGTTTAGTCTTCCGACGACCTTCATTTAAGTCGTCGGAAGGTCGTCCATTTAGTCGTCCAGAGTTTTTATTCAAGAAGACCTTCAAGTTAGTCGTCCAGTGTTTAGTCTTCTAGACGACCTTCATTTAAGTCGTCCCGAAGGTCGTCCATTTAGTCGTCTAGAGTTGTTTTTATTCAAGAAGACCTTCAAGTTAGTCGTCCAGTGTTTAGTCTTCTAGACGACCTTCATTTAAGTCGTCCAAGGTCGTCCATTTAGTCGCCTAGAGTTGTTTTATTCAAGAAGACCTTCAAGTTAGTCGTCCAGTGTTTAGTCTTCTAGACGACCTTCATTTAAGTCGTCCCGAAGGTCGTCCGTAAGGTCTTCATGGTCTTCATGTAATGAACTTATGTGTCAAAAAATCTATTATTAGTGTTTTATATTAGTTGAGTTGAGATGGTTGTAGATTAAACAGACGAGAGTATGAAACAAATGATAACAAAAGGGAACTGCACATAAGATTACAAAAAGTTTACAAATACAAAAGGTTACTGCACAAAATATCAAGTTTATATACAAAAGGTTACAAATACATTGGCTACAGCCTGATCTATCTGTCATCACCATATGCACCATAGTTTTCATCGCCATCCCTGTTTTCCCACAGATGCACGTCAGGCAACTCTTCAAATATATCCACCGCCATCTTATCCCTAATAGCCTTCCCCTTGTAAGGGATCATGTTGACAAAAGGCTCCACTAACACTTCGAGTTCTCGATCTCTGATATGTCCGACAATGCTGTCCCACACGACTATGTGCCTCTTTGGGATCGATATCCACATAGCAACCCAATGGTTGTTTTTGTAGTTGAGTGGCGCATAAATATCATCCACATCAGTCCCCCAAACCTTCCCAGATTTGCACCATGATGGTAAGTTGCCTCCATAATAATCCAACGCCCCACCAGGAAGCTTTCTTCCTAAACCATTGACATTGGGCTTGCCTGCCTTAAATTCGGTACTTGCGTCCAATGCTGAGCAAAAGTATGGTCAAGAAAGCACATTCTCCGCCCGAAATGCGATGGATTTTTTTGTACCGTTGCCTCGAGAAATAAATAAAAGCATCCATATGCTGCATATAAAACAAGACAAGTCGTGATAGAAGACATTACGGACGAGTTAAAGATAAGTCGTCTGTTAGATGACCTATAGGACGACTTATCATTAAGTCGTTGGTCATCTAAACAGATGACTTATAGGACGACTTATAATTAAGTCGCCATTGGTCATCTAAACAGATGACTTAAAGACGACTAAAACATAAGTCGCCGTTAGGTCGTCTGATAGATGACCTAACGACTTATAATTAAGTCGTCTGTTAAGTTGTCCATTAGCTCTCTAAAGTAAATAGCAGAAAACTTACTCGTCGTCCAGCCATGCTAAGGAGGTTCGGAGTGTGGAATAGAACCGACTTGGACATAGACGTGGTTTCTTATCCAAACGTGTTTTGAAATAACTGCACACACATAATGTAGATAAGCGCAATCATTTTATAGCACAAAGCAAGCTATTATGGGACATTTTCTCACTTACGGATCAAGTTTCAACCAGGCTGTGAGCACCTCCGACATCTTCTTGTTAGCGAAGGCAAAAGGATCATATCCTTGTCCAACCTTTTGTTTCAATGATATGTTTGATGCTGTTTCCTTAAAAGGAGTTTGCTGTGAAGGAGCAAGTTTCCTCTCGGTCAATCTTTTCATGGACCTGTGCAATCATTTTATCCTTCTTTGTCGCTTCGAGATTCGCCTTATGTCGGCGTGGGTACTCGTTTGTCCAATACAAGAACGCTAAGTTCACTCGTTCTGGAGAATCATGCAGCTGTGGAATCGATACGTGGAGCTTTAGCCTTGAGCCTCAAGACGGGTTGACTCGTTCGCTCCATTCACACTTTCACTCTGAAATTTGGATGTACAAGACGGGTTTAAAAATCATTGACCAAATCCATACATACAAATCAAACAAATCAAACAAATCAAACAAAATCCATACATACATAAAAAGAAACAAATCAACAAAGGTTCAACCAAGCACACACAACAAACAAAGCACATCAGTTCTTATTCATATCACTTTGCCTAGTGACTCTCTGTCTGTGATTTTGGAAGAGGTTATGGTACTAACCCCTTGTTAGTGCAAAGGTGGTTTCGCAGCCAGTTCGGTTTTGGTGATTCCAACCATCTTCTCTACTTCCAACCTATCACTCAGCAACTTAATCTCCTTAAGGCACATCCCGAACAGCTTTTTCAGTCTCATCTTTAGGTGCCTCTACAGAGCCTCCTTGCAAGCCTCCTTGAGACCCCTTTACAAGCTTTTTCCGAGGCCTTCCACTATCTTCCTTCAAACCACTCAAAGTCTCCTGCAATCACTTCATTCATCTGATTGACTTCCCAGCAATCCATGGTCCACTTCCATTTAGGATTCGAATTAAACATAACTTTGATTATGTTATCCGCGCCGAGTCCTCTGCATCAAACTCCCAACGTGGAAACATTTCACCAAAGTCCTTCTCAATAAAGTTGATCACCTTAGTCAAAATGCATAAACTTCAGTCCCTACTACTTCACGCGACTTTAATTTAAGTCGGCTGGAAAGTCGCCCGAAAATGCTTCACGACGACTTAAATTTAAGTCGTCGAAAAAGTCGTCTAGAAAGACTTCACGGACTTTCTGACGACTTAAATTTTAGTTGTGATTTTCTGACGACTTTCCACCGACTTAAATTAAAGTCGCCTCAAAGCATTTTCTGGATAACCGACTTAAATTAAAGTAAGCATTTTCGACGACTTTCCAGCCGACTTAAATTTAAGTCGCGCAAGTTTTAGGGACTGAAGTTTATATACCGCCTCAAGATGGCCTCTTTAAAACATCGGCGCCCTTTGCCACCCTTGTAAGCCAAAGCGGTGGAGTCGGCCTGTTTGGTTGGGGATTCCCAAAATTTGCACCTAAATCTGGCAGAAGTTGTACACCCACACCAAGAACTTGAATAAAGCCATCAACAGTGTATGAATTTGCTTCCAAATTTGCTGCCTTCACGAAGCTATCAGCACCTGACGCCACTCTCCCCAAGGATAATTCTCAAATTTTTCTAAATCCATCACTAGCTTTGCAAGACTAGACGATATAGGGGTTGAGAACTTTCTCCCTTCAATGAATCCGCTAAGATAGCAAGGTATCCGAGCCATATGCGATCTTCCCACCCACTCTTGGCATCTCTTAAATGCTCCTATTATCTGATCAACATTTGGCCCAGCCTCGATATGAACACCCATCTTGTCCCGAAAGCAGCCATCTCCTTCAACCTCACACCTTGGATTTTCGAGGTCCTTCATGTCCGCGCAGTTCAGACCAGTGAGGTGTTCAAACTCTATCAGTGAAAACCTCATCGGTTCTACACCAACGAGACCAGAGCTCATATTTCTTCTTGATCTTAAGCTGGAAACCGAGTATATAATGCACCAGCCTTGAAGCCCAATTAAAATTCAGCTCCTTGAACTTGATGAACACTCCCAACTTCGACTCTTCAGCTCCTCGTATTTTCAGCTCTTAGACCTTCACTTAGAGCAGCAAACAACTTCGAAGTTATCGTATGATACGAAATGCTCTTCATTGCAGTGGGTTCTTTCCCAAACGTATATATCCTCCGGAGTTCTGGTAAATCCATTTTTCCTTGCAAAACAATCAAATACAATCAAATACAAGCATCGAACAAGCAAACTATTCTAAATACAAATACTGCATGTAAAATATAGTGAGAAGATTGCTCGACGACTTCCAAGACGACTTCCAAGAAGTCTTAAGTCGTCACGACTTCCAGAAGTCTTCTAAGGACTCTTATTACAAGATGGATGGATGAATGACTTACGGTAGGAGAAGATAACGACACCAGCTTCAGATCTGCAAATATCGACGAGAAAGAAGGAAAAGAATCGAGAAGATGGATTTCGCCGTTGTCGCTAAGGAGAGAAACGCTAGGGTTTCCAAAATTTGTGAAAAGGGAAAAAATGTATTTATATGTCCGTAAATTATTCGTTAGGCTTAAATTACTTTGTTAAATTATAGGTTCTGCGGTTTGGACGACTTAAATGTAAGTCGTCTACATTAATTATTCAACGACTTATAGTTAAGTCGTTTTTCCTAAACATAACCCCTAAACTTAATTAACTAACTAGACACTTTAAAAATCAAATTAAACTTAAAAGTGTTAACTATACACGAAATAAAGACATATAAGTAAAAATATATATTTTAGAAAAATCCAAGCTTTCCAAAATCTAACCCTAAGAATACATACAATACTACAACATATGTTTTCAAACCCTCAAAACCAAAGAATATCATGATTAACTACTTTCACTCATCTATGTTGAAAACTATTCATTTTATTATATGTTAATTTACATCATTTAAAACTGTTAATAATTACATGATTTTTATTTTCACTTGTCCAAACATTTTTTTTAATTTATAAATTATTTTAAGCTCAACAGAGCCGACGACTTAGTTTTAAGTCGTCGACGATTTATTTAAAGTCGCCTGCATGCACGACTTACGTGGGGTAGAAGCGGAACAAATATTCGGTTTTTTTGTTTGTTCACAAGGGGTTAGTTGTAATTTCAATACCCTTTTAGGTTACTTTTGCTATTGATTCAAGTTTGGGTTTACTATTGTATTTGAAATCATGTTTTGAGTCACAATTGGCAATTTTCTCACAAACTTTCGGTGGAAATTAATTATAAAAAGCCAAAACGGGATGAATATAATGATCGGTTTTGAAGTATTATAATCTATAACCTGAAACACTTCAACACAAATATCATACAGAATATATTAAAGGGGTGTTTGTACTGTTAAACTTAAAAGACAATGTTTAAACTTTCAGATGAACACTAGTCATTTAAAATTGATTTTGTTCAAAGTTCAAACATGACATATGGTAGAGCCAGCCAAGCAACGGAAGTGCACAAGAATTTGCTTAAGTGACCTTTATAGCAGAAAATCTAGTCATTAATCGGAGAAAAAAAACAGTTTGACTAGTAGAAAATAATTTATGGCAAAGATTTTACAAGTGGTTATATTTAATATCTGCACCATTTTCCCCCATCTTAGACCTACTCTGCTCCCTACACTATACAGTTACACATCACCTCAATACCCAAACAACGAGAAGATGAAAAACCCATAAAACCCATTTACATTGAAAAACAAACACACACAAATCCTTTCCTTTTCTCTCACGCCTTCTCACTCTCTCTATCTCTAGCATTTACACATCATCTTATATTTACCAACTTCGTTTCTTGTTTTTTCCCGAGAAACAATCAAGGGAAGCCCTAAAACAGGACACTTCTTAGGTGCGTGTGAGCGTCAGAGAAAAGATAGAGACAGCTTCTTTCTTTCTTCTTCCTTCTCTCTTTTTTTTTCCTTTTTTGATCAACTCTTCTTCCTCTCTCTTATTAGTCAAATATGAGCTTTTGTTTAGAAGCCGAGCATAGTCCAATCTTCGATAACGGTCCGATCATCGTCGGTGCCGGTCCGTCCGGTTTATCCGTAGCGGCTTGTTTGTCAAACCGAGGCGTGCCATCGGTTATACTAGAGAGAACCGATTGCTTAGCTTCTTTATGGCAAAAACGTACCTATGACCGTCTTAAGCTCCATCTCCCTAAACACTTTTGCGAGCTTCCTCTTATGAAATTCCCTAAAAACTTCCCAAGATACCCCTCCAAGCAACAATTCATCTCTTACATTGAGTCTTACGCCGCCTGGTTTAATATCAAACCGGTATTTAACCAAACCGTCGAGAAAGCCGAGTTTGATGTCGTCTCTTGTCTATGGAAGGTGGAGACGCAAGAGGATGTGTACACATCCAAGTGGCTCGTGGTGGCAACAGGGGAGAACGCTGAACCGGTGGTACCAGATATTCCCGGGTTGGAGAATTTTACTGGACCGGTTGTTCACACTAGTGCGTACAAGTCCGGTTTGGAGTTTGCAAACCGGAAGGTTTTGGTGGTTGGCTGTGGAAATTCCGGTATGGAAGTGTGCTTGGATCTTTGTAGATACAATGCTCTGCCTCATATGGTTGTTAGAAACCCTGTAAGTAATTAATTAATTTATGTTCAGTTTTTAATTATCAATGTACATACAAATGATTAATTAGGCTAAACTAATCGGGTTTAATTAATTACTATAATGACGCAGCTACATGTATTACCAAGAGACTTTTTTGGTCTATCGAGTTTTGGAATAGCAATGACACTACTGAAATGGTTTCCACTAAAGCTGGTGGACAGTTTGCTACTGCTTCTTGCTAATTCTTCGCTGGGAAATACCGACCGGTTAGGCCTCCGACGACCTAAAACCGGACCGATTGAGCTCAAGAACGCCACCGGAAAAACTCCAGTTCTTGATGTAGGCGCCATATCTTTGATACAATCCGGTCAAATTAGAGTGAGTTCATAACCCTATATTGTTTGTTAATCTTCTGATATTAATTGCTTTCGGCTAAAAAAGATTAGATATATTAATTAAATGTAGCATCCTGATAATATTGAACTTTATGACATGCTTGTATTTTGTTTATGAATATAGCTGAATTTGTATAATTTTTTGTTTTTATTTTTCTAACATAACTGATTCTTCTTGTGGTTAATAACCTTTAGGTGACACAAGCAGTGAAAGAAATAACGAAGAAGGGAGCAAAGTTTGTTGACGGGCATGAAATGGAGTTCGACTCGATAATATTAGCGACCGGGTATAAGAGTAATGTACCCGATTGGCTCAAGGTACTAAAAGCATATACTAATCATTCTTCATCATGATCTCATCTATATATATGATGATGAAATTATTTGAATCAACAACATACACATGGGATTGAAATAAACTTCATTTTCAAGAATAACGGTGATGGTGATGGTAGAAATGATAAGGATACGCATATATTGATAGACACACACATGCAAATAAGGTACGAAGGCTATGAATAATTGTAATAGTTTTTAGTGTTATCATTTAGCGACTCATCCATCGCTTTCTATGATACGAACGTAACACATGCAACAGAGGGCAACATTCCAAAACCCTTATTTTCTCCATGCAGAATGGAAAAATAAACTTTTCCACTATTTTAAGTTCTCAAAATCACAAATACATGTATAAAGACAAGAAACTCTCGTCTTTTTCCTTGTTTGTTTTTCTGTTTATTTATTTTATGAATTTTGTTTTTGAAAACAATGTATTTTATGAAATTGAAAAGGTATGACCGTATGAACGATCATTTAAAATTTTACAGGAAAATAGTTTTTTCACAAAAGAAGGAATGCCAAAAACGCCGTTTCCTAACGGATGGAAAGGAGATAATGGACTTTACACGGTAGGTTTCACGAGAAGAGGGCTCTTGGGAACGGCCTCTGACGCTGTTAAGATAGCCCAGGATATAACCGATCAGTGGATGAAATCCCATGGTCCGTTGAGTGCTAGTAGCATTTAGTTCTTGTAATATCCACTTCCATTTCAATAAATCATAGTAAATGGCTACCTTTTGTTTGTTGTTGTTCTCAATTTTTTTTACTTATTTATCATTTTACATCCTTTCATGATCTCGGAAGAGGTTTTGTATATTGTTTAAAAGAAATATTTAGTAGTTTCCATGATTTTCAGCTACCATGTATCGTAGATTTCTCCTTAAAATCTCTTTAAATTATGGGTAAATTTATGTCAGAGGAGTAGGTTCTGAACTATGTTCTGTATATTTGATTTAACAAACCCAGACTATCAATAACACATCTCTAGTTTTTCCGCTTTGGGAATGTGTTATCCAGAAAATTACAAATGCATTACACATATCTATGTACATTTTATAACTGTGGACTATCATCCAAACCGTATTCACCGTGATCAACATTTTAACTTTCGTTTTACTTTTTATTATATTGTTTGTCTTGTGTGATTTTTAAATAAACTTCTTAATTTTGCATATGCTAATTAATTAAATTAACCGAGATTTGAATTAAAAATAAAAATTAACGGTGGTGTGTATTACTTCAGTTATACGCAAAACAGTTGACCATATACACATCTACAGTGTACTGTCAGTTTTTATAAATTGGAAATATAGTATATGATTTGGCCACCATTTTGGCATATGGGATATGTAGACTGTGACCGAGTGATGACAATGACTATTCGTTAATGATTTAAAGTTTATTTAGAAAATGTTCAATACTGTTCAGTTAATATGAAATCTTACAAGAATTTTAAAAAAATTATTTTGTATTTATCAGTTGTCCACGAGGACGACAATGATGGAGCTCTGACAGATTTTGGATCATCTCGTACGAGAACTATCAGACAAGATCTTTCTACGTCATGCAATATACTTATATATGTGCATACACACGGGGGAGAAGCAAACTGTGTATCTGTGTGCTTCGTATATATAAAGGCACCATACGTCATATCACTAGATGGGTTAAAATTTAGTTAGAAAGCAACATTTAATGAGAAAAGATTGATAGTTTTTGTGGAAAGGTTGAAAGTTGTGATGATTATTAAATGATAAAGTATCAGTACTGAGTCCAAATGTTCACACAAGACTATCGAAAGTGTCTACTGATGTTTCCACTTATATATTTTTAAGAAAATAAGTTTTCTACAATATACGTATTTATTTTTGTCTCATTTTGTAAAACTGTTATTTGTTCCATTATATCTTTTAAAAAAATTTATATGAAATTTATACTTACTTAATATGTTATGATCATTAATAATCTGCATTACTTTTATTATTGCTGCAGATAGATGGAGTATGATTGAGATTTGAGAACCTTGAAATTTAGTTAAGAATAATAAGAAGAGGAAGAGTGGACCCTGATCCGAAGATATCTCAGTGGTATGTTGCTTTAAAGAGCAGCTTGACCTCCGCTGACAAATTTTTTACAGAACCTAATAGTAAGAGTTTATGTCATCATCCTCTGTGTTTATCACGTAGGCTGAAATGAGAAGGACCTTTCACTATCCCTACCTCT
This sequence comes from Brassica nigra, assembly GCA_016432835.1. Lineage (NCBI taxonomy): Eukaryota > Viridiplantae > Streptophyta > Magnoliopsida > Brassicales > Brassicaceae > Brassica > Brassica nigra. Next base: position 13,573,958 of record CM028242.1, read on the forward strand.
TTTGATTCCTTCTGTCTTCTTGTTTATTAGACATTTATTCTGTTCTTTTAGCAACGTTGTTTTTTGTATGCCTATAGTTTTGGATCAATATGTTTACATTTTGAATAATTTACGTTTACCACTTATACGACAAGTCTATGTTAGAGATGTATATATATGTCACGTGATTGAATTTTAGCAGGATTCGATATTATATAGTGGTAAATACATATATGTGGAGGAGCCCGAGCCCGAGCCAGAGGTGGGGCATTCAATTATTTGCCTTTGGTTGGATGATTATTTCGGCTTTTGATTTATCGGGGTTAAAAAGTCATGACCAAGATTTTGATAGCCTGGTCCAAGAAATCAGTTTTCGTTTGCAACAGGTCTTAAAGTCTAGTACTAAATGGGCCAGTAAAAGGCCCATTCATAGTATGCGTCATCTCCGAAGGATAAAGATAGCGAAGTTAGAAATGTGATGGCATTTGTAAATTGATCAGGACATCGACTACATCTACACGCATAGTCGATAGTTTTTTTTTGGTAAAAGACTTGATCATAGTTTGAGCTTTAAGCTGATCGATCTTTCCTGCTAATGTTGAGATCATTCCTCTTTGTTGTTTCTGCTAGTATTTAGTTTCAGCATTTTTTATTTCCTTTCAGGCATGTATAACCATTCCAAATGATTTTGGTCCAGTGCGGGTTGCGTGTTATCTAAGGAACTCTAGGGTTCCTGCGATTTAAGTTTTTTTTTCTTTCTGTTCTTTCCTTGCTGAAAAATCATGTCATGTCCATCCTGTTCAAGTCTTCTCATGTTATTTATGATAATTAAAAATTATTTTTTGGTTCGGTTCGGTTCTGAAAGAAATTGATAGTCCGGTTCGCTTCTAAACCTAATCCAAACTATATAACACTGTCACTAGGCGTGGGGCCGTGGGCCAAGTGACAGAATAAAAGAACTATGTCAAATATGTCAAAGACTCAAAGGACAGACCCATATGGACCCACTGTCCCTTAACACGCTTTCCATTATTTCACCAATCACCGTAAGATGCTTCAGATCCAACGGCTGATCACTCACCCACGTTCCCATATCGTTGCCCTTTGGATCCTTGTATTTCCTCAAGGCTCATTTTCCTCCACGATTCACTCTCTCCAACCGTCAGATTCACTTGCCATCTAACGGCTGTGAACACACTAATCTACTATTCCTTCCCGACATGACTCTCTCACAACTAAGGATTTCTTGTCCCAAGTCCCGCTCTTTTCGTCCTCTCTCTATCTTCGATTCTTCATCATCAGCTTCCGACACTCTCTCTCTAAACAAGTAAGAAAAATGCAGGAGCAAGCTACTAGCTCTTTAGCTGCAAGCTCTCTACCATCAAGCAGCGAGAGATCATCGAGCTCTAATCCGCATTTGGAGATCAAAGAAGGTACCTTTCCATCATTCTTTTTCTTGATCTCATCGATTCTCAGCCTCAAGCAATTGTTGGTTTCCTCAATTTAGGACAGTAACTTTTAGTCTGCCCGACAAAAAAAACATCGAGATCCGTGATCTTAAAAAATCTCTCCTTTTGATTTCGTTCAGGAATTGAAAGCGATGAGGAGATACGGCGAGTGCCGGAGTTTGGAGGAGAAGCTATCGGAAAAGAAACCTCTGGATCGGCGAACGGTCAGGACAGAACACAGACAACGGTCGGAGAAGGTCAAAGGAAGCGAGGGAGGACTCCGGCCGAGAAAGAGACTAAGCGGCTAAAGAGGTGTTGCTTTTTTTCTTACATTTTTACCATTTGACGGTTAAAAAGTAATTTGGGTAAAAAAAGGAAGCGTGATGGGGGTTGTTTGGTAATTGTGCGTGAAAAAAGGTTGTTGAGGAACAGAGTGTCAGCACAGCAAGCAAGAGAGAGGAAGAAAGCTTACTTGGGTGAGTTGGAGAACAGAGTGAAAGACTTGGAGAACAAAAACTCTGAACTTGAAGAGAGACTCTCTACTTTGCAGAACGAGAACCAGATGCTTAGACAGGTAATACGTTTTAATCTCTGTCTCACCCTTGATTTTAATCAGCAATCAATGTCAATGATTGAAACATTTGCAAGCCGTGAGATCTATTCATCAAATAGAATAGTAAATTACAAGAGTACAAGACTAAAGAGCTAGTTCATAAAGTGTATGTGGAAGCTTTGGCTCTTTGTTATGTCTGTGGATTTTCTGTTTAAGTTTTGGGTTGTTTTTTGGTGCATGCAGATTCTGAAGAACACAACAGGAAACAAGAGAGGAGGTGGTGGTTCTAACGCTGATGCAAGCCTTTGATGATCTCCCTTGTTCTTCTGCTTTTTATGTGGATAAAATTTACAGGGAATTGTATTAATAAATTACTGTACAATTTTTTACATTGCATGGGATATGCGACTTGAGATATATAGAGTTATCTTTAGATTTTCTTAATTCTTTTTTTTTTCTTGGTTGGTCTGCTAGATTTTCTTAATTCAAAAGTATGCAATTGCATGTTGCAGTTTGCTTAGAGTGACGTGCACATTTTTGTAAAACACATATTTAAAGCTGAGTTTTTGAACGTAATCTAACGTCAACTATCAGAGGCAATTTAACAGGTTATGTTTACTAAGACAACTCGAAAAGACAAAATCGTGAGAAGAAGAGCCAAAGCTTCTTTCTCTTCTCTTCTTCATTCTAGCTTATATCTCTTCCATCAAGGTATCATCTGAAAGTAAAAGAGTAGGCAAGATTCAGATTAAAACATTTTACTCCACAAACCAATGTGTGAAAAAACGAAACAAAAGTAACTTACCTTCATCATTTCCATCGTCGCTGCTTAATTCTGATTCATTATCATTCTCACCATAGAAATGCTCTTCTACCTCTTCTTCCTCCTCATCTTCGCTTTCATCAATCTCTTTCTCATGAACCCTTGATTGAGTTTCATTCCCTGCAGCTTTATTAATCTGCCATAAAATAGTGGTGTTACTGAAACTAAATAGCCATATATGCTTAATAACTTCATCTATAGTTAATTAAGAAGAAAACTGATATGTAACCTGAGCTGTAACAAGTTGTAAGCGCCCAGATAACTGTAGTAACTGTTGAAGAGCCGTTCCTCTGGACTTGGTAATCTGGGACAACAATATAAACCAAGCAAGATTTACCGAACTGACAAAAAATCCTTGGCTCTACTCTCATCTTATCTCTTTACCTTATGCAATGTAGTAAGCAGCTGTTGGTTTTTTGGTTCTTGGGACATGATGTAATGACGATGATTCACCATTGTGCTGTATATCCATGGAAGAATATACTTCCCACCACGTCCTCTGTTAAAACAATTGCAACTGCGTTAAGACCAGAGAACCAACATGATCTCAAATCAATCATCATTAGCCAAAGATTTAACAAAAGAAGCATGCATTAGATGAGACGACTTGTGAATTTGAAGCAGAGAGAACCAACCTTGTCTGCCACATGGCAACCAGAGCTTCCAGAGTCTTGAATGCAGTGGAGGGTTCCATTGACAAAATAGCAGACTTCAACTGTCAATACAAAACTTTATGACTACTACGATTGGTAGATTCCAAGGAAAAAGTTCTCCGGAAATCTCTAACGAATGCATCAGAAGGATGTGCAAATGCCAAGGCAAACATACCTTCTTTGGTGGTAGAAAAGCCTCGAGATCAATTCCATCCATTACTGAAGCAGAGGAAAGATTGTTTGGTTCATCTGTACCTTTAAGTACCCCTAATGATCTCAGCTTATCCTCCATGCTAAATGTTTCTACATAATCTTAAATTTCAAAATTAAAAAGGAATGAACAGAAAGGTCAGAGCAATTCTTGCACTGAAACATCTGATAGATGACTTCAGAACCGTGATGTAAAGCTCACCCGCTTGACTTTGGTCAATCATGTCTGTATCCTTATCAGATGGCTGTGGCTGTACACTCCTGTTCTCGAGCAGATCAGCAACTCTTGCGATCGGCAGCAACGCATCCTCCGCATGTGCGCGGTCTAATGTTGTAACTATACAAATATAAAATCATATTCAGCCATTGCTATTGACATGAAGGAAAGTAAACGGGAACTGCAATACACCAGGCAGTAATCAAGGATAAAGATCAGCTCCACATAGTAAGGAAATGTATCGAGTCTACTTAAACATGATGTGGTTATTGTTAAGCAGCTGGAACTAATCAGTATCAAAAGCCAAGAAACAGAGAAAACCTAACCAATTTGTTGAAGGAAGTTTCATGATTTAGTAAAGGGCATGAGCAATAGAAGATACCTTTGTTTTGCACGCCTTGCCCCTTCTTGGACTTGGAAACTGACTGGGTGATGGGTAAAAGAATGCCACTCTTAGAGGCATTCAGCACCAGGTCATTGCCAAACTGTAACACCATTTTCTGGAACGATGGTTTCACCAGCAATCCAGAAGCAATAAACGCATTCGCAGAACCAGGTTTCAAAACGCCTTGCAACTTCGCAGCAAAGATTATAGGCAATGACCCCTTGTGTTGTTTAAGCCAAGAATTTTCAGTTGCTAATGAGACTTTTGTAGGTTTGGCATTGCCTAGCTCCTCAACGTTTGATCCATACCAAAAATAACAGACACCTACTTCCGAAATCGCTATAACGTATAGCCCCTTTGCATCGGTTTCACCCCAAGAATCCACAAAGACGGGAGGGTGCTCCAAGGCAAGGACACAGCTAGCTGACTGCTTCTTAGCACCATCTGTTTTCCACACTGCAATATATCTTTCACCAACAGCAGATGAAAGGATGTATTTTCCATCTTCGGTGAAAGCAACACAACGCACACCTCCCTGTATAACATTAAACACTGTTAACAACCTTCGAATGTTTAAAACAGAGGCAGCCTCCGACTACAAAAGATAGTGCAGGTACTCACAGGATGACCAGTGAACTTCTGTATTTTCTTGAGATCAGAGCACTTAAAGGTCTTTAACTGAGCAGATGCAGTGGCTAATATTTTTCCATCTACAATTAGGAGGAAACAAGACATCACCACCAGGCAAATACATGTTGTAGTCAATGCATATTTTTACTTGAAAGTGGCTTTTTAGACCAGTCAAGATATATTTGAAGAAACCAATGGAAGCATTAAGTCTCCGAGAGACACACCTGGTGAAACAGATAAAGAAGAAACTGCTTTTGTTGAAGCTTTGAACTTCCTGATGAGATTTCCACTATTGGGATCAATTTCACAAACCATCCCATCTGCCCCACCGCTGTAAATGCAGGAGGCCTTTGCAGAAGATGAAACAGCATTCACGCCACTGCATAAGAGACATGGAAACACATCAGACTAACTAGCGGACAATCAAATAATAGAGTGCCAAGTTTACAGATAGATCAGTTACTTTACTTATATAATCTAAACAAATGATAGCCAAGAAGAGTTCAAGGGAGAGTTACACACCCAGGATGACAGTCACTAATTCTCCATTTAAGCTGACCAGAAGCAACATCAAGTGCTAAAACATCTCCTCCACCAGTTCCTAATACTAATATGGAAGTTTCAAGTTTTCTCTTCTTCTGAAAATAAGAATAATCAAAGCTTATTTGTCAACACAAAACAACGAATTCACAAACTATAATCTACACCGATGGCAATACTGACCTTTCTCTCGAGAGACAACCACTTCATGCAGGTATAATCAACAGAGAGGTGACCTTTCCCACCGTTGGTATAAATATTAGTCTCTTCTGAAGATGCAATATCAGCAAACTCTGTCTGGACCTGGCCCTTGACAGTATCCCAAATCTATACAAAAGTCGAAAGAAGAAGATACATTAATTTAAAAAGCATTTCCTTTGAATAGAAACTGAACAGTACCATGAAGAGTAAAAAAAGTGAAGGGTACCTACCTTGATACGGCCATCTCCGGTGCTAAGAGCGAGATAGTCCAGAGCAGGACTGAAAGAAGTCAACACATCCTTAATGTTCACCAAATTCATCTTTCCACTGAAAACTATTTCAAGCAGACAGTCAATTGAATGCAGTATTAAAAAAAAAAAGAGAGCTTTAGTTCCTTTTAAATCAATCCACAACGAAACCTCCATTACAGGATTAAAGTGTATTGTAGTCCATGCGAAAGAGAAAACTTTCCTACAGATAAAGAGACAAGCAGCTAACCAGTATACACAGGCCGAGCAAGGGAGCAGATGTCAAACAAACACAGCTTTCTTCAGCCTGTGACTCTCTGTAGGCGGAAGAGGGGAAGAGGAGAGAGATTAGGGTTTTTGAGAGGTTTTTTTCCTTTTTCTGTTATTCGAAACGGCGAACTGGTAGTCATATTATTAACCGTTATAGTTTTTTTATTTAAAGTTAGTGGAAAAAGGATCTATAATGGGCCTTTAAAAACCTTTATTGGGCTTAGACAAGAAACGTCAAAAATCGACTTACGGAAAAGTCATTGTTATTTGTTGTTACCAAAACTAACTTATACTTACTAAATTAGTTAAATTTAATAATTATAATTAAATAATTTGTTCAAAAAAAAAAAGAAACAAAATCATTATATATATGTTTTGAACAGGCTTTAAAATAATAATTACATTTACTTTTACGTCTATATATAAATGCATTCAAAATATCCAGGAAGTCGATGAACCTTGTGGAAACGGTAGGATAGTCTTTTACCGTCACAGTAAGAATGTTTTATTTACGGCGCAAAACGACACTTAGTGAAAAGAAAAAAACGAAATGTACAGTAGTTAGTATTCATTTATAAAGTCCGCAAAAGAAACCAACTTTCTTGCGGTATAAGGTACCCTTTTCTTGGGCTTCTCATTTTTTTTTTCTGTCAAAGGTTTTCGAGAGCAAGAGAGAGAGATTAGTAACGGTGATAGAACAAAAAAAGTACAGCAAGAGAGAGAGGTTTTGCCGGCGGCGTCGGAGGCAGTACTGCCGAGTGAGACGGGAAGAGTTTTCGCTCCTGGATTTCGATTTCGTCCAACCGATGAAGAACTCTTTAGCTATTACTTAAAGATGAAGGTTCAGGGCCAACCCATATTTCTTGATGCGATTGGGGAAGTCGATGTTTACAAGCACGACCCCTCCCTCTGACTTACCAGGTTCTTGAAACTGTTCCTCCTCTGTTTCTTTGACTTTTGGTTTGCTTGTGACCAATGCCGTTCGATTCAATTTGTTTTCCAGAGCATTCGAGGCTGATGACGACAAAGCGCCAAGAATGGTTCTTCTTCACTACTCTGGAAAAGCACGAAAAGCGAGAAACAAACAAAGGCTACTGGATCCAAAAAGGAAAAGACAAGAAAATCAAGCGAGGAGGAGACAATGAGTTGATCGGTATGGTCAAGAGGCTTTTGTTTAACAGAGGGTGTGCTCCAAACGGTCAACGAACCTATTGGGTGATCCATGAGTATCGCCTTGTCGACGATGGCCATGGCCTTAAGGTGTTTTTTTTTTTTAAATTCGAGCTGTGGAGTTGATGATTCTCTTTCTTTGATATATGTAACTCTTCTTACCTTGTGACTTGCATTTTATTGGTGCAGACAGATGCGTACGTTTTGTGCAGAGTGACCCACAACCGAAACTCCCAGCCGCCTAGGGGAAACATACATGCACCCTTCTCGGAACAAGAGTCGGGTGATGATGAGAAGATTCAGCAGGTTTTTAATTTGCTGCTTCTCGATAGTACCTAAAATCTATGCATCTTTGTGTTTCCATGTTACTGTGATTTGAGGCCACTGAGTGAGAGAGGATTGTCATGTAGGAGAGCCACTCACGGAGCAAGATCCTATTTGACCTCAACGAGCTCCCTAGAGAGTTTGACGATCCCAAATCAGTTGATCAGGACGATAATAACGATGCATGCATTCCTCTCAACAACGAACCTTTCATCCGATACAGACGCAAGCGCCAAATAAACTCTTCTGGAAGCTATGGCAACTCAAGCCAAACCACCAGCGAGACTATAGCCCTGTTCGTTAGACGAACGCACTGCGGCAGTAATTAAAGATAAAAATGTAGAAGGAAAAAGAAGTATCCGACACCGCGTCTCTTGTTTTCAATCGCAGAGAGGAGAAAGAGAGGAGGAATAATGGTCGCTAATTTTTCTGGCGTCATCCGCATCACCGGAAAACTTCATTTATTCCGACGCGGTGTCTCTATTTTTCGTTTCATTTAATTAACGGTGAAGATATTTATTAACAAATCTCAGCCGCAATGTCGAACGCAGCGTTGGTTAAACGAACATGGCTTATACCTTCTGTTGCCGCGGCAATGCTGGGTGAGAGTGAACCAGTGCCTGCTGATACTCATACAACAATGGTTGTGCCTACAAGCTCCTACACCGAGCTGACCAACGATCTGCAGAAGGAGAAGCAGCAGATGGCTATGGAGCGTGAGAGGTATAAGCTTGAGATTAATGCACTGCGTACGGAGATTGAAGAGTCGAAGAAAAAGAACAACAACAACAACAAGGGACAGTGATCCTAAAGGGACACAACAAAAAGATACCAACTGTGTTGTCTCTTACGCCATTTTTTTCTTCTCTCTTGTACTTCTCTTGCTTATGTTTTCATTGGGTCTTCGGAGAGACTAAGTTAGTCTTGTGAGCTGTGTGGACCTGTTGAGACATGTATAGTTTCTCACTCTTTTTGTCTATGTTGCAAAACTTGTTAGCAGAGAATATGTATATACGATATGAACCGTTGGATTAGATATGGTTTGCCATCATCATATGTTCATCAAACTTCAAATTTGAATTTGCTAGCTAACATAATTAGATTTAGCCATGACCTGTTATGTAGACTATTTAATATAGAATCTCATTGGATTGCATTGATCTACATTGAACTCAAGCTTATACTAAATTAGTTAAAATTTAACGTTCATAAGTCAAACATGATTATAAATTCAAAAATTTGTTCATAAATAAACTTCAAGAAAATAAAAACGAAACCACTAAATAGAAGTATGTTTTTATAATTGACAAAAAAAATAAGAATGTTTTTATAATTAAGTTTTAAAAAATTAATTACATATCAGGAAGATGGAGACGATGATGATTCGTTGCGTAGCTCGTAAGCTCAGGCTCTGTTTTATTGTTACCTTGTGGAAACAGTAGAAAAGACTGACCTTTACAGTAAGAATATTTATTTTATTCACCGCGCAAAACGACATGTAGTTTTTTCAATAAAAAACGAAATGTATAGTCGTTTATAAAGTTTGCGAAAGAAACCAACCTTCTTGCGGTACAAGGTACCCTTTTCTTGAGCTTTCTCATCGTTCTTTCTCCTCAGTCTTCCCTTTCAAACTTTTTTCAGATCGATTAAGCGATATAGAGAGATTGTGGGTACGGTGATAGATTCAAAAGTACAGTTTTGTTCTGGTAAAGGGTCACGACTTCATGAGTACTGACCGGGTTTTGCCGGCGTCGGAGGCAGCTCTGGCTCCTGGATTCCGATTTCGTCCAACCGATGAAGAACTCATTAGCTACTACTTAAAGAGGAAGGTTCAGGGCAAATCCTTGGCTCTCGATTTGATTGGGGAAGTCGTTGTTTACAAGCAAGACGACCCCTCTCACTTACCAGGTTTCTTTCTTTCTCCTCGGTTTCTTGACTTTAGTTTGATCTTGGTTTCTTGTGATGCGTTTGAGTTGATGGGGTTAACTACTGTTTTCAAGAGCAATCGAAGATGAAAACAAAGGACCGAGAATGGTACTTCTTCACTACTCTAGAAAGGCACGAAAAACGTGGTTGTATAAAGCGAGCAACAACCAAAGGCTACTGGTGCGAGACAGGACTAGAAAAGGAAATCAAGCGAGGAGGAGGAGACGACGGTCAGGTGGTTGGTAAGGTCCAGAAGTTTGTCTTTAACACAGGTTGTCGTCCTCCATACAATCAACCAACCAATTGGGTGATCCATGAGTATCACCTCGTCGACAATGATGGCCTTGGCCTTAAGGTGTGTGTGTTTATTCTCTCTAAGATTCTTCTGATGATTTGATTTACTTGTTGACAATCTAGCCGTGGCTGTGGATCTGATGATCTCTTTCTTGATACAACTCTTTACCTTTGTGACTCGGTGCAGACAGATGCGTACGTGTTGTGCAGATTGTCCAACAATAGTGAAAACATAAATGCACCCTTCTCGGAACAAGAGTGGGATGATGTTAGTGGAAGAGCTCTGGTTCCAAGTCTTGTGCTTGCCAACGAGACGATTCAGCAGGTTTTGTGCTTCTCAATTCCATCTTTGTGTTCCATATTTCAGTGACTTGAGGCTACAGAGTGAGAGAGAGAATTGTCATGTAACTGTTGATGTTATGTAGGAAAGCGACTCAGGGAGCAAGAACCTCTCTGACCTCAACGAGCTCTCAAGAGAGTCTGACATGAATGAAGATCCCAAAACAGTTGATCAGGACGATGCATGTCTTCTTCCCTGTGTCCTCAACAAAGAAGCTCATCTTCCTTTTATCCAATACAAACGCAAGCGCCAAATAGACTACGCCAACTCAATCCAAACCACTCACCAGGACCACTGTTCCTCCCCAAAAACCACCAGCGAGGCTACACCGTCTGTTGACGCGGCAATGCCGGAGGAGAGTGAACCAGAGCCAGTTGATACAACAATGGTTCCTACTACAAGCTCCTACACCGAGGCTGATCAAGGTTCTGCAGAAGGAGAGACAGCAGATGGCTGCGGAGCGGAAGAGGTAGACGCTTGAGATGACGAATGCAGAAATGACTATAAGCCATCTTCTGGGGAAGAATAATACTCTGTGTATGGAGATTGAGGAGTTGAAGAAGAAGAACTGCAACAAGGAACAAGGCTCTCAAAGGGATCCAACAACAAAAAAAAATAACCCAACTGTGTTGTCTCTGCTTTTTTCTTTCTCTTGCTTATGTTTCGATGCAGTCTTAGGGAGAGACCAAGTTAGTCTTGTGAGTTGTGTGAACCTATAATCGCAATCAAGTAGTAGAAGCTGAGACATGATGTATAGTTCATGTGTTTCTTTTTATGACACCAATTAGATTTAGACATGATCGGCCAATCAAACAGAAACTTGCTCGAACTTGTAGATCTTGTAACTGCTGCATCTCACAAGCTTCCTATATGAAATTAATGCAAGAGACAGACATCAACATTTACAGCAAAATCTTCTTTTACGAATTGCTAAAACGAATACTCTTTCTCATGTGTTGTAGACAATTGAATATATAATCTCACTGGATAAATTTGATATACATTGTAACCAAATCATACTGCTTTGATCAATCTAACCAAAACCCCATCATCAATAAATCGGAAACATTTTAGTTTATATAACAAATTTATCAATAAATTAATATAATTTAGTGTTATTTATTATCTAACTCTATAATACCAATGTTTATGTAGCTTATACTAATATTACTATAAACTTTTATAAATTTTGTATTTTTGAAATAAAGTCATGACTTATGTGTTTGATAGATAAGATATTTTTATTTTAAAATTTTAAAAAGAAATGGATATTTCTTTCTAACAAAACCTCTGTGAAATGTATTTTTGAAAATTAATCAATTTACTTGAAGAAGAACATGAAGCTCTTTGGTGAGTATACTGCCATACCAATTAACGAGAGAACATAAAGAGCAGAGTATTTCTTACTGATGAAGTGTGTCTCTGCATGTCGATCCCAATGTTATATAGCGTTGATGTTGTAGAGATATTCAAAAGTTGACAACGATGGTGGGCGATGCAACTCTAAAGCCAGAATGTTTCAACACCTTCGTTTGCGCTGATGCTGGTTTATGTACACTCAACAAACCAAGTCAAACAAGTATTACATCTTAAAGTCTAATTTTTATATCTTCTAAAGCCATTTTTATTAACTACAAGATCTAAATCAAATTAAGTAAGAATATTTTAATAGAAGAATTTTAAGAGATTTATGTCAAAGTTTTTCATTTGATAAATTTTATCTTGACTTTTTCAAGCTTTTGACAAATTCTTCTATTAAATTTTTCTTATTTTTATTAAGAAATTCTCACCGCATATCTCCTAATTACGTTTTACAAACTATTCTTATATATATACTCCCTTCATTTTATTTTAGTTGTCATTCTAAGTTTATGCATTTATATTATGAAAACATTTAATTTTAAATATTTTCAAAATAAAAACATCATTACCAATACACCTAACCATATTTCAACCAATAAAAAAAATAGATAAAAGAATATTGTCAATAAATTTTACATTGAACATCGAAAATGACACTTATTTTGAAACAAAAATTCTACTATACAACGATAAATAATTTGAAATAGAGTGAGTATATATCATCATAATAATAATTATGTGTTTGGAAGACCACGTCTTTGCCTCATATGGGTAACGCGTTAACTATTCAAATTGACCAAAATAAGTCTTCACTACATTATTTTTGTATCACTTATGTCTCTAAGCTATGTATTAAAATAATAGTCTAGTTGTAAACTCAGACACTTATTTAACGAAAGCTTAATGGTTCCTTTATTTGACCCGTCTCTGCTCTTATAGTTGTGAACTTATCATAGCTATGTCTTTCTCCCATAATCTCGCATCTCGTTCTCTTCCTTTAAGTCTTTTGATTTTCCTCATCTTCGTAGTTTCATTCGGGAAATCGCAGAAGGAAGCATTACAAGTTAAAGTGGGAGTTGTTCTTAACACTAATGTGACCCTAGCAGATTTGAGCTTGCGAGCTATCAACATGTCTCTCACGGATTTCTATAATACTAATAAAGGCTTCAAAACAAGGATTGTCCTCCACATTCGAGACTCCAAACAAACTGTTGTTGGTGCTGCTGCTTCAGGTACCCAATCTTTTTGTTGTGAATCTTCATGGATCATGCAATTAAATCATACAAAATAAATTATGTTACTGTAGTTATGATTATACATATATATATATATATATATATATATATACATTAGGTTTGATCACGATTCATTAATTGTTGATGATACTGTCCTAATTTTTAATTATTTGCATGTGTTTATACGTAAAAAATTACTATTAAAACATTTTTCAGAAGAAAAAAAACTAGCGGGGAGGTCAGAGTAGATCGGATCCAATATCGCCGGACCACCCGCCTTAAAAGTCATTCATGACGCATGAAAAATACCAAATGACACACAAAAGACTAGTTCTTTTGATAGAAATCTCTCAAACTTCTTTTTGAGTATTTTTCAAAAAAAAAAAACTTCTTTTTGAGTACACAACTCTATATGTCTAATCTATGAGCTCTCATTGTAATAGTCAACTATGTCTTAGATGTAGATATTTTTGGTCAATTATTTATAGTCTTTTGATAGATCTAAATCATGCATGCATAAAGGGGGTATTGGATTGGGTCCTGGATCAAATCTCAGATCCATATAACATTCAATGCATACGTGATACATGACACTTCTATTTGTAATTCTTTTATATTCAAATCAATGAACACAGAACACCTAAAAGATCGTATGGAAATTGGAAACATTGGCACCTAAAAGAGTTCACTATCAACACTAACAAGAACTTAAAACTTAAAACCACAAATTGTTTAAAGGGAGACTAATCAGATTAATGTGAATGTTAACCTTAATCTTTTCAGCTTTATACTTGATCAAGAAGAGGGAAGTAGTAGCTATTCTTGGACCGGGGAACTCAATGCACGCTCCATTTGTAATCAACCTCGGAAACCAATCTCAAGTTCCCATAATTTCATTCTCAGCAACAAACCCTCTTCTTGATTCCCTACGTAGTCCATATTTCATCCGAGCCGCACACGACGATTCAGCTCAAGTTCACTCCATCAGTGCCATCTTAAAGTCATTTAGATGGAGAGAAGCTGTGCCTATTTATGTAGACAATGAGTTCGGAGAAGGTATTCTTCCTTACTTAGTCGACGCTTTTCAAGAGAATAACGTTCGTATCAGATACCGATGCGCCATATCGTTGCATTCCTCTAATGATCAAATCGAGAATGAGCTTTTGAAACTAATGACCATGTCTACTAGGGTTTTTATCGTGCACATGTTGCCTGATCTAGGGTCAAGGCTTTTTGCGACAGCGAAAAAGATTGGTATGATGGAACCAGGATATGTATGGATTGTTACAAACGGTATAGCTGATCTTATGAGTTTGATGGAGGAAACAAGCGTGGAAGCCATGCATGGTGTCTTGGGTGTTAAGACATATCTCTCAAGATCAAATGAGCTAACGTATCTCAAAACTCGTTGGCGAAAAAGATTTGAAAGAGAAGAGCTAAACCATTTTGAGTGTTGGGCTTATGATGCTGCCACAGCACTTGCTATGTCAGTTGAGAAAATCAGTGACGCCAACATGAGTTTCAATAGGACCAAAAAAACAACGTCAAGAGATGACAATGAGACTGATCTTGATGATCTCGCTACTTCTCTCTCTGGTCCTAAACTTCTTGAAGCGTTATCAACCGTCAGTTTCAAAGGTGTAGCTGGGAGATTTCAGCTAAAACAAGGGAAACTAGAGGCGACAATCTTCAAAATTATCAACATAGAAGAAAGCGGTGAAAGAACTGTTGGATTTTGGAAATCAAACGTAGGCTTAGTGAAGAGCCTGGATACTTCACAGAGCTCAAGTGGCCTTAGACCGATAATATGGCCAGGAGACACTGTTGGTGTGCCTAAAGGTTGGGTACATCCAATTAGCCCAAAGAAGCTGAGGATAGCTGTTCCAAAGAAGGATGGTTTCAACCAATTTGTGAAGGTAACAAAGGATGCAAACACTAATGTTCCAGCAATCAGCGGGTTTTGCATAGATGTTTTCAACACGGTGATAAATCAAATGCCATATGATGTCCCTTTTGATTACATCCCCTTTGAAACTCCTGATGGAAAATCAGATGGAAACTACGACGAAATGGTTTATAAAGTGTTTCTTGGGGTAAGATACTTGATCTCCAAACCATTTAAGCAAGGTCGGTCTGAGATTTTGAGGGTTATAAATAATCTAGTAAAAAATTAATAAAAAGGTTTTTTTTTACAAATTTAGGTATTTATATTTATGTAAAAAATTATAGTTTAATATTTTATTTGGCTATACACCTAGGTCCGGCCCTGCATTCAAAAAATCATCTATAGTGGCTAATATTGAGCTACAATATTTTCTAATGTATATAAAATGTTTGTCAAATGATATGTAACAGGAGTATGATGGAGCAGTGGGTGATACCACAATATTATCTAACCGGTCTGGTTATGTTGATTTTGCATTGCCATACTCAGAGACTGGTATTGTATTTGTGGTACCGGTTAAGGATGAGAGAGAGAAAGGAGAATGGGTGTTCTTAAAGCCTTTGACAAAGGAGCTATGGTTGCTCACTGCTGCTTCGTTTCTTTACATTGGGATGATGGTTTGGATCTTTGAGTACCATGCAGATGAAGATTTCAAGAGACATAAAATGTCTGATAAGATATCTAATGTGTTCTACTTCTCATCTTCTACTCTCTTTTTTGCACACAGTGAGTTTATTTTTGTGACTCAACTTCATCAAGCTTTTATCATCATAGTAATTATCATTTTCTTATTTATTTATAGGGAAGCCATCAGAGAGCTTTTTCACAAGGGCTCTTGTGGTGGTTTGGTGCTTTGTGTTGCTGATTCTTACTCAGAGCTACACAGCAACACTAACATCTATGCTGACGGTTCAAGAGCTTCGACCAACGGTGAGACACATGGATGATCTGAAGAAGAGTGGAGTGAACGTTGGATATCAATCTGGTTCGTTTACATTTGAAAGATTGAAACTAATGGGTTATGAAGAATCCAGGTTAAAGGCTTATGACTCTCCTCAAGAAATGCGTGAGCTATTTCTCAACAAGAGCAGTGATGGTGGTATTGATGCTGCCTTCGATGAAGTCCCTTATGTCAAGCTTTTCATGGCTAAATATTGCTCGGAGTATTCCATTATAGAGCCCACCTTTAAGGCTGATGGCTTTGGCTTTGTAAGTAACTCTTTGTATCTTGATTAGGCTTTTTTGGAAGTATGAATGTTCTTGAATCTATCAGTTTTTCATACAGGCTTTCCCTTTAGGATCTCCATTGGTGTCTGATATTTCAAGACAGATCTTGAACATAACTGAGGGAGAGACCATGAAAGCCATGGAGAACAAGTGGTTTTTTGGAGAGAGACATTGTCTGGACTCGACCACGACGGATACTCCAATCCAGCTTGATCACCACAGCTTTCGAGCTCTGTTTCTGATGGTCTTTGTCGTCTCTTTGATTCTGCTATTGCTCATGTGGGTTAGTAACAGATACAAAGAGAGACGAGTCGAGGAGATTGAATCTGTAGCTCAAGATGAAGTCAATGAAGAAGGTAATATCGTCGATGGAGACGAAGCAGAGGATAATGAGCATCATATTGTGGACGTAGACACAGCTTTGCTTCGTCGTAAGAAACTGACATCAACGTCTATACCCACTAGGAGGGCTACACCACTGTTAAGATTAAAATCAGCATAGTCAAAACATAACTACTAGTTTTCACATCCCTTTCTTATTAATCAAGGAGCAATTTGGGAGAGTAACCTTAAAGTTGTATGTTATTTACATGGGTGCCATGCAGACGTGGCATCACCACATTCACTCTCAGCCCACATATAGATTCACCCTTAATTCACTAGAGAAATTACATGTAAATGCCATTGTGGTTCCACATTCATAATCATCTTATACCATGCTCTCATATACAATTCCGTAATAGCATTGTTGAAATTATGGAATTTGGAATTTAAAACCGGTCAATTATTGCCATATATAGATCCATTGTGATTGATATTTCACCAAAACTTAACTCCCATATCAATATAATTATGGGAGTAATATAAAAAATTTAATTAGATAACAATATAAAAATTCCCAAGTGATGTGTCGTATTATAGTCTAACCCATTTTATAGTCTGACAATGCTATTACTGTTAAGCGTAAAATACACTTCAATGTATTTTTCTAACTCAGGAATTATAGTCTAAGACATTTTATTTTCTATTATTATTTTGACGTGAAATTAGGGTTAAGCGTAAAATATTTCATATTGTATGTGGTGATCGAAAATAAAAATATGGTTAAACCACTTTCTCTTGATCCTCGACTTACCTATTTTCAGGTCAATCATGTATATATTAATGCAAGACATTAATGTAATCATAAGATTTATATCAATCATATTTGACGACTAAATTATTGTAATTATATGATTTGAATATGATTGTAAATTAGTGTAATTATTAAATTTGATATAATCAATTATATATTATATTTGGTAAGTTTTGATGAGGCTATTTTGGCAATCATTCGTACAAATCAGTCTATCACCAAAATCCCATATTAGCTAATATCTAAAACGTTATCAATGGGAAGTATTTTCCGTGTATTAATCATTGATCGACAATTTAGCGATTTGTTATTTATTACCTAAGATTACGATCGAAGGTTAATGCCAAATGTTACTAATATATAAATCCTTCAAGACAACGTTCACTATAAGAATGCAGCACAACTTTAGTCGTCAATAAGCTATAGCTCTCTCAGTTCCACTTAATTCACGAAACGGTTGTCCACTTTCAAATTTTCCAGAGTCAGTTGTATCTTTGTTTCTTACTTGGGTTAAGATACCTTTGTTCCTTACTTGACATATTTGTTTCTTACTTGCTAGGGTGATAAGATACATGGGACCGTGAAAAGATGAAGTCGGACAGTTCGTTCTTTCTTTCTTAAGACATTACTTTACTTTACTTCATCATGATGTTTTAAATAATTTACGGTTCATCGTTAGAATAGCAATGCTACGGTTCACCTACATAATAAGGAATGCATAGCTTTCTGTATATAGTGAGCTTGGTCGAATTTTAAATATGGAGATAAAGGTTATTACATAAATCGCAATGATATAATTTAAACGAACCAATATGAATTTGGTAAACTATTATATGCGGTTTATGCAAGTAAGATAAGAATGTTTCTAGCCTAATTACTGGAACTATCGTCCCTTAAATCGTTCTTTATGGCCATTTTATTTTAGGTTAGTATATATATAGTTTTGACTATTTAATTATTTAAAATGCACTGTATCCCTTATATATGCTAAAAATTCTACGTGATTCCAAGTTAATAAGACATTTATTGAGAATATAAAATCAATGACCTATATATGGCAAATGTTACTGAGATTGTGCGTTAATTTTTATTGACAAGCTAAATTTATTCCATTAATTGGTTTAAGTTACAAATATATTCTCCATAATTCTCTGTTTTCCTCTTATATAACCGAAGGGAAATGAGTCATTTAGTCATTCATTAAACAAGAGCAAAATCATTGATCCTTCCCAAATCTTAGAAATTCACCATGGCTGCGATGACCATATCTCAGACTGAGCCTTTTCAAATCAATGTGAAAGGTTAGAATCAAAACCATCCAACTGTGGGAGCAGTATTCAGCTGGGAGTGGTGAGACTATTGAGATAATCTTTGTGGATGCTAGAGTAAGTTTAATGATATATATGATGCTTCATTGTGTGAATTATGCTCGGTATTATATTATGTAAGATTTCTTACTATTCGTGTTCATCTTTAATAGGGTAACAAGATTCATGGAACCATGAAGAATGATGAAGTGGGGCAATCCGTCCATGTGTTGCAGCAGAGACAAACAATTTTTGGATTTTACAATTAATATGTTACTTGGTTACACTTCGTCCAAAGATGTTTAAAACTTAATTGACTTCTAATAATCTGAGACTATAATATTTTGATCTGGTTCGTAATTTACATATATGTTTTGGCGTTGCAAATTACATTTATTCAAATATTTTTCTTTTGGACATGTATGTTTTGTATGGTACATGCATGAGGTTCCAAAAAATAGTAAGTTTATAAAATGTATCTACATAATATTAGTTAAATATCTACAAAATGTATCTACATGCTACAAAATTACTGAATGTGATTAAAATATATGATAATTAGTGATTTTGAATAATATATATTTTACAACAATTAGTATACCATTTATTATTTTGTTAAATTTTATGCTATTAAATAAACTAAAAGTCACATTAATCATGTCAAAAATTTAAAAGTTTGTATATGTTATATTATATTTTAAGTGACTATAAATTACTGTTGTAAAATCTAAAAATCTCATATTGAAAATTTTGTAATCAATAATTTAATTTTGTTCTTATCATAAATAAAATGATCATAAATATATATGAGTAGAAAGTTTTGATTTGATATATATTCATATCAAAAATAAATCTATTTCAATATCGTTAAAGTTAAACTATATGTTTGAAGATTTTAGAATCATATAACATATTTAAATTGATTAAAAAATAAATGGTTTTACAATTTTAATTTGATCAAATCACTAAAATATATCATATTATATCTTTTGTTATTATAGAAAAATTTCTAAAAATATTTTTATTTCAAATATTTTACAAAATATCTCAATCTGAAAGGGTGCGGATTTATAGAACATAATTTTTTTAAGAACCGTTTAACCCTGCGCAGGGCGCAGGTCTTACCTAGTTTATTATGTATAACGTGTATTTAAGTAACCTTGATGATAATATTCAGATTGATTCAAAAAACAACATCTAACCACTAAACACCAAGACTATAAATTCCTGAGATAAAGAACATGGAAATATCTTTTACAAAACATGACAAACTTTAACAATGCGATTGGAGAGTCACTCGATCTCTTTAACAGAAAGAGTTGCAAACAGTCTAAACGGAAACTTGTCCACGGAGAAAAAGGCTAGAAGATTAGAGGGGATGATGATAGTTGCAATCTGGAGAGGGTTCTTCCTGAGAGAAGATGCTGCTTTAAGACGGCACTGAGCAAAAGAATAAGAGATTACATCAGATAACAAAACCAGAGGAAACAAAACTAAGCAGGTTTTGCGTAAGCTAAATGCTTACTGTATGTGGAAGTATCAATCTGCTCAGGAAGTTCTTTTATATCAACTTCAAACCTGTCTTGTACCTGTTAACCAAAAGAGAGTTCAGTTCCATTAAATAACCCCAGGCTCATACCAGTTCAAAGCACGACAGACTTGTGAAAAAGATCAAAACTCAAGACCTGATTAAGAACTTCCGAGTCTGAAGCTGATGCCACAAATGTGATTGCAAGACCCTTTGTTCCAAACCTACCAGCTCTCCCGACCTAAACCATCAACAGTGTGCGCTTATATTAGGTTCAAATTTATAAGGTCCCTCATGAGAATCAGCGATTTTATAAATAAAAAATAGTTACCCTGTGAAGGTATGTATCAGCAGAATCTGGCATGTCATAGTTGATGACAATGTTGACTCGCTCAATGTCAATACCTCTCCCTACCAAGTCTGTCGCCACCAGAATTCTCTTGTGCCCTTCCTTGAAACTTTTGTAGTGAGTCAGCCTACATATCATATCATAGTGCAAAGTATTAAGAGTTGGTCATAGGCTTTGAGAGCACGTCAGGTTGGTTAAAAAGAAATAATGTTTGACAGATGTACAAACCTCTCTTCCTGAGACATGCCAGAGTGAATGCATATTGAGGGGAAGTTACACTCGATAAGCAACTTGTTCAGCTCCCCAGCTCTGCTAACGCTCTTCACAAATATGACAACTTGATTGAAGTCCAATGCGTCAAGAAGGTCATTCAGCTTGCGGTTTTTCTCCATCTCGCTCAGTTTTATGTAGTGCTGTAACAATCACAGGACACAAACATTGCCAAACAGTTAAAAAACAAAATATCAACTTGCATGAAAAGTAATAAAACCTCACACAAACACAAGTTATATTACCTGGACAAGCCCATGCAGAGTCAATTTGGCTTCATCATCAACATATATTTCCATAGGCTGAAAGGAACAGATATCAGAGTAAAGTGTATTAGCAAAGCCTTTCTCAGGCAAAGATTTCCACTACAACTTTGACGACGGATGAAGGACCTCCAGACTGAGATCCTCGTCCACAACGTTTGCAGCATCAAAGATCAATATTGCCTGGTACACTAAGGCCCATACCGAGCATGACGAAAGACCCCACTACGCCCTGACTCAAAACCCACCCAGCACTGTTACCATGTGCAATATATTGAAAAAGAAAAACACAATCATGATAGAAGATCCCATTGTGCACAGACATCACTACCTCTCAGAACCACGCCAAAGCTAAGTGAAAACTTCAGAGTCTCCCTAATCTCCAAACCCCAATATACTACTACCTAAGGCATTACTGGATTGAGGTACTGCGTCCAGGATCAAATGTCAGGTTTCCCGGGCAAGAAGAAGGTCTTCAAAATAAACCTAATCTCCCACGGAAGGCTACCAATAAATTAAACTACAGGACTTGTAAACATCACTGTGCAAAGACGTCTCCGAACCACAGCAAAGTAAAGTGATATCTTCAGAGTCACCATATTCCCCAAACCCCAAAATACTAAGGCATTATTGGACTGAGACACTGCGTCCAAGGATCAAATGTCAAGTTTCCCAGGCAAGAAGATCCTCAAAATAATCCTATAGTCTCCCAGAGATAGCTAGAAATAACTGAAAACTACAGGACTTGTAAACCCAGATAGTATTGGCTGTGGGACATTACATCTTGCATAAACTTCTTGCAGACTGGGCGTATCTCTTTGCTGAGAGTTGCTGAGAACATCATAACTTGTTTGTCGTGAGGAGTCATCTTGAAAATCTCTTGCACATCCCTTCGCATGTCTGGTAAAGAAGAGTTAGATATGTTAAAACAGGCATTTATCCAGGGGAAGTGAAATAATATTATAAACGAATGTTAGAGATCAGCATACCAAGTGATTCCAGCATTTTATCGCACTCGTCAAGAATAAAATGCCTCACATTCTTCAAAGAGAGATCTTTGTCCCTGGCGAGTCCAAGCACACGACCAGGTGTTCCAACAACTATGTGGGGACATTCATTCTTCAGCAAGTCTTTGTGAATTTTGTTGTTGACTCCTCCATAGAACACTGAAACCTTTGTATCAGGCAGATAGGTACTGAATCGTACGAACTCATTGCAGATCTGCAAGTAGTTTTAACATCAAGGTGTGATAAGCATGACAGAGCTTAGGGACAGACAGCAGAACTAGTTATTAAAAGCAGAGAGGACAAATGAAGGAAGTGAGAAAGACATACCTGGTAAGCTAGCTCTCTTGTATGGCACAGGATAAGTGCAGACACCTGACCAGGAGATGGCTCGATCTGTTGCAGAGTCGAAAGGACAAAGACAGCAGTCTTCCCCATACCAGATTTAGCTTGGCAGATAACATCCATGCCCAAGATAGCTTGAGGGATACATTCGTGTTGCACTGATGGAGAACCAAAGAAAATTGCAGCCAAGGAATCCTTTAGAAGTAGAATATAACCTCCATATCTTTATTATAGGTGGCTTTACGAAATGCAAGCTCACTCCAAATCAACATATTGAAATATCATTTTTACCTGAAAAAGTAATCATTGAAATGTCAATGGACATAGCAATTATGACAGAAAAAAATATATATATCTTAACCTGGCTAGAACACCTTCGTTACAACTTAGTGAGATAATATAAGTCACCATTAAATGGTGCAAGGGCAACAAAACAAGTCAAGATGAACGCTCAGAAACAAAGGGCCGGAGTGCGAGGTACTTGCCTTCGGATGGATGTTCAAATCCAGAGTCAACAATAGCTCGGAGAAGCTCCGGCTTCAAAAGGAAGTCTCTGAATCCAGAACTGTGTATCCCCACGTAGCCTCTGCCACAAAGAGAAAAAAAAAGCTATTAATTTTAAGAAATTTCTGAATTAAACAACTTAAAAACTGCAACTTTCATAGCCAAACGAGTATAGAAGCTCTCATAATCCCAGAACAAGCTCAAATCTAATCAGACAGTATTCTCACGAACAGATCGAAAAGAAACAAAAACTCACTTCTTCACGGCCTCGCCGTTAACTTTAGTGGCAGAATCTGGAGCTTTCTCGTCCTCTTCCTCATAGTCTAGGAGCTCCTCCTCGTAGGCTTCGTTGTCTCTAGGGTCTTCCATACTTCACAAGTTCGAAGATTAAAAATTTGAGACAAGTTCCGTAAATTCAAAAGCACGAAACTTTAGATTCGTATATACCCTAAGAATGATGAACTCGATAGTTTAGATGGATTGAAATCGAGAAGATACCTGAGAACTGAGCAGAGTTGGTTAGATCTGGAGATCGAATTAGGGTTTCCAAATTTCTGTTTGCAGAAAAACGAAAAATATCAGAAGCTAAGGGGTGTCGACTCCAACGTGAGATATTTATTTACACTGGATAGGGTTGACCAAGTCAATATTGGGCCTTTCTTTTATGGGCTTACGTAATTATTACTAAAATTGTAGGCCCATAAACATAAAGCTAAGTAAGCTCGATCTCAACCCCATCAAGTATACATACTAGGGATTTTAAAATGGTAAAACTCACCCCATTTAGTTACCATATCCGTTTAGACCCATATAAAAATAGGTCTATCAGAGCTACCTATTTAGAAACCGTTAAATTTACATATACCCATTTAAACCCATTTAGACCCATTTAAACTATTATTTTGATGATTTAATTTTGAATTGTTTTAACATTATCATCTCTTAACAAATAATTAAATCAAACCCAAAATTAAGTTTTTTCGACAAAACCTTAAAATCGAGTTTTCCCGTCAAAACCGCAAGATCGCGTTTCCCGTCAAAAATACAAAACCGAGTTTTCCCGCCAAAAACACAAAATCCCGCCAAAACCGTAAAATCGAGTTTTCCCGCCAAAACCGCAAAACCGAGTTTTCCCGCCAAAAACGCAAAACCGAGTTTTCCCGCCAAAACCATAAAATCGAGTTTTCCCGCCAAAAATGCAAAATCAAGTTTTCCGCCAAAAAACGCAAAATCAAATTTTTCCGCCAAAACCATAAAATCGAATTTTCCCGCCAAAACCGTAAAATCAAGTTTTCCCGCCAAAACCGCAAAATCGAGTTTTTCCTCCAAAAACGCAAAACCGAGTTTTCCCGCCAAAACCATAAAATCGAGTTTTCCCGCCAAAAATGCAAAATCGAGTTTTCCCGCCAAAAACGCAAAACCAAATTTTTCCGCCAAAACCGTAAAATCGAGTTTTCCCGCCAAAACCGTAAAATCGAGTTTTCCCAAAACCGCAAAACTGGGTTTTCCCGCCAAAACCGCAAAACCGAGTTTTCCCGCCAAAACCATAAAATCGAGTTTTCCCGCCAAAACCATAAAATTGAGTTTTCCCGCCAAAAACGCAAAACCAAATTTTTCCGCCAAAACCATAAAATCAAGTTTTCCGCCAAAACCGTAAAATCGAGTTTTCCCGCCAAAACCGCAAACCGAGTTTTTCAGCCAAAAATGCAAAACTGAGTTTTTCCGCCAAAAACTCAAAACCGAGTTTTCCCGCCAAAACCATAAAATCGAGTTTTCCCGCCAAAACCATAAAATCGAATTTTTCCGCCATAACCGTAAAATCGAGTTTTCCCACCAAAGCTGCAAAATCGAGTTTTTCCGCTAAAAACACGAAATTAGCTGGACACCAACTCGGCGTTGCTATTAAATTCGTTCTTCGTCGGATTCCAAAACCCTAATCGATCTCGAGATCCACACCCAACTCTCTGCTCATCTTTCAGGTAAGCTCAAAGCACTTCACATCTCACTATTTCTTAGTTCATCGAATTCACACTGTTGAGAGCTCGAGAACCTATAATAGCGTAGAACTTAGCTGAGGTTTTAGTTTTGGATTAGAAATCTTACGGGAAGTTTCTGTGCAGCTTTGTAGAATTAGCTAACTATGGGAGACGCTAGGGACAACAAAGCTTATGAGGAGGAGCTCCTCGACTATGAGGAAGAGGACAAGAAGGTCTTAGATTCTGGAAATAAAGTTAACGGCGATGCCGTGAAGAAGTGAGTTTTTTTTTTCCTTTTTCGATCTGTTTCTTGAGACACTACAAATTAATATTTGTTAGCAGTAAGAAATTAATATTTTTTAGCAGTAAGGGGATTTGTTAGGGGCTTACTTGGAAACCAATATGAGACTGTCATCTATAATCCTTTTATCATCTTTGTGGCAGAGGTTACGTGGGGATTCTCTGAGCTTCTCCGAGCTATTGTTGATTCTGGATTTGAACATCCATCTGAAGGCAAGTGTACCTTTCAATCTTTTTTGAGTATTATGCCTTTGTGATGTGTTTGTACTATTCTATTCACGTATGATATGGTGTAATCTATTGAAATAACTTCCTCATGAGCTGTTTTTTAGTTGTCCAGTAACATTTAATCTACTTTTGTGAAGATATGTTGATTTATCATGATTTATTCATCTATCTTGGTCCTTTGTTAGTGTAAGATAACTTAGACTAGTTTTGAGAGGTGTGTTGATCATGGAGTTAGATTCTTTGTTAGTTCCAGGACTAGCTGTTTTGATATCGTTCATTGACATTTCACTGTTTACTTTACAGGTAAAAATGATATTTCCATCTATTGATTTGGAGTGAGCTTAGCTTTTCGTAAAGCGACCAATTTAAAAGATATGGAGGTTATACTCTACTTATAAACGGTTCCTTCGGTGCAATTTTCTTTGGTTCTCCATCAGTGCAACATGAATGTATCCCTCAAGCTATCTTGGGCATGGATGTCATCTGCCAAGCTAAATCTGGTATGGGTAAGACTGCTGTCTTTGTCCTTTCGACTCTGCAACAGATCGAGCCAACTCCTGGCCAGGTGTCTGCACTTATCCTGTGCCATACAAGAGAGTTAGCTTACCAGGTATGTGTGTCATCTTTACTTCCTTAACTCCTGCTATCTGCTTCTATGCTGTCTGTCCCCAATATTTCTCATGCTCATCATAACTTGACGATGAAAATTACTTCCAGATCTGCAATGAGTTCGTGAGATTCAGTACCTATCTGCCTGATACTAAGGTTTCAGTGTTCTACGGAGGAGTCAACAATAAAATTCACAAAGAGTTGCTGAAGAATGAATGTCCTCACATAGTTGTTGGAACACTTGGTCGTGTGCTTGGACTCGCCAGGGACAAAGATCTCTCTTTGAAGAATGTGAGGCATTTTATTCTTGACGAGTGTGATAAAATGCTGGAGTCTCTCAGTATGTTGATCTCTAACATCCTCGTGCATAAATATATATATGCCTTATCCCCTGAAAATAACATATCTAACTCTTCTTTATCAGATATGCGGAGGGATGTGCAGGAGATTTTCAAGATGACTCCTCACGACAAACAAGTTATGATGTTCTCAGCAACACTCAGCAAAGAGATACGCCCAGTCTGCAAGAAATTTATGCAAGATGTAATACCCCTCGGCCACTATGATCTCGGTTTACAAGTCTTGTATTATTGAATTATTTCTAGCTCTTCCTGGGAGATTGTAGGTTTACTTTGTGGACCTTCTTCTTTTGATCCCTGACACTGTGTCTCAATCCAATAATGCCTTGGGTATATGGGGTTTGGAGAATAGGCTGAAGATGTCACTTAGCTTGGTGTGGTTCAGTGACGTTATAGCTCAGTGGGATCTTCTATCATCACTTTTTTATTTGCTATGGGGGTGGGTTTCGAGTCTCGGTGTAGTCAGGTCTCACGGTTCACCATGCTCGGTTTTACTGGCTTGAATCTTCCGAGCAAAATTTGATGTTTCATGGCACATTTTAGAGGATGCAAACCTGGTGTACTAGTATTCGGTTTGGGGTCTTTCATTCGTGTCAATTTTGTAGTTGAAATCATTGCCTGAAGAAGATTGCTAATGCACTTTACTTTGATATCTGTTCCTTTCAGCCAATGGAGATATATGTTGATGATGAAGCCAAATTGACTCTTCATGGGCTTGTACAGGTAAATTTAACTTGTGTGATTTCTTATTCCTTTTCGTATTGATTGATATTTTTGTTTCAAATATTCGACATGTTTATGTGTCCTTTGATTGTTACAGCACTACATCAAACTGAGCGAGATGGAGAAAAACCGCAAGCTGAATGACCTTCTTGACGCATTGGACTTCAATAAAGTTGTCATATTTGTGAAGAGCGTCAGCAGAGCTGGGGAGCTGAACAAGTTGCTTATCGAATGCAATTTTCCCCTCAATATGCATTCACTCTGGCATGTCTCAGGAAGAGAGGTTTGTATATTTTTCATAAGATAACCAACTTGACTTGCTCTTAAAACCTCTCCGCATGGAGACCAACTCTTAATACTTGGCTCTACGATATGATATGCAGGCTGACTCACTACAAAAGTTTCAAGGAAGGGCACAAGAGAATTCTTGTGGCGACAGACTTGGAAGGGAGAGGCATTGACATTGAGCGAGTCAACATTGTCATCAACTATGACATGCCAGATTCTGCTGATACATATCTTCACAGGGTAAGTATTTTTATTTATAAAATCACTTATTCTCATGAGCAAACTTATTATAAACGCACACTGTTGGTGATGTAGGTTGGGAGAGCTGGTAGGTTTGGAACAAAGGGTCTTGCAATCACATTTGTGGCATCAGCTTCAGACTCGTAAGTTCTTAATCAGGTCTGGAGTTTTGACCTTTTTCACTTATCTGTCGTGATTTGAACTGATATTAGCTTTTGGTATGTAATGGAGTTGTAATTTCTTTTGCTTACAGGTACAAGCCAGGTTCGAGGTTGATATAAAGCAACTTCCTGAGAATATTGATACTTCTACATACAGTGAGCATCTATCCCTTCCTTACCAAATTGTTTCCGTCTGGTTTTCACATCTGACGTTGTTTCTTCTTCTTTCGCAGTGCCGTCCTAAAATGACTTGAGATGATTAAGCTTCTTTTGTGTGCTTTGATTGTTAGACCGTTTGTAATAACCGTTTAAAAAGGAGAGAGAGCTTTCTAGGTTTTACGCTATCATCTTAAATTCTGAATGTTTCTTTAGAAGCGAATATGTTACTTTATGTTGTCAGGCTTCAAGCATTGTTTTGTTCTTTCTTCGTCTTTCAAGGAGTTTATAATGAATCTACCTCTTTAAGTTTCAAAGAATCACTTCCTCGTAGAATAAGGAAACGGCCAATACAGTTTTGACTTGTTTCTATTATAATCTTTTGAACTGTTTTGGGTAAATTACATACAGTTAGAATTACTCGCATTCAACTAATTGATTAAACTCCTAACAATTCATATGTGACTCATTCATGTGCTAACTTGCAACAGGGGTTGGTCTCTTTCTGAAACCACAATAAATCAAAATTTAGTTGGATCCTTTAAATTCTGGCGGAAAAAGGGTTCTCATTTCTTTAAGAAAATTATAGTCAGTATTCTTTCCAATCTCTATGAATAAAGGGGGGCCATAAGATTGAACTAACTAAAAGTTCAAAAATAATCGAAGTACTAACCTGCAAACTTGGAAAGTGTCAACACGCTCATAATCAAATTGGAATAGTCCCTTTGCAACTTATCAAGAGTCAAATTAAAGTGGACTAATTGTAAATTTCATTATTGATTTGTTTGATTATAAAACTATAAAGTTAAACACCAAGATTTGGGATATCTTCTCGAAATTGTCACTTTATTAATTTTCTATATCTGGACTTCGATTTTCTTTATGTTGCCGATAAGCTTTGGGGTGGGTTTCTCGGTACGAGGATCATTTACCCTTGAACTATACAATAGCTTTTTGTTTTCTTTTTCTTTAACAAAATAGATAGATGCTTAAATTGCTTCTTTTTGGCATGCTTAAAAATCTCTTTTCAACTTTAAATCTTATATACTGATAGTCTCAATAATATAATTTAGAGGATGATTATATAGTCTCCAAATATATCAGTCAAACAAAGATAATTTACATATGCGTACTTAGAACACAAGATCAATAGACACATATGTATTGAAAGTTTTTACTAGAGGCAAAATATTTGAGAAAACAAATCGTATTTGCAAATTAGTGTTATATACTTTCTATAAATAAATTTGGTGTGATGTGGCTGTATATATTAAACTTGATTTCAATGGCATTTGTTTTATGTAGGTTTAATCATTTAATGGTAATGCTCAAGTGCAATGCAGGAATAATTTGAAAGTTTGAGCCTTTTCTTTGGTGCAAAGAAAGAAAATGACAAAGGAGAATACTTAATCCGTTTGATCATGATGAGGATGTCGTCATCTTTGAATGAAAATTTGAGGGTTGCGTATTTACTCAAACTTCTTTATATTCAAGAATTGTTCGCTGTGTTTTCACTATATGCAATCTTAGCTAGTAGAGCTAGTTGTGTGAAACTGGATGGTGACATTTTTTGCTCTGCTAAAACCTTACAAGCATGTTATCTATTCATGTTTGTAGGGTTTGTTGTGTTGGATATAAGATTCGGTGGTTGGTATTAAATGTAACAAAGATGTTAGGACTGTTTGTTTGGTCGCTTGTGTAGTCCTTTCGTGTTGTTTTTTTTAAAACTAGAGAACGCTTCTTTCGAACAAAGTTGTAACTTGTAACCAATATACATAGTGAACTATGATTACGTGGTTTTGACTCGAGCATCTCTAATGTATCCTTCTGTTTTTAATTTAAAATATCTTGTACATTAAGTTTTATTTCAACCCTACTTCTTTTTATATTGATAAAAAAAATCATTATTTTATTTATGGAACAATCGTATTTTCTACTTCATAATAAAATTAAATAAGAATAGAGTTGAAATAATTTTACTCCAAACTCCTTTTTGAAATTTAAAAAAAAAATGGAGTTGGATATATTTAACCATTAATAGCTTTTTGTATGTTTACACATTTAAAAATATTTACGATTCTGTACTATTCAGTTAACATGTTTTGTGATAATCAACTATACAGTATTTCTGATAAATATTTTTAGAAGTTTCTCTGTCTACTTTAGTAAGTTACGTTGATGAGCGTTGCATATACATAATTCAGATGAGAAGATATAATTGAATAAAAATAGAGTTAATCATATCGTAAGTTGAATTCAAAACTAATTTCTGTACCACACCATCTACCAAAATGAATTTTGTATATAGTTAGCATGTCCCACTCAAAAATGGGCGCATATTGGCTCTTTGCTGATGATAGGATATATTTTTGGTGGTTTCTGTACTCAAGTGCTTTACTTACTTACGCTTTGGTTTCACATAAGAACCAGTCCTTACAAAAAAATTGTTACAAACGCAATCTAGAAAGTCAGTTTTCGTATCTACACAAAAAAAAAATGTAGTGTAACAGACATGAGTGGTCTGATTAAGGTCGGCATATAATTTTTAAAACGACTATTTTTCTTAATTAGATTTCACTCAAAATTTGATTTGCAAATTAGAAAAAACTAAAAGAGTGAAATCTGATCAAGGAAAAATAGTCGTTTTAAAAATTATATGCCAGACCACTCATGTCTGCTACATTACATTTTTTATGTGTAGATACGAAAATTTGATATTTTTAAAAATTACAATTTTTATACATGTATATGACAACATCAAAATTTGATATTTTTACTTTAATTTTTATTATCTACTAAAAACTTGTTTTACTAATTATAAAATGTAAATTTTCATACATATCCCAATTAATAGATCTGAATGGCAATATGTAGAACAGAATAATTATGTTGCAGTCTTAATAATAGCAAAAATATATAGATAAATTATAAATAGGTATATGTAAAAAAAAAAATTATTATTAACTGTGGTGTAATGCATTTTATAAATATCCGAAGCCAATGTTGCATTTTATCGGTGTAACGAGATTTAAATCATTTAGAAAATCACAGTAAAATAGGTTTTAATGGCGCTGGGGATGGAGGAGACAGGACACACAACATGGAATGTGAACTGGTTCTAGGAGAATGGGTACTTCTTTTTATAGAAATGGTTTTCTCTTTTGCAGGCAGAGTATCGAATCTCCCTCTCTCCTTTAAAGGTCTCTTTCCTTCGAGACTCCATAGAGTAAAGAAGAGACTAAAAAGAGCCAAAGATTCTCTCGAAGATCAATAAGATTTTCTTTTTCTCCTTCTGATCTCGCCTCTACGTGCTACTACTACTGTGATTGTGGTTTTATTGCGGTTCATTAATCCTGTGTGCCGAACCAGTTCGCGCGTGGGTATACACACTCCACGCTCTCTTCACTTTCTCTGTTACAATATTTAATGCTCTCTCACCTACTCTCTTCTACAAAACTTACAACTGGTGGTGAACAGAGAAACAGAACGAGACACATACACAGATAAGAGATAGAGAGAATCTGACCACGTTTCCTTCTCGTGCGAGGGAAATTTAATTGTTTTCTACTTTGAATTTCTCCCATTTACTCACCAAGAGAGGAGAGACAGAGAGGTTAATATACTATCAAGACGCTCCTTGACTCTCTCAAGATTTTCAAAACTAGCAAAGAGACGATGTTTGCTGCGGAGAACGGTCTGAAAGGAGATCCAAGGCTTGAAGCTATATCAGCAGCCATTAGAGTAGTTCCTAATTTTCCCAAGAAAGGTCTTTACAAAACAACTTCTTCCTTCCTCTGTTTCGTTTCACGTCACACTACTTGGTGTTTTTTTTGTCTGAACAAGTTTCTTGTTGTTTCTCTCGGACAGGGATTATGTTTCAGGACATAACAACGTTGTTGCTAGATCACAAGGCGTTTAAACATACAATTGATATCTTTGTAGATCGTTACAAAGACATGCAAATCTCTGTTGTTGCTGGTAAAGAAAAATGTTTTTATTTTCTTCTTTCTTTTTCTCTCTACAGTGTTTCGTCATCAAGTTTGTTAAATAACGCCAAAAAGTCGACGTCTTTCGAAATGGGCTTACCTCATAAAGAAACAATTAGTTAAAGAAAAGGATATATCATTATTGTCTTTTTCCTCCATAAAGAATTTAGATTACATGCAAATGATTGTAGGAGTTGAAGCAAGAGGTTTCATGTTTGGTCCATCCATTGCCTTAGCCATAGGCGCCAAGTTTGTCCCTTTGCGTAAACCTGGCAATTTACCAGGTAAAATTCCCATTTTCACTTCATTCTTTGTTGTTGATTATTAAAAGGGTAAAACTGTGATTATAGGGAAAGTGATATCTGAGTCTTATGAGCTCGAGTATGGACATGACCGTTTAGAGATGCATGTTGACGCCGTGGAGCCACTAGAACGCGTCATAATAATCGACGATCTTGTTGCTACTGGCGGTACACTCTCAGCTGCCATTAGCCTTATGGGTATATCTCTTTCGTCCTGTCATATTCTTACATTAATAAAGATACTTATCTTGGTTTGTTATGTGACGTTATATAGAGAGCCAGGGAGCTGAAGTGGTGGAATGTGCTTGTGTTATTGGCTTGCCTGAAGTCAAGGTAGGTCACGATTCTTCTTACTTGACCAAGAAGTTAACTCTGGCTTGTTGTTCTTTGGAAAGGATACGACTTCTAATTTAATGTGAATTTTTTTATTGTGATAGGGGCAACACAAACTGAAAGGGAAGCCACTCTATGTGCTTGTGGAGCCTAGTGGATTAGATGAATTCTGTTAGGATACAACATGGTCAATTCCGGGTTTTTTTTACTGCAGTTCTTTTAAGCTTAAGGGTTCAATCTTCTTGTATTAGATCTTTCAATTTCAGTTTTTTTTTTTTGTAGATTTTGAATTTTGCTGTTTTGTGTTATGTGAGGGTTAGGACAATGTGTACTTTCCACAGCAATGGTTGGTAAAAGCAGGAAACTTAAACGTCTTTACATCGCTGGTGTTGTTGAACCGGTTTATGTTTGGGTTGGATTTCTGATAGAACACTAACCTTATACTAATCAATTTACATAGTGAAATTCAAACATTAAAGAAGGTAAATATGCGTTCCTTACTTACCGTGGGAAGTCTGCAAAAGTACTACTAGTAGGTTCACTAAACTTTAATGCGGTTATTACTGCTTTTACAACTTTGAAAAAGTTGGTTGCTATTCTACGACACACTATTCATTACTGCAGAGTATTGGTCCTTGCTATATTCTGACTTCAAATATTGCTACCAAAGAAGTTAGTTTCTAGTTCTATTATGAGTTTGAGGCTTTACCATAAAAGCTGCCCAAGGTTTATGTAATAGTTAGAATATCTAGTAACAAAAGAATAAAAATTGATGGCTTATGTCTTGTATATAGTTTTGGTACATTCAATAGAACGAAAACTTCACGACAGAAAAATGTTGTCTCACTTTGAACAACTATGAGTTGGTGCCTTAGTAATTACTATGATTTTAAAATATGATAACCATATTTCATATTTTCTCATTTTCTAAGTACTGAATACTGACCCTTAGGGCATCATTATTGGTGGTCTCTCGGTTGAAGTTCTTTAGCGGAAAATCCCTTAACTTTTAACTAAAAACGCTAAGGGACATCCCTAAAATCCCTTATTTAAGGGATATCCCTTAGCGTTTTTAGTTAAAAGTTAAGGGACTTTCCGCTAAGGGACTTCAACCGAGGACCACCAATAATGATGCCCTTATGGACCTTGTTACGGGGTTTCCTTGTTGGATGTGATCAAGTCTTCATATTATTTTATTAGTTTAGAAGAGTCATATATTATATAGTTAAGTAATTAATTTATACACAATTATTCTTATCACACACCGAACCGATACGAATAGATTAATTAACTACAAAACAGTTACACATATGTATGTACGTGTCTTTTCATTAGGGTGTCTTCAAGAGACATGTCCCTTAGTTGGTGTCTCATGTAAACCTATATATACATTCTAAATATCTAATAAATCATACTGTTTTTCGTCTAATAAAAGAGAAAGTAATACATTACTTGTCAAATAAGAAACAGAAGAAGAGAAACAAAATAGAGTAAAATCTGTGTTGTCCGGTCCTTAATAACTTTGAGAGTTCAAAGATCTACATGGTATCAGAGCTATGGAGGCAACAATGCAGCAAGTTATCCCAATCTTCAATGGTGAATCATATGGTTTTTGGAAAATCAAGATGATAACCATCTTAAAAATACGTAAGTTGTGGGATGTTATAGAAAATGGAGTTACGTTAATCTCGTCTTCTGAAAACACACCGGCTATAACCAGAGAGAGAGATGATCAAGTGATGAAGGATATGATGGCTCTTCAGATTCTTCAAAGTGCAGTTTCGGATACAATATTTCCGAGAATTGCTCCGGCATCAAACGCAAAAGAAGCTTGGAACGCTTTGGAAATGGAGTTCCAAGGAAGTTCACAAGTAAGAATGATTAATCTTCAGACCTTGAGAAGAGAATGTGAGAACCTGAAGATGGAGGAAAGTGAAACCATAAATGATTTCACAACCAAGTTGATTAACATGAGCAATCAACTTAGAGTTCATGGTGAGGACAAGAATGATTACCAATTGGTTCAAAAGGTTCTTATTTCCTTGCCACAAAAGTTTGACAGCATCGTTGCTGTTCTTGAACAAACAAAGGATCTATCAACTCTCTCTATGACAGAGATGATAGGTACTTTGAAAGCGCACGAGAGGCGTTTAAGTCTCCGAGAAGAACGTATCAATGAGGATGCATTTTATGGAGAAAAGCTTGGTTCAAAAAGGGGAAACAAGCAAGACAAGAGACGCCATGTGAAGACAAATAAGTGGTGTGGCGTGTGCAAAAGAAACAATCACAATGAGGTAGATTGTTGGAGAAAGAAGAACGGAAGTGTTCTACAAAAGAGTGCAAAAAATGAAAGAAAATGCTATGTGTGTGATAGACCGGGCACATAGCTAAAGATTGTAAACTTAGAAAAATTGAAAGAGCGATCTAAGCTTTGAAGAGTCAGAAGATGACAATGAAGATGAATGTCATATGCTCTTTAGTGCTATTGAAAAAGAAGAAGATTCAACAAGTTGTGAAGAGACATGGTTAGTGGATAGCGGTTGCACCAATCACATGTCTAAAGATGCAAGATATTTTACCAACTTGGATCGCAGTAAGAGAATCACCATAAGAATTGGAAATGGTGAGAAAATCTTGTCAGAAGGAAAAGGAGATATACGAGTCTCTACGAATAAGGGAATACATGTCATCAAAGATGTACTTCTTGTACCTGAATTAGCAAGGAATTTGCTAAGTGTCTCACAAATGATATCTAATGGATATAAAGTTATTTTGAAGACAGTAAATGCATGATTCAAGATGAAAATAGGAGAAAGATCATGGATATCAAGATGGAAGATAAGAGTTTTCCAATACGTTGGAAAAATTCAAGTGAAGATGCTTATGTTGTATTTGAAGAGAAGGAAGAAAAGACAAATCTTTGGCATAAACGTTTTGGTCACGTAAATTATGACAAGATGGAGACAATGCAAAAGCTAAAGATTGTAGAGGATCTTCCAAAGTTTGAAGTAATAAAAGGTGTATGTGAGTCTTGTGAGATGGGAAAACAATCAAGGAGGAGTTTTCCCAAAAGTTCTAAGAGCAATACAAGCAATGTATTAGAACTCATACACTCGGACGTGTGTGGTCCAATGCAAACCGAATCAATATATGGAAGTAGGTACTTTCTAACATTTATTGATGATTTTTCACGAATGACATGGGTGTATTTTATGAAGAGCAAAAGTGAAGTGCTCTCAAAATTCAAGATATTTAAGCCTTATGTGGAAAATCAATCGGGAACTCGGATTAAGAGGCTTAGAACGGATGGAGGTGGTGAGTTCTTATCAAAATAATTCATCAAACTATGTCAACAGAGTGGCATACATCTTGAAATAACAACACCCTACACTCCACAACAAAACGGTGTTGCGGAGAGACGGAACCGTACACTTGTAGAAATGGCTAGATCGATGCTCACGGAGAAGAGTTTACCAAACAAGTTTTGGGCTGAAGCTATTGCAACATCTACTTATTTGCAAAATAGATTACCATCTAAACCATTGGAGAAAGATGAGACTCCACTAGAAGTATGGAATGGGAAGAAACCAAATGTAAATCATTTAAAGATATTTGGGTGTGTATGTTACGTACACGTTCCAAATGAGAAGAGAAGAAAACTTGATGTTAAAGCCAAGCAAGGGATATTTGTTGGTTATAGTAATGAATCAAAAGGATACAGAGTATTCTTATTAAGTGAAGAGAAGATCGAAGTGTCAAGAGACGACGCTCGATGAAGAGAAGACATGGAATTGGGAGAAGAAGGAGGTGAGGAAATCGATTCTTTCACAATTCAAAATCAAGTCTTCAAGGGAACAAGGAGATCAAGGAACAAATAACAATATAAACGATCACGTAGAACAAATAAGTGATGCATTCAAACAACTACAAATCTCTAGCAGAGGAGTTCAAAGCACAGTTGAAGACGGAGAAACATCAGTTGGTCCAAGAGGATTCAAATCCATCAACGACTTGATGCAACAAACAAATGAAGTCAGAGATGGCTCTCATACACGAGATGTGTATTATGATGGCGAAGAACCTCAGGCTTTGGAGGAAGCAATGAATGATGAGAATTGGGTAAAAGCCATGAGAGAAGAGTTGAGGATGATAGAAAAGAACAAGACGTGGCAAGTTGTTGAGAGACCAAACAACAAAAATGTAATTAGTGTCAAATGGATCTTTCGGTTGAAGACCAATGCAAGTGGAGAAACAATCAAACACAAGGCGAGATTAGTAGCTAGAGGATTCACACAGGAATATGGAGTGGATTATCTTGAAACCTTTGCACCGGTTTCAAGATACGATACGATAAGAACATTAATGGCGGTTGCAGCTCAACACAAATGGAAACTCTTTCAAATGGACGTGAAGTCAGCATTTCTGAATGGAGACTTGGAAGAGGAGATTTATATAGAACAACCACCAGGATTTGCAGAGGAAGGAGAAGGAAAAGTTCTTAAACTCAATAAGGCTCTCTATGGCTTAAAACAAGCACCTAGAGCATGGTACGGACGCATTGACGGTTATTTTATCAAGAATGGTTTTGAGAGAAGTATCAACGATGCAGCACTCTATGTCAAGAAGACACTGAAGGACATATTGGTGGTTAGTCTGTATGTTGATGACATCATAGTCACCGGAAGCAATATGAATAATATTGAAAGATTTAAGGAGGAGATGAAGAGTGAGTTTGAGATGACGGATTTAGGCGAATTAAATTACTTCCTTGGTATGGAAGTAATACAAAACGAAGAAGGTATATTTCTCTCACAAGAGAAGTATGCAAAGAAGCTTTTGAAAAAATTTGGAATGCAAGATTGCAAAAGCTTGTCAACGCCATTGACTCCTCACGGCAAAAAAGAGGAGATCTTAGATGAAAAGCTTAAAGATGTTACGAAGTATAGAAGCATGATTGGGGGCATATTGTATCTTTGTGCTTCTAGACCAGACATCATGTATGCGAGTTCTTACTTGTCTCGTTACATGACATCTCCATTAGAGCAACATCTTAAAGAAGCTAAAGAGTCCTTAGATATGTCAAGGGTACTTTGACATATGGAATTCAATTCAAAAAAGTAGAAGAACCAGAGTTGGTGGGATTTTCTGATAGCGATTGGGGCGGATCAGTTGAGGACAAGAAGAGTACAAGTGGCTATGTCTTTACTTTTGGATCGGGTGCATTTTGTTGGAACTCTAGCAAGCAGAAAACGGTTGCTCAATCAACGGTCGAAGCGGAATACATTGCTGTTTGCTCAGCAGTAAACCAAGCAATATGGTTACAGAGGCTGGTGAATGAGATTGGTTTCAAGGTAGAGAAAGGGGTAAGGATCTTCTGTGATAACAAATCAGCTATAGCAATAGGAAAGAATCCAGTTCAACATCGTCGTACTAAGCATATCGACATCAAATATCATTTCGTACGAGAGGCTGAACAGAATGGGAAGATAAAACTTGAGTACTGTCCAGGAGATTTACAAATAGCAGACATATTGACGAAGCCTTTAACCACAACAAGGTTCGAGTTTTTACGAGAAGAGCTAGGCGTAACAATGAAGAAATGATCAAGGAGGAGTGTTGGATGTGATCAAGTCTTCATATTATTTTATTAGTTTAGAAGAGTCATATATTATATAGTTAAGTAATTAATTTATACACAACTATTCTTATCACACACCGAACCGATACGAATAGATTAATTAACTACAAAACAGTTACACATATGTATGTACGTGTCTTTTCATTAGGGTGTCTTCAAGAGACATGTCCCTTAGTTGGTGTCTCATGTAAACCTATATATACATTCTAAATATCTAATAAAGCATACTGTTTTTCGTCTAATAAAAGAGAAAGTAATACATTACTTGTCAAATAAGAAACAGAAGAAGAGAAACAAAACAGAGTAAAATCTGTGTTGTCCGGTCCTTAATAACTTTGAGAGTTCAAAGATCTACATTCCTACCATTACATGTACAACCAGGCCTGCATGCAACTTGTACACGTTTCACTCCCAAAGAAACTCGAAAAGCTTGTACTAATCGAATATGTAGAACGAAACATTTTTTATACTTTCCATGTTCTTATATACGCACTATACTATATATGTGTAATGTCTATTATATT
Source organism: Brassica nigra (assembly GCA_016432835.1). Taxonomy (NCBI): domain Eukaryota; kingdom Viridiplantae; phylum Streptophyta; class Magnoliopsida; order Brassicales; family Brassicaceae; genus Brassica; species Brassica nigra. Next base: position 13,612,466 of record CM028242.1, read on the forward strand.
AGAGTCTAACAACATATAGTTCACTGTGAAAAAGGAATTCGAACATTGAGCCTCCGTAACCAAAGCGAATGCATAACCATATGCAACATATCATATGGCTTCGATGGTCTGTTTACTACAAAGTGTTTTCGAACCTCAAGAACTCTCCTCTGCATCTCCAAGTACTCCTCTTCCGATACCCCTTCTAGAATCTTCTTTATCTCCGGTATCTTCGACACCGGAATATGAACCGAGAATCTCTTCCAATTCAAAACGTCGCTAAATGGAAGAACGTAAGAATCAGCTATGATGACCGGAACACAACCGGAGTAAAGAGACTCCACGATTCTTGGACTAGCTACTTCCCAGCCGCTAGGACACAGACAAAACTTCGCTTGATCCATCATTCTCGTGTAGTTGATCGTCTTGGGGAGATACTCGTAGACTAGGACGTCCTTGTCCTTTTCTTTCCAGTGTTGGAAAAGTATTTTCCGAACTTCCCCGTGAGAACCGCCGGCGAAAAACGCCAATTGTTTGCGGTTTTGAGGCGGTTCTCCGTCGTGTGTAGACCCTAATTGGCCGAATTTAATTTTTATTTCCGGCAATGAAACGTCTCTCACGGGTGTGAACCCCTCGGATGCATTGGCATTGCATAGAGCTCTGATGAAGTGCTTGTATAGTTCTGGATCTACCGTTGAAACATCAGGTGCCTTGAACAACAAGGAAAGTTAGGTTAGGGTTCTTACAGCTTACAAGAGAATGTGTAATGGACTGACAAAGACTACACTCACCCAATCGTGACAGGAGAGGAAGAAATGGTCAGCACCGCGAGTTCGGTTCCAGTAAGGGTAACGGTTAGAGACAAGAGAGATGTAGTCCTTGACAATGTTTTGGAGACGGTCACGGGCATAGCTAGTGTAAGGTCTATAGACAAATCGTATGATACTCACGATCCCTACAGGGATGTAGAACATGGTGGCTTCCTCTGGTGAAGCTGCCGCAAAACGGCTTTTTCCGTTCTCTATCTCGTCCATGAATTGGCCTTCAATAGCGTAAATATCGTTAAGAGGACCTTCGTGAAAGAGAGGAGCTTCTCCTTCTCTATATGTCCATATCTTAAATCTCTTTTGCATCTCTCTGTGGCTCCTGTTTAATGTAAATTATGTAATGTGTAAAGAAATTTTACAAAAAACATTACATATGCATAACTCTTGATGTGTTTGCCTATATGTTCCTTTTAGAAAACATTACATATGTATAATGTGAGACTTTATAAACTTTTAACTCAGAATTAAGAAAAAAGCTTTAAAAGGTGAATGATATGTTTGCAAAGGTCAACTGAGAGATGGAGTGAAAAGGTATGGAGAAACCTAAAAGCTAAAACTACTCTTTCCTCAAACTAGGTCTGATTTTGAGTTCTGAAGTTAGCGAGAGAGAATGAAGACAGGAGGAATAATGATGTAGAAAATATTAGACACAAAATGGGGAAATTGAAGTTTTTAAAATAGGAAACTGCAAAATAGTAGTGCGTAGGTTTTACTAAAAATAGAAACTCACGTCGAATCTTTATACTGACACATTTCTATTAACGGTGATTTGCAGTACTAGAAATGAGCACTTACTTGTTAGCTACACACTAATTGTTTAGTCTCCACAAAAGCCTAACTTGTCTTTAACTAAAAAAAAACTAACTAATTCAAATCTACCTAGTGATCAAACTACACACTAACGTTGTAAAATGAAACTATATATTAATTTTATATTTTTTCAAAACACGTACTTAATGTATAACTAGAAGTAAACATATAGAGAGAGGTTATGTACTAATTTGTATATTTTTCATAAGATAGATAGATAGAGACTACGGAAAAATAGGAGAAAGAAAAGGTCTTAACTGGTGAAAAGCAAAAGCGTTGAGATAGATAGATCCATTTGATACGAATCCCAAATCCGAACTATTCCTCCGGAGATCCACTTCTCCTGCTTTCTGTATGGCGGCTCTCGCCATCGCCAAACCCTCTTCGATTCTCTCCGCCGCTTCATCTACTACCACCGTAACTTCCGATGACGATGACTGTTTCAGTTTAAACAACATAAATCCATTAAATGTAATAAAATGAATATAACACATGGTAGCTAAAACAAACCTAGAAGACATTACAAAATAAACTAAACTTATACTTATACATGACCAAAATGAGAAGGAAGAGTGTAAGTACGTTGTTGAGAGTGGTGAGACAAGAGGAAGAAGAATTAAAAGAGAAGAATCTGAACGAAGAGGCGACAGAGAGATGACAAGAAGGATCATCGTTGACGACGGAGGAGAGAAATCCGTTATGGTGGTTAAGGGAGTAGACGAAGAGGATGATGACGAGTAATGGATAGAACATAAACGGCGCACAAGTCAGATCCGCCATTAAATAGTATCTTCTTCTATTTATCAAGGTGTAGATTGGATTCTGTAATCTAAACTTATTAGGGTTTGTGTTTGATTTTTTTTTTTACGCAGAAGAAATAGTCAAGAAAAGATTCTTACAGTTGTTTGTTTCTCTTCTGTCTTGTTTTATTTACTTCCCTTACTCTTCTATTTATATTTGTTACTCTTTGACCGTCTTATCCGATCCGGTTTCGGATTTCTTTGGTTTAGCTTCACAAATTCAATTATTATCGGTCAATGACACTCAAATAACTAAACCTGAGGGTTGTTTTGGTACGGTTTAGGTTGGATTTGGTTAGGTTCCAGGCATAGTTTTTTTTTTTTTTTAGTTTTTCTTTATAGATTGGAATATCTGGCGAATCAAAACCCAACCGACTAGTTTTCGAAGGTTTGTCCATTAACCTCAGGCATACTCGATCACTCACAATATAAATTAAAGATCCATGTTACCTAACAACACAAACGGGTATATCTGAGATGGTAGGTATGGAATAGGGTACATAACACCTTTCCAAACCCACCATACCACTCTATGTGTTTTTTTTTTCTTTTTCTTTTGAGGATTGATTAAGATTTATGCAATGGTTATCCCCATATAGAGATAAATTTAAAAGAAAACAGAGATTATATTCAACTCAATTGTTTGTTCGAGTTAATCAAGTATAGTTGGGCATTCCTCAATCATAGATTCATAAGATTATAAAATACTCGTGACTCTGTTTATTAATACTGATGAGCCATCATGAGATGAAACGTACGTACAATACTATTATTTATAAGTTTTTAGGGGAAAAAGTATTTTGCTCCCGCTATATATGCCTGAGGACGATATACCAGTAATATCCCGAAAGGCCGAAACTGTAGGAAACATATATATAAAACTGATATTTTCTCATAAAATTAAATTTTGAATAATTTTCAATAATAAATGTTCCAAAAACATCCCCAAAAGACCAAAACCAATCTACACGAAAATCTCAATTCAGTAAATTTTAAAATAATATGAACAAAACAAAAAGTGTTTAAAATTATTTATATTCTTTCTTCTCTGGCAAGTCATCAGCACCGCACTACACAACATAAAAAGCAAAGAAGGACAATTAAAAAGTAGTGTGCTGAGAGTTGAATCAAGATGCGTCTCTGAGCTTAAGCCTTGGAGTCCATTTGAGATGGGCACAAAGCTTCCCTGATTTAGCTCCATCTAACGCATACCACTCTTGAAACTCTCCTTCTAACATCACTCGTGTCAATGTCATTATAACTCTCCCTATTTTATCCTTCAAAAAAGATACAGACCAAACACATTAATCTACAGATTCAAAGTCATGTTTAGCTACTTACCCTGAATGGAGGTAATTAATCTTACCTTGCCAAATTTGTCATGATCCCATACTTCAAGAATCAAGAGATCATGTAAAGCATCTTCCACCACAAAATCAAACGTCTGGTTCCAAACCGGATTTAAGCTATCCGGTACAACCCTAGTCTTGGATTTTGCTTCCGACTTTTTCAACGTGATAGCTACAAATGGATCTGCTTTTCCCATAAAATCTACAGCTGGTAAGTCTTCAGCAGCCACCACTGTCACAGACAATACTCCTCTCACAATCACATCTTTTTTCTTTGGGCTTTGCGAACTTTTCACATCTGTAGCATCAGAATCCTCGCTTTCCGGTTTAAGTACCTTCTCTAAAATGGTCAACGAGAAGTTCTGGTTAAACGGGTTCTTGAATCCGCTTTCTTTGCCTAAGGGACAGTATAGGAGCTCCACTTGCACCTATACACCACATAGAACTATGACTTTAAAATTTATAATGATAACTAAAAATCATAAGAGGTTTTTTAAACATTAAATCGTAAGAGACTTTATGAGAAGTATTTATAAACCCGGATAAAAAACACATATTAATGGTATATTTGAAAAAGTAAATTATATATTTTTCAAAGTTATAGTAGTTTTATATTTTTAAAATTTAAATCTATAAACTCTAAATTTATAAGTATAATTAAAAACTAAAATGGGTCCTAATATATATATATATATATATATATTAATTTTAAATATTTTTTATTTATTTATTTTAGAATCAAAAAAGTTCTATTTGTCCACTCCATGCATTTGTACCTGCTAAATGCTAATAGACGGTCATGCTTTATGATAATTTGTAAGAATAAGAGGAATGAAAGTATATATCACCTGACCACGATTTTTTGTATCCCTTTGAACCACTAAATCCTTGACTAACTTCAACCAAATATCTTTTACTTTCCCGGGCTCAAGTTCATGTAACGGTACTTGAGCAGCTCCTATAAGCTGAGAAGACCCGACTCCTTCGTCATCAAAGACTCTTACTGTCAAATGTTGAGTTGATACATCTTCCACAACGAACTCAAAATGTTCATTCCAAATTGGATTCAACGAGTTACTCTATACGACATTACAAAAAAATTACGTACAATCCATATGATCAACAAGATAAAAAAAAGATTGCTGAATCTTTGGTAAAGGGGGAAATTTCCTTACAATAGTTTTGGTCTTCTTAGTTTTGTTAGGCAATGGACGAACGAATACGACAGCGTAAGGATCAGATTTTCCAATCAAGTCTTTGTTAGATAAGTCTTTTGCTTGCACAAGTTTCACATCCAATGTTCCAACAGGTTTCAACTCAAGATCACTTCAAAACACATTTAAGATTTACGTAAATATTGTCTTCACTGAAACTAAAATCATATGGTATAATAATAATAATATAAAGAAGTAAAAACCTGTAATCTCCAGGCAATATAGGTATAATTTTTCTAACCGGCCATGTTATGCTATCTTCAATAGCGTCAAGAATAGTTTCCTGAAACATACGTTAAACAGATTGTTGACCATTAATACGTTAGAGTATGCTCAATATATAAGATCAAATTTTGTTTTTGCATACTTCGATTGCATCTGAAATCCCAGGAATCGATGTTAACTCACCACCAACAACCTTAAGTGTAAAATCAAGCCCTTTCTGTCCACACAAAACAAAAGAAGATCACTATATAACATAACCGTAAAGATTGTTGTAACAATTAACGAAGGTCGTTATTAAAATTACCTTTTCTCGTAGTGAATAAGAAAGCGCACCAAAGCAAGGAAATTCATCAACAAGAGGTTTGAAAATCAACCTGAAGACGCCCGTGAATCCAACATTTTTCACCTGGACAAACAAACATGAAAAGTTCTAGAACAAAGAACGTATACTAAACCGTATGATAATAATACCATTACTATTATTTACTAGTGAGTTACCTCGATCGGTAAAGCCACGCCAAGTAAAGTTTTGATATCCAACACGATTTTGGGATTACCGTCCCATTGCATTTCAAGTTCCATCGTAATTCCATTAGGCCCACTTTCATTTTCTAAGATGGAAACTCCTGAAAATGAGTGAGAAACATAACGATTTTTAAATGTCCCATCACTGCAATTTACTAGCTAAGCAAAACAAATGCATGTGCGGTAGAAGCCAACCCACATCTACAAAACTGCTATAGAAACATTTCAGAGCTTGCTTTCGGCCTTTTCTCTCTAGATAACATAAACTAATCAAGTAGTCCACGTGCACACACAGCAGCTGGTTACGATTGGTTTGGCTCTAAATCACATAATACATGCAAAACAGGTACGAACGAGATTTTCTAAAATGAAACATCTTGACATAATCATCCATTTGCGCCAAATGTTTTTTTTTTTTTGTCACTGGCGCCAAATGTTTAAGCTGCAGGTCATTTGCAGTAGCCAAATTACAGGTAAACTCATTTAAAACCAACACTAGTAGTATAATTTGTTCTTAGTCAAGCAATCTGTACTTAACTTATTTCTAGCAAACCAACAAAACCAACCTGTGAACTGAGGAGCCACAGTCCCTAGTGTTAATTTAGAGAACTTGAGAGATGCTATCATAGCTGGTGTATACTGTTCAAGAACTGGTTCTACACTGCTTCGAATCAGCTCAGAAGCTGCCTACATGTGTAAGCAGAGGATACATCAAGGAGTAAAAAAAGCTGATGCATTTTTAATAAGAAAGAGGGTGTAAAAAGGATTAAAAGTTACCTCGTTTACATAAGGCCAGATTTTTTCAAGTTCAAGATTAAGCCAATTTAACTGCAGTTATAATCAAGGACAAGTATCAATCTCCATATCATCAATAAATGGTGGAAGTAAAAGAGATTAGTATACATAATAAATAGAATAAAATAGCTCAACTTTTGTCTCTGTGAAAATACAACCCAAGAAGGATAGAATTCTCCAGGGAGAAGTTTTCTTGAATCTTGAACAGTCATTCTTGCAAATGCAGCAATAGTTCTCGCCTATCAAAAACGTTACATTGTCTTTTGATAATTCATCAAAAAATCTCCATGCAAACCATCACAAATGAGAAAAAAAAAATGATGAAAAATGATTTAACCAATTCAGCTCGACGAGTGGATCTGACATTAGAATAGCGCGCAAATGCAACGACCAAACCGATAGAAACTGCGATTCCTATGAACAAACCAAAGAGAAACCCCATTTTTTTTCCTACTTCTCGACGGATCGAACCCTTGACGATGGTTTTATTTGAGATCCTTTGTGAAAACAGAACAGAGATTGCTCTGCTTCTGAGATTGATTAGTAATATCGACAATAAAGTTAAAGAAGAGATTACTTCGCGCTTGGTTATTCTCTAATCATATAGTCTATTGTTATTTTTTTGGCTTTTAAGATTCTTCATCTCTCTCTTTTCTTTTGCTTTTAGTTTGATTCTCATTAATCTAAGTATTTCCAATGTTCTTCTGCATGCTTCTTTTTCTCTCCTGAGAGTTCTATTAATTTTCTATTTACACCTGGTGTTAGTGACGTTAGTTTTGCTTCGTATGTGTCATTTACTGATCACCAATATAATTATTTAAACCGGAGCGTATAACAAAACCAAACAGGATAACCACTCAGAGTGGTCTAGTGGTGGGCAAATTACGAGAATATTCAAATTTAAAACAATTTTACCACAGGGCTTGGATGGATCTTCACAGATCATAACCTCCAGAAATTTGGCAGAGGAGAATGTCTCGCGGTGAAAGCAGCCTTTCTCTACGATATCACCCACAATTTCACACACATCTAGCTTAGATCAGACTTTCAAGTGCTTATTCAAAGCAACTAGCTAGAACCGACGAATGGCAGAACTCTAGGGAACTCTCTCCGACATCGCCTCTCTGGTTTTTTCTTTCTTTACTTCTTGTCGTCTTAGTTTCATCCCCAGGTTTTAAAATGGATCAGCAGATTCACTTGCAAAATCTATCTTTGTAATGGATCTACTGGACTATAAATCTGAATTTTTCTTTAACTTAATGCAGTGATTGAACAAAAAGCAATTTTACCACATTAAACTTGTATAGCCAGGTAAATATGAGAGTTTATCTGGGGATCGTATCAATCTTTTGAAGCTTAATCTAGTCTTCTTTATGGATGTGGATACCTCGAATATCTAAAAAAAAAAAACAAACAAACAAACAAGATAAAAATAACTTATTAATCTCTGTAGTATGACCAGATCGTTATTTAATTCAATCAATAATTTTATAGATTTAGTTATTTTTAACTAAGACCGAAACGAATTCAAACCAAAACGAAGACAAACCTACAAGTGTTTTTATTTGATTTTAGTTTCAGTGAACAAAGCATAATCCAAAACTTAAATCGAATTATCGACTCGTTATCAAATGTTGTGATTGTTGTTGTGCGCGAGGGAAACAATTGTTGTGAAACAGAGTATGATTAGTATCGTGAGTGTTGTCTCATGTTATTTTGGCTAAATGTTCCGATATGATTGTATTAATAATATTCACGGATATCGGTCTCGGAAAACTCTACTGGATCGAAAATAGACTTGGGTTATGGAGGGCCGGCCCAATTCTTAAACAATAGTCCAGTTTCTTAGGCTTGTGATTTCGTTTTGTGTTTATACATGAACTGTTTTTCATCTTCTCGACTAACTGGACTCCTTAAGGGGAATAGTATTTTTGTAGAGTTGATTGATTCTAAAAGTCAAGAGATTTATTAAATTTGTAACAAAAATTCATCTTGTTTTTCATATTTTAAAAGTTAATGAAAATAATCTAATTCAAGGATTTTAAGAATCTAAAGAAAATATGCAAGATTCTTGAATTTTTTTTTTATAGTTAAAATGGTTTAGAGTTCAATTCCCAATGACACTAGATTTGGAAACTTAAAATCATTAAAAACCAAACTTTTTGAATAACAAGAGATTTTGTAAGTCATTAAACAATTATCAAACCAATAACACAAGATTTTATTAAGATTCTTAGAATCCACCAACAATAACAATAGAATCTGAGAATTTTAACAGTTACTACAAATTCATATCCCACTAACACCTAAAAGAGTTAGGGAATCAAAGGAACTAATGAAAATGATTATACAAAGAAATCGTGATATTGTTTGGATCTTCACGAAATTGTGTGAAGTGCTATCCATGCCTCCATCTCAAGGTTTGATGACGACAATGGATCTTTACGTTCCGAAGTAAAAAATTTAATACAATTCTTGAAGTCTCTCGAATCTCTTCTGACTTTAAACCTCACTGTCGCAATCAATTATACTTCTTCGTCAGTACCGATCTAATATTTTTGAAAAAATTATTAATGTCACATGTTTCACTTTTATATAACTTTTATATACAACTTAAATCATCTCATAAAATAATAACGTTCTAAACGACCTTTTTCTTGTCCATGCCATGTTCAGAATTAGTTAGATTACGAACTAGGGTTTAGTGTTTAGAACATAGACATATACCAAACCTAAATACTTTATATTCTTTTCTCTTTTGAAACTCGATTTTCATTAGTACTTAAACATCTAAACTATACGTTGAAACAGAGAAGATCATAGCTCTACAATTGTATTCATCTATCAAAAGTCAAACTAACAGTTAGCATATCTTACTTCTGTCCAAGAACAATCAGACATTAACAATGAAATTTGAATGTTCTCGTCCTAAGATTCACCGTTCACGAATGGTGAGAAAAAAATAATTTCATTAGGTTGGTTCGATGGAAACTCTGCTCATGATACTTATGCTTCAAACACAATTTCTTAAGCTTGCAAACATAGTACATATATACTCCCTCCATTTTCGAAAGTAAGATATTTTAGATTTTAGAAAGCCTTTCATCAAAAAAAGAAGAAGATATTTTAGATTTTTTTCATGTTCCACAAAAATAAGTTTTTAAATAAGGAACACTAATTAACAATATTCAAACTAATTAAATATTATTAGTTGATAGTTATATTTTTAATATGTATAAATATTTTTAAAAAACTTACTTTCATAAAGGATGTTGTATATTGAATGTGATTCGCAGAAATTTCCGTCCGAAAAATCATAATGCCTTTATAAATAGTGAGTGGTTGCAGATTATCTAGAAGTATGAAGAGAACATGTAGAAAACAACAAGTATCTTGTTTGGTAATAGTGTGTGGATGGAATTTTTCCTGAAGAGGGAATCAAAAACTCACAAAAAAAGAATGTGAACGAGTTTTTTTTTTTTTTATAGAATGTGAACGTGAACGAGTTTTAGGATGTTTCGTTTATAAGAGCCAAAATGAAATTAAGCAATAGCCGTCAATAATGCCAAACCAGAGCGGAAGAACGAGAAGAAGGGGAGAAAAGTTACGTAAATGTCTTTTGTGTTTCTTTCAGTTCTCATTGTCACATGTAGTGTCCGTCGAGTGGTTCGTCTCTAGCTAAAGTTAAAAGAGTTAATTACTAATTTTAATGAAAAGATGAAAAGAGTGCGAGTCACTCATCACTCATTTCTCGTCTCCCTACCTCAACTGCTGCCTAATTGGTAATCAATGTTTAAGGGAGTAGGTTTTTCATCGTGTTAAAATAATGTAGTCTATTATACCTAAATTAGTTTTGGGAGATTACGAGATGAAACTAATAGACACTGCGAATTAGTACTTCAATATAGACTCTATCAATTGTCGTGCAAGGATAGAAAGTACTTTGGTAAACGGAACTAATTAGAAAAGAACAGAGACATCACGAGTCCTGCCTCTTGCATTTAATAGTCATAGTTAATGAAACGGTTGAATACAATCAATCATATTGAAGACCATCATGTGTCTCTCGATTTTTTATTTTTGCTATATATAGCTAGATGTCACGACTGAAATGATGTTACTCAATAGCGAATTTTTGAATATTTAGGTCTCATCGATCATCGAACTGCCTTTGTTGACTATACCTCAAGGATAATTTTAGAATACGATTAAACAAATTAATAACAACTTAGAATTCATTAAGTCTAGATCTTTGCCAAAAAGGAAGGATCATAGCTAGCTCGCAGATTATGATCGTGTGGAAAATACATTAGTCCCGTCTCCGAGCGAACTAATTGTACTTTCGGTCTAAGTCTTTAGATAAATTTTAAAAAGCTTAAAAGTCTAATGATCACTTTCTAATTATTTCGCCTTTACATCCTGTATCGCGAATATAGAATTCTAAAAATTAATATGGACTTGACACCAAAATTCTCGTAAACTTGCTCGTTAAGCCATCTTATGTTGTCCGTTCTTTAGAGAATTGAAACTCAAAAAGAAAAGATTTTAGAATTCAATTGTCACAGACTAAAAGGAAAAAGGCCACCACAAACATGAAGTGTATTTAGGACGAAGATATGTCGATTTTATATAGTTATTAATATAGCATATGGTCCTTTAGTTCCATAGTCATCTGCTTTTGTTAAAAGTCGGTTTGACCTGAGAACATAACCTCACATACGTGCCAGACGAACAAGAATGCAAAAAGACGTGTGCTTATTAGTGTAGAACATTATTTGATACACACCTTACTGTGATATGGACAAAACTAATAACATAGGTTGCATTATATCATTATACACGATCTTTGTTTTTTAAAAATATACACGATTTTGTATTAGGGTATCAATTTGTTTGTAATCTCACGCTTCAGACACAGGCAACCCTATCTTCAAGTCTTTTTCAGGAATTATCAAACCGCCACGCAAAATACACTCACTTTCGTTCTTTTCTGACTCAAACTCACCAAATGAATGCAACATTTTAATTATTTTAGTAGTATAATACTATATATCAGCATCTTCAGTTTAAAACAATTTAATATCACTTTTTCAGTTCTCCTGAAAGAGTCCTTCTGAGAAAACCATTAAAAATGTGAACGTCTTCGTTGTGGATGACACGAGGTGGAAAGTCAGAAGTACCGATTTAAATTAACTTAAAAACAAAAACTAAATTAACCAGCCATCAAGATTGTGTGTATCTATTTGATTATGGAACAAACCTTACGTAGAAATTTTAAAAATCGTCAAAATGTTTATGGAAGATGAAATCATAGTTGCACCATCTTAAATACCGTATCTCCTTTAACTATGGAAGATGCTTCAATACTTTATTTCTGTTTTCACAGCACAATAAGTTTGGTTTACACCTCACCTAAATTCTAATATCGCTTTCACGCTTAAATCTTCTTTTTTTCGTGATGAAGAATAATTGGTAATATAAATAGTACCACGTAATGTTTATCTGTTCATATTTTGGTTTTAAGAATTTTGCAACCTAATAATAATAGAATTAGGCAAGTAGTCGGCCGACCTCTTGTGATGTCACTGAAGAATTGAACCAAATTTATGATGAAAATATATCAATAAAACTGTAGAAGATATATATATATATATATATATATATCTAGCTAGTAGTTTAAATATGGCAATTATTTAACAATATATGATGGTGGCATAGACTCTTCCATGTAAGGAGGACGTGTAACCCCATATTTATTTTGGCCTTTCTTCAACTTATTATTTAGGAACAATTTATGGTAATGCGCCTCTTAGACGATTCATAAAACGACATGTATATATATATTTACACATATATATATAGTCCCCTACTAGCTCGCTCGTGATGTCAGTACAATTTTTGAATTATATGAAATTCATTTTTCAATTGCTACTCCCACATTTACAAAAAGAAGAAACTTCTTATCTTCCAATTTTTTGAAGACATTTAAATTCGACTTGTTCATACATTAAAAAAAAAAAATCAAGTGTAGACGAGCAGTAACAAAAAAAACACGTAAACCTAAATAACGAAGATTACACGTATGAGAACCTATTGGCACTCAAATAAATCATCCCCAATCCTTACTTCCCAATTTGAGAGCCACAAAATAAAAACAACTCATGAAAATATAGGTTTTAAATAATAAAAAACAAGAGAAATTCTTTTGGATAGTCATTTTTAATTTATTTTCACAAACTAGCACTCAAGGAGGAAATTGACCAAAAGAGATTTTTTAAAAAGTAAAATATGTATTTATAATCCAAGGGTTAACTAATCTAAATTTAGATTTTAGAGTTAAGAGGTGATTTTGGAGAGGGAGTTTCAAATTTCAAAAAATAAAAAATAAATATTAAGATTTTCAAAAATAAAAATAAAAAACTATTTTGATCATTTTATTTTTTGAATGTTATTTTTGTGACAAAAAGAGCACTATCCGAGAGAATTGCGCTAATAATAAATCAGACCATCCTAGTCACTAAAGCGTCTAGAATAGCAGTAAATGCGTTTAAAAAACATAAAGTACATCATTATCCACTGCCACCTGATACGACCAAGAAAGAGAAAAAAACATGTCATGTTATTACAACAAATTCTTGACATAAAGAGAGATAGGTAGACGGCCTTCGACCATTCCGATGAGTGTATGCTAGTGACAGAACCAAACTCTATAACTGACTGTCCTAACACTAACAAAAAAATGTATATTCAATGATTGAACAAAGACGGATCGAAGACCAATCTATCTAACCCGAGGGGATCCTGTCAATGAGAGAGAAAAAAAAGAAGCATGATCAAGCTTTGTGATTTCCAACTCTTTTGTTTTGGTGCAAATGTTAGGTTTCCAATTCTCACATTCATCGTTTAGTAGTCAGACCATCTCCAATGGTACACAAAAAATCACTCTATATTTCACTCTAAAATAGAAAAATTATATTATAGAGTTGAATTTGCTCCAATGGTACACTTTATAATAGTGTTACTCTATAATAGAGTAGATTATAGAGAAATGTTGTTTTTTCACTCTATATTTGGAATGAAAAAGCAACATTACTCTATAATCCACTCTATTATAGAGTGATCCATTGGAGTAAATCTAACTCTATAATAGAGTTATTCTATTTTAGAATGAAATATAGAGTAAATTTTTGTGTACCATTGGAGATACCCTTATACACTATTAAAAGCAAAATATATTGCTAGTAATGGGCATATATCCTGAAATAATGTAGGACGAATAAGATCGAGTAGAGTAAAATCTACCAGATCAGGAAGACGTGTCTTTCCACTACTAACTTTCATTTTCTCTTCTTTAAAATATTCCAATTCTTTAATGTTCATGAATCGAAAGATTCCCAGTTTATCATATTCAAATGCATCTTCTATCTGATTATTCCATGTTGATTAGTTTTTATTGGTCGTCAGTCAACTATCCAAATTATAGCATTCTCATTTCTCCTTGTTATTCTTTTTTCCTTTATTAGTCCTTAAATGTGAAATTTTATCATCAATCAGGCTTCCACACTTGTATTTTCCGTAGGAGATTTTAAGGATTTTTTAATGTCCAGAAAGACCATTTCTTCGTCTTGTAGGAAATGGTCTTATATTATATTTTACTTATTTTTCTGCGGTTTATTTTTCGGCACCACCCGAAATTCCATGCCTGGTTTAGCCAAGTAGTACAAACATCCATTGCCAAACGCAACCTGCGAAAGGTTGGAAAACAAAACAGAATAACCACACAAAAATAAAATAACGAGAAACGAAAATTAACAAGCAAAACCAAATAAATGGAAAAACAACCTGACACGACGAACAACGCATACCTGGAAAATTAACGGAACGCTCCACGGACGACGGCGTACGAGACGGTCAACGAACAACGCAAACGTTGACTTGACAACACAACACACGAAAAACGGGAATCTGACAAACGCTGCACACACACAAACAATGGATGTGAGATCTAAAGATCTCGCTTATGATTATAAAAAAAACTGGATCATAGAAATTTCATTCAGATCTAACTTCATACCAGATTTTCATTTGAGAGAAACAGAGAACATAAAAAGCAGAGAGTAAAATTAAGTATATGTACAATGCACTTTTCGCATCTTTCTTCACCCAACAACAAAAAAAACATATGATGGTGTGTGTTCTTCGTTTTACAAAACTCGATTTCAAAGGTTGAGATTCTCTCCCACAATCGCCTGCAGATCTCTCTCATTAAAACTTCTCCCCGACCAGATCTGTCCCCAAAGTGATTCCTCCTGTGCTCTTAAAAGAGAAGAACAAACCTGAAATCTGAAACCAGATCAGACCAGATCAATTACAACACTCGGCAGCTCTCGACATAACCGAAAGCCTGCTAGGACGAGGCTGAAACGCAGCTCGTCTTCTCAGATGATGCGACGAAGGCCTTATCAGAGTCGTCAACGATCTTCTCACCCACTCTCCTTCCACGCCGCCGATCCTCACGAGCGAATTTGTCATCGCCGATCGACGCATATTCAAACTGTTCGTCGTGTACGACGCCGTACCTTGCCCGTGCGGATTCGCCACGTTTTTGTGGAGACTGCATCGGAAAGATCCGGGATGCGTCGTCGGAGAACACATACACCTCCTCGGGGAGGAAGAGATCTTGTGGCTGCTAGGCTGAGGTTTCTTCGAAACCGAGATGGATCGGTTAGTTGTAGGAGAGTTGGATCTGCGGTCGAGAGAGTAACGAAACGACTGCGACATGGGTTGGGGCGTGTAGAGATTCACACGAGTGTGGTTTTTTTCTTGGTGGTTGCTGAAGAAAGACGAGGAGGGAGACGAGAAGGTAGAGCTCGTGGAGGAAGCGAACGCTGACGACGACGGAGCAGCTTTGGAACGAAGGAGAGAGTTGTTTGACTTGGTGCGAGAAGATGTAGTCACCATTGCTTTTCTTTGAGAACTCAAAAGTCAAAAGAGAGAACAAAGTCTCTGGAAGAAGGAAAAGGTTTTGATTTCTTTCTCTCTCTATATGAGGCCCCGGAGGGAGGTTGGTTCGGCAAACCTAGTGAGTCTCAGGAACGAGATTTATAGGAAAAGATGTTCGATGGCATAAATGTAAATATTTGTGAAGATGTTGACCGTTTTCGAATTTTTTGGGGTTAGTCAAAAACTTAACCATGGTTAGCTAATATTATGGGGTTTTTAATTCCTTTTTTGCCTTTGGCGGTTTTGCCGTTTCGAAAAAGAATCGGGTTCTTGATCCAACGGCTGAGAAAGACGATCCAGGGGAATGCTTTTGTGGACAGTTAGAAAAGCTGCCACGTATGATGACTAAGGAAGGTGTCAGCTCGTATCCCGGGAAAGCTGCAATAACTACGAAATGCCATTGCCTGATGATTTACAACTCCAATGGTTTTTCCTTTTGTCGTCACAATTTATAACGGTATCGATTTTTTTATGTGAAGAAGAATAATAAACCGAATCAATTTCAAAGTGAAAATAAAATATGAATTGATCAGTTTAATTACCTATTTTACAACATATTTTGATAAAAACTACATAATGCAGTATAATTTTAAAATATCTTATTTGTTGGACTGGAACATCCGAACATGCGTTTGGCCTGGAATTAGTGTTTGTTAGACTTGGTCTCTTAACATCAAATATTGTTATTAGACTTAGTCTTTTATAACATTAACGCATCAAAATACATCTAGGGTCTAACTGATTCTATCATATAGTAGCTCCTAGCTCGGGTTGCTGGATTGTTTTTGACTTTCAACGGGGTTTAGCTAATCGGCTAACTGAATCTGTGAGAAACAAAAATATACTGGTTGTTGGAAGAACGGGAATTCCAAGAGAGAAATTAGCTAACATCAGTAACAAAAAGTTAACTAACATCGCAATACCATAATCATTTTTGCAAAAAAAAAACAAACCATATTCGAATACATGAGAGTTGAATAATTCATAACAAGTAACAATCGCAATTCTCAACAAAAAAAGATATTTCAACGACTTTTCATCTCAAACCTACTGGTGAATTAGCCACAAACTCTTGGAGGGACTTCAAAGCAAGGTGATAACCACAACCAAACTATAATTTGTTACACTTGTTTCAGAGGAAAATCATGCAACTATGTTTGATATTGGACTTAGAAAAAGAACCATCCTAGGCAGGGTTGTGCACACCGTTGTGAAAAAAACATGTAGGAGCCTCACGCTTCTTACTTCCAATAAAGAATTAGAGCCCCCTGTTACAAAAAAAAAAAAAAAAAAAATTAGATCCCCATTCACGTGAACAATACATTAATGTGCAGTTATATGTAGAATTTGATTGGTTACATATCTTTTCTTTACATTTTTGTTTGGATTTTTTTTTAAGTTTTTAGCTATAAACAATTCTTAGATGTTGTAATTTTGTTATAAACATACCAGTTAAAAGTCTCATTAAGAGTCCAAATTGTTTGCCTTGGGTTTCAAAAAGACTACGCACGGCACTGATCTTAGGTATCGATGGAACCAGTCCCCGTTCTTCACGTGTGCTTAAGGTCAATTGCACAGGGGCCAACATTTTTTCACACATTTTTTTCTGAAAAAAAAAACAAAATAAAAATAAAACTACATATAGAATCAGGTAGGGCTAGGCATTTTATCCGTTAAATTTGATTCGATTCGTTATTTGGTTCGATTCGATCCGAAAATTCCAAATATCCGTAAATTTTCGAAGCAAAGCAAATACTAAAAATCAATATCCGTTAAAATCGAAGCAAATCACAAATATTAAAATTTCGGAAAGCGAATATCCGATCCGATCCGGCAATATATAAATACATGTATATCTTGATTATATTATAAAGTTTTAAATGTATAAAAGTATATAATTATTATTCTAACATATAATTTGACAAATTATATTCACATTATTACTTATATAAAAATATTACATAAAGGAAGAAAAAAATTTTATGATAATTATAATTTTTTTAAGTTTTGTGTTATTATAATTGTTAATTAAGTTTAAATTTTTTTAAAATATGTACATTCACTACTTCTTTTAATTTTTTTATATATCATGCAAAAAAATATTTTATAAAACAAACTTGTGTCGAATTTTTAGAATTATTTGTATTAATCAAAATAAATTAGATATCAGTAAGTATCAGTAAGTATCCGTAAGTATCCGTAAGTATCTGTAAGTATTCGCAAATATTTATTTATTTTCCGAATATCTATTTTTTCGAATATCCGTATTTTTCCGAAACAAAGCAAATCGAAAAATTAGATATCCGTGGCACTAGAAGCAAATCACAAATATCTTCAAAAAACCTGGATATCCGATCCAAGTTCAGGCCTAGAATCAGGGTTCATTTTCATAGTTTGAACATGGTCCAATAATATTTGGAGCCGGATTTGGATGGAAATAGTGACTCAAATTATTCTCCCAAGATTATTGGTATGTAATTAATTAAAACATATGTTATCACACATATATAACTAATACTTTCTATGTGTAATTTTAACCATTTTTATTACATAAAAATTTTATTTCAGAATTTCAATACAATTTATACTTATTTTAATATTAGTTACACAATGTATTAATCTTATAAATAATTTTATTATCTTAAATACTATTGGTTAATTATTTGTAGTTAATAAGAACATAAATGATATTTAGTTTAATCATTTTTAATATATGTGAAAGTATCAAAATGGCAATCTCTGCATAATGGAGGAAGTAATAGTTATATCAAAATTTGAAATTGTTTTGTTCTTGAAAATAATTATGTACTATATAAAACTTTAGTTGTTCATGAAATGCTATATGCCTTACTATATTCCAATACGCTTCTTTGTTACTAGCCATCATTTTATTTTTGTGCAAATGTTTGACATGTTGACTTGTTGAAAATAAAGTAAACGATGGTTATGGACTTGTGTTTCAAACAAGTCCAGCTTTAAGGTGATGCAAGAATCTTAGTTGATCTACTAAATGTAACAAACATAAATGGACACATATCCTTAGTTTGATTGAGTTGGTCAAGAACTGAACTTAAAATTCAATATATTCTTCTTTTTTTTTTGGGCAAATCAATATATTCTTCTTCTATTTTTAAAAATAATATATTCTTTTTAGCCTAACGAAAACAATGGATATGGGACCAATACATTGGTGTGCCTTCAGATGAAGGAGATCATTCTATGAAAAAACAATATTGGTGTAATTCATAGTAACACTAATTAAATCTAAGAACACTAAGATAGCATAATAACTTGATAAATAAAGTAATATGTTATATATAGTAAAGTATGTAGGATAACTGTAACATGTTAGTTTAGGCGTATCTAAGAACTAGTATAACTTAAATTAATAAAGATAGATAATAATGCGGAGGACATGGATTTCATGTCGGGTGAATTAGAGACTAACGATTACATGAGGTTTGTATATAAGAAATATAAAAGATTATTAACTAAGTAGAACAAGAATAGTTACACTAATATAGTAAAGTAGGTAGGAAAAAAATCATATAAATAGGAGTACAAAAAAAAACTTTTACTGCATCTATTACTTATAAAGATTGGGCTACATTCAAAGCAATCCCTCTAAACTTGTGCCTAGATGATTTTGTTATGATAAAACTGTTAACATTTTCCAATTTTTTTTGTAGAATGTCCATGAGATGTTGGTGAACTTTGGATTTCCCCATCATTGCTGACATTTCCTTCTTAAGATGGTTCAGTATGTATGCATTAATCTTTGCTGCTTGAGCTCCCAAACTCGTTAATCCGTTAAGCAATAGCAAACAAAAAAAAAACACTTTTTATTAATTTTTATTTTTCTTTGAAAAAACACCTTTTATTAATTTTTGTTACAAACTCGTTATGAGATCGTTCTGTTCTTTCTCAGATCGGTCCAACCATATCTTCGTGACTTCGTTTATGGGTTTCGCTGAAGACATGCATAAGTTTAACGTAATAGTTTTAGCCAAATGAAATCAAATAACTGATTTAGGTTGTGCCCATAACTATACTCAAGATAGACATTTTCGACCTCTGTTGTGTTTAGAACTTTACCTGGTGACCACATCAAAGCTCCATAAACTCTCATTAGCTATCCATCTAACTTATTGATCATCTCAACAACAAGTAAAAGTTAAGTTAATGAATGTAGTAAACGAATGAGAAAAGAAACCGATATGCACTTGTTGATTATCAATCCAAAGAGACAAAAGTGTTTTGAGTGGTGATCCATTGTCGGACACTGATTTTGAGTTATTTAACATGGTCATGGTCCGGTCATGGTCATATAGTGGGTCATGTGAGTATTGTTTTCTTATCACAATCAATTGCTAGTATCATCTCGAATCACCTCTCTTTTTTTTGGCTTTCCGTTTTACTCCTTTTATGATCTTTTTCAAGGAAAGTCATTTACTCTAGCGGTGACAAGATCACGAGACTTTTCAATGGGTTGTTTTGTAATCTTGGATCACTGGTTAGCAAATAAATTGAGTTTTATTTTGGTGATATGGGAGAGTATAAACGCGTCAAAGTCCTATATTAACGGAAAATGATGTCCGATATATCATGCAATAGAAGATATATGCATGTGATAATGTTAAACAGAAGAATCTTATATATTGATGGCTTGACGCCAATGGCCGACTTTGGTGATTACTTAATTTGTAGCAAATTCGAGAATCCTACTATTAAGAATAAGATGCTTATTTTTCCGGGATATTTAGATATACCTCCCTATTATTAAAGTAGAGAGGTAGCAATGAGGTTGTACTAGTATTCATTATTCGATATTATAATATCTAGGTTCCAATAATTATGATATGATGGTGATTTGCCAAAGTTTTCTCCTCTGTTTGGACACCTCGTTGTAGATCTGGGTAATCAAACCATCGACCTAAAAGATACATGAATATCTTGGTATTACTATTATCTAAACAATCCAATATTCATTTATTTAATTTTTACTAATACAATCATCTCAATGTTTCTAGTTTTTGGTTAAATGTTTTTAATCCTATCAATAGTTACTCGTTTATTCTCTCTTTTACCATATGAAGAAATTTTGAAGAAGCAGTTTGCAATTTCTAAGTTTGGAAATGCATTTGACTATTATCCTAACATTATATTGTTCTTGGAAGTATATTATTTTTAATTACAATCCAAGGTTGGTTTTCCGTTGAAGATAGTACTTAGGTTTGTAAGTTGTAACACCCACCTACCGACCAACCTAGACACCTCCATAAATGCATTTTTAATTGTAACTTTATTAATGAATGACCCTGAGTGGGTTAAACGGAGAGATACATTTCCGGTCGGTGACATGAAGCAAGCAGAGAAACTTGGCGACCGTTGATATTTGCTTGAATGCCTCCTTCGCCGTTCCACGCCATTATTTCAAATATCTCAGCAACCTCATGTCTCTCCACTAGTGAATCTCTGTAGAAATCAGAAAATGGCAAAGACACCTAACCAGGTCCGACTCTTCACTCAAAAACGAGAAGCAGTTGCCAGTTGGGGATTCCACAAAAACTACATTGACTATAGTAATGTGTCGGCTAGTTGAATATTTAATGGACTTTTATATAGGCCCAACAAAACTACATTTGACTATAGTATTGTTTTATTTTTTAACAACTTTTCTAATAAGAAAAATCGTATAATAACTAAAACGTCAGGCTACTGTGATATTAAACGGAACAAAAAGACTTAACTAGCATATATTCTTAAAATTTGGTTTTTGCAATTGTTAAAGTCCTATTGAAAGAGCAAATCAAAGCGTTTCACACTAGAGCCTTAATTAATTTATGAAAACTTCTGTATAATACAAGTAGCATTAAAAATTAATATGATTACCAAAACAAACCATTAGAAAATGCGGACCAGGCCCAAGCCCACGATCCACCCACGGATTATCATCTTTTTACTCTTATCTTCTTCTCTAATTTGTATCCTATTTAATTCTCTCCCATTCGTTCCTCTTTTTTCTCGTTCTTTATAACAAAACATCTTTATCTCTCTTACAAAATTTCAAGAATCTCAAGATCGACGACAATGTACAACGAATCCAGCTCTCCTTCCTCCGCTAGATCAACGAGAGGCCACAGAATGCGATCTCCGATCTGCTGTTTAGGAGCCAACGCGGTGGTCGAGCCCGAAGCGGTGACCGGACCGAGAACGCCTAAATCTCCTTACGAGTGGCTCAAATCCACGGCGCAGGAGCTCGAGATCAGAGACCGGTGCCGCCGCGTCAAGACACGCATCAAGGTCACCTGCCGCAACGGCAATTGTGTTTATCACCACAACCACCACCATCAGAGACACCACAGCCAGGGATCTCCCGGAGATTTCAGCTACGATGCGTTGAGCTACGCGCTCAATTTCGAGGACGATGCACGAGCGGACGAGGACGGTTCTTTTCCGGATTTTACGGCGAGGTTGCCTGCGTCTCCGGTGACGAAATCTAGATCGGCGACGGTTGATCTGATCTCGTTCTGACCGTTAATAATGATCGTTTCGTTTGTGTGACGGCGGAATTTATGAATGTTCTCCCGTTGTGCTTTATTTGAGAACTGAGAAGTTGTGTAATAACATGACGTCATTATTATTATAAATGTAAATGCTCTCGCATATTGATTGATTACATGTAATATGATTGATGTGTGCAAAAAAAAAATATATATATATATTTTCTACATATATGAAATTTTATTGACAAGCCCTAAAAATGTAGATCTAATTCGATGGCTAATCAAACATGCATAACTGGAGTTGATATTGGCCGGTCATATATTTGTAGATGGAACAAAAGATGTTCGGAGTTTGTTGATTCATCAAGCTAAGAGATGGAGCTACAAATGATTGAGGAAAATTCGTGAGCTGTGACAATATGACGTCATTATTATATAATCAAACGTGAGTCGAGTGAAGATTCTGAACGATATGCGTTTGAGAAGTTATGAATCAAAAAGCAAAAGCTATATTCCAAACAAATAAAGATTTAACTATGAGTTGGTGAGAGATTTTAAAACGTTAAAGACTATAACAGAGCAAAATACAAAAGTTATATTTGTGTCGATCTGCACAAGAAGAATATACATTTATGTGTATTGATCAGTGAGACCGTCGTCGTCATGCAAGAGCAAAAGTGCAAGACAGTGTGGTACACGAGTTGGTTGCCAATCAGAACTTTAAAAGCCAAATTAAGTCGAAAAGTGGTTTTTAATTAAAGGATATTTTTATATTCTTATAAAACATTTAAAATTCTTGGTAGGAGTATACTAGTACTAAACGCATGTACAAACAAAAAAAGTTTGGTTATACTTTTCCGAAGGAAACCTGGTTCAGCTACCGGGACTAAAATATATAAAATAAGTAATTAGAAGAATCTATCTTTACATTTCGATGATTATATAAAATTGTTTGATAAGAAGTATGGCACTAGCATAAGCATCTAGAGCCGGTTTAAGATAGTGGAGGCCAATTATCATATTATCTAGTGTTTGAAACTAAATATACTTTTTATAAAACAACAAAACACGAAACAAGTGGAGAGAGACTGTAGATAAGAGTGTGAAATGAAGTGAAGTGGGGATGGAAGAAAAACGAGAAAGTACCAAAAACGCTTTCTACCATGTATTTGATGTTTGGGATGTTATGTAGCACTACTTGCCACCGGTCGACATGTCTCTTTCTCCGTTGATGCCTCAAATCTTTTGCATAGTATACCCCTTTTTAACCTAATTTTGCCCTTTTAAGTTCTCCATTACAAATGATTTATATTGCTAGACTTGATTTCCCATGGAAGTCACAAATTCATTGTCAATCATCCTCATTGAATAATATGTTACTAAAATGAAATATATGCATAAAGTCCACTTTGTTTGGTCAATTTCAGCTCGTCTTGTGATAAGATAGACAAACTGCATTGTACGTGTCTCCAATAACGAATATATCAATGTCAAAGTTATACTTTTATATACTCAATTTGATTAAGAGGTCGTGAACTCAACTTGCAAATGTCGCCGTACAAAGTAAATTCGAAATTGCAAATATTAAAATATAAATATCAGGAAAGTATTTATCTGATGTCAAACTGAACTTCATTTGAACATCCACGATTATCTTATCATATTAGTTTCTGTGTAAAATATCATATCAGAAAGTCAGCATACATTGGCTAACATGAAAAAGAAAGAAACGCATGATAAGAGTAGAGAGGATGTTGTGAACTTTCTTGTCGTCCTCTCTGATTTATTCTTTATCCCCTACTTACCCACTAGCACTTTTATATTATCTGCGTCACTTTATTTTTATAGAGTCACTTTCATATAGCGAATCTTTCATGTACTCATCATTGTAAATCAGAAATAAAACATTATTATTTATTATCTATAAGTACAAAAGAGAAGAAGAAGAAGAAGAAGCCATTGTTTCGTCACCGTTACACAACAGATAACACACAGCTGTCTTTTACAATTGTCCCAGCTAGCCAAATTATAACCCAGATTACTGTCGAATAAGTAGGAGACGAAGACAAAAGTGCCTCGTCGTGTATTTTGGTCTCTGAAAATCGTATTAAAGTTTATTTATATAACAAAAATTTGTTATGATTTGAATAAATCGATTTACACTCTAGTAGGTCGGATTGACTAGATGCAGAAGACTACGTATGAAACGTCTTGCGTTTTACACACGCACCCTGGCGATGTAAGTCGAGAGACAACAAGTCCAGTAATGGACACTGAAGAAACCCAAGAGGCTTAGATGATACTGGAGAAAATATAGAGAACAAAACTAAATTCATGATATATGTAACTTTTAAAACTAAATTCGACAACCGGAGAAAGTCTCTTTCGTTCGTTTTCCGGCGGCCTTTGCAGCTCCGAAGTGTGATAAATCGTAAACGGCACGGAGGTTGGTTGTTTCATATTTTTGCATTAGGGTTAGCAAAGCATGCATAAGAAGTGGTTCCAAAAACAAAAAAGAAAAGTGGTTCCAATATATGTGTATATAGCACGGCCAATAATCAATTTGCACAATTGCCAAAAGAGAAATCTCCTTGTTATGCACAAGATATGATGATGGTCGAGATGGTAGTGAAGATCCTATCATAAATTCCACCTTAAATCTCATATTACAAATCATGTTTCTGATTCTTCGTCTTTTGGGTTTTGTGTGTTCCCTAATAATTACGATTATATATGAAGTCACATAAACCATGCAATGTCACACACAAAAAAGAACGTTCTACGTTGATTTGGTGGATTTTTGTCTTAATATCTCCAACTTTCTATCAAGGTATTGGATTTCTCCATGCGCAGCTATAAACTGACTTCAACGCTCTCTTCCGCTATTTTCACCTGCATTGCTTCATTAAAAAAAAACTCTCCAAAATTCAATATCTCAATATAGTAATATAACAATACCAAACAAGCTATAAATTTCATCAGACTAACTTAGATATTTAAGCTATAAACTTTGTCAAGCCTAATTCGTTTAATTGTATATTTGTTCAACAAGCCAACCCTATCTTAGATAACTCTTCCTACAGTTTTATTGGTAGTACCTTTTGCGTTTGTTCTTTGGGACGGTAGAAGAAGATGGATTGCTATGCCAATTCCTCTTTCTTTGATTGATGAACCAATTGTTTATTTGTTTGAGCTGCAACCCCGTCTCCTGCACCAACCTCACCTTATCTTCCTCCTGCCAAATGTTATCTCATTCATTTAAAACTTAGGAGGCTAAGAAGGCAAATGAAGAAGTCGAGAAAGTAATGTAGTCCAAGTTATATGGAACAGAACAAGAAACCCATGAGGCGTCAGGCGTGTTCACGTGCCTGGTTGAAGAAGTAGAAAGAGAGAACTCACAGTAGGGTAAGGCCACTTAGAATGAGACTGCCACCAAGCTTTGAGAACAGAGGTGGTGTCTCCTGGTAATTTCCCAGCTCTTCTCTTCCTCAGTATCTCCTCCCTTATGTCTACAATTTTCTCCTTGTAGCCCTTTTCAAAAAACATGTTTCTACATCATTAGATCACTAGAACACTGGCATGTGCTCTTAAATATGCAATAATATATGTAATGGGCAATGTAACATTACAGATGAGACTATGTGTAGGACTAAATGATGGTGATAGTATATATTATGTGTTACCTGCTTGAGTTCATGTTTGAGTTCTTGCCTAACTCGTTCCATTAAGGATCTCTCGCTCTCAGTTGGGACCAGAGGACCAAACCCTAACCCATCTAAGCTTCCATCATACAAATGAGCATCACTCTCTACTTGCTCATCTTCGTCTTCAGACATTGTTGCTCCTGTTCCTTCACCAGGAGACACTCCTATCTCACCCAACAAACAAGCGTTAATCCTTTAATTAATAATCCATACCATATAGCAGAAATTGAAATAACTAATGCATCAAATAGAAAATCGTTGCTTCTTTGTCAATGCTACAATGCAATACAAGAGAAATCATTATATGGCTAAGTGACAGATTAAGATTTTAAAATTTTAAGTGAATTCGAAAATTAAACTAACCTGTTAAGCTCTGAAGAGACTGCTCAATCTCCCAACAGGCCATAACAGCTTCCATTGCATGAACACGAACATGCTGCTGCAGTTGTTCTTTAAAAGAGCACAGCAATAGTACATAATGCGTCTGCACAAAAGCATGGAAATATTTTTCAGACAACAGAAAGATTTTAATATTGATATACACATAAAATGACAAACTAGTATGTAGCTTTTGTCGGATGACTATATCCGTAATTGCAAACAAATGTATTGTTCAACCAAAATCCATTTCAAATATAAAACCTCCTGCTGTCAAATTTCAACTGTGCAAAATATGAATCCAAATCTTAAACTGACTAATTGTCCAACAGGACCACTGATCGATCATGTGTGTCGGTACAAAGTACAAATCTACGAAAGATATTTTCATTTGCTTCTCTAAATTATTAAAAATCTGAAATTATAGAATAATTTCGAGTTTTTCAAATAGTGAAACTATTAACTAAAATACAAAATGAAATTATTAATTTTTGTTTTCCGAAATTTGAAGAGAATAAACCAGTATGAGAGAAAAGACTAGGGAATAATATAGAATAAAAATTGAAATTTGGTGAGAAGGAAGAAGTTAAGTTACCATGAAGTGGTCAAGCTCCTTTTCATCACCGGAGATGAGTCCTTGAGCAGCAGCGTCTATAGTAGAGTACTTAGCCACGACGTTCTGCGACTGAGCTAGCTGTGCGTCGATCCTCGGAAGCTGATCCACCGGCGTGGCGATCCTGAGGCACGCCACGTGTGCCGACAAAAGCTGCTCGTATAGTGGATGAGAGAGTATCTCCGCCTTGTGCCTAACATTCTGCCATCTCTCCGCCTCCTTCCTCTCGCCGATCATTGACTCCTCTCCGCCGGTAGTAACGTCTTCTATGACGTCACCTGAACCGACGTTATTGTTGCTGAGGCCCCCGCCGCGTTGGAGGAAAGAGGAGGACCGCGAGAGCCACTGGTTAGCCGCGGCGGAGGAAGGAGAGTCGGAGCTTGTTGCTGCGGCGGAGGCGGCAGTGTGGAGGTTTAAGAAATTGTTATCGGAGCGGAGGAGCCAGTTAGGCGGTGTGGATTCGTGGAAATGGTGTTCCTGCTGCTGCTGCGTTTGAGGAGGAGGCTGGTGTTGTTGGTCGATGAAGTGATTGTAATGATTGTTATGGAACGCCATTGTTTTTTTTTTTACTCGTATAGTTTGTCGATAATGAAAAAATAGGGTTTGGCAGTTTGGGTATGTATGTGATTGAATGTTTCAGTTTTATGTGCATAGAGCGTTTAAATGGAGGTGGACAAAAAGGCGATTTATTAATTCTTGTATATATTCTTTTATGAACTTATTATGTATATATATCCTTTTACCAAACTTTTGTTGATAATAAAATGGGATTAGGTCTAACTAGTAACATACTAATTAATTAGTATGACAACAAAAAGCTTACTATCGTTTTATGAAAAAGATGGTAGAGAATTGACATCAAAAGCATGATAAGATATTGATACGAAGTTCGAATGACGATAAGAAGAAAAGTATTACACCATCTTTTCCTCATCCCTTTTAATACATTTTCCCGTGTGTATAAGTTTTTTTTTGTCACTAATCAAATGGTATATTTCTATTTTCGAAGACTTATTTTGGTTTTTCTTTATCTTTCCCTCTATATTGCTTTGTTTTTACGTTTAGTACAAATGAGGATAAGTCTAATTTACATTTTTTAATTAAAGAAAATGAAACTGTTTCTTACACAAACGAGCTTTTTCTTCTAAAACTTCATTTGTCAACAAAATTTAAAATCATAATGGAAATGTTTGAACCCTAGTTCTTCAATTTCCAAAGAAAACTCACTAAATCAACATGAATTGGTTAAACAAAGCTATTGAGCTTTGTTTCAGTTTTGTTGAATAAAAACGTATCTGAGGTTGAACCCTTGAATCTGATACCATTTCAGATTCTCTCTAAGGTGATCAAGCTTGAGAAAAAAAGATTGTGTAAAATATCTTCATCAGAGAACAAGTGAACAAGAGAATGTGTTTAAATACTAAGTATAGGGCTATGCGATAGTAACCCAACTATATACATTCTAATAAATCTCAGCAGCTACATTTACTGAGTTTATAAAAATGAAAAATACATCCCTATCTTTAGTACATAGGTGTTGCAGAGTAGCTAGCCAACTTATTAATCTGCAAATATTTTGGTGCAAAGTAAATTAATTTGAGTGTAAATATACTAGTATTTAAGTTACAAAAAAATACACTAGTAGTATTTTTCAAAGATCATGAATAGTTGTAATCGGAGAAAATAAAAAGAAGAAAGAGTAAATGAAAGCAAGGAGGGAGGGGACCGTTAAAGACGTTATTAATCTCGACCAAAAATATCAGTTGACACGTGTCGAGACAGTACTTACCGCTAACTGTGGTCCCAAAGAATGGCATGCGATCAGGTGAGAGAATCCAACCAATTAAATTTACATTATCGTATGTAAGAAGACCTTGTAGAAAACAATTGATATAATCCCCTTATATTAATCCTGAAAAATTACAACATATTTTTGTAGACACGTGTCATCATTAAAATGGTTCTTAGAAAAATAAGTTAGTCCATATATAAATATATAATATAACTTTTTTAAATTAACTATCAAACTAAAAGCTACAAAATTATCTTAAATAAATTTTTTTCTTAAATAAAAGCTACAGAATACCTAATATGATTAGCATATATATGAAAAAATTAATGATTATGAATCATATATATTTTATAAAAAAAATTATCCTCATTTTCTGTTTAATTTTATATTATTAAATGAAATTAAACAATCACATAAAACATAAAATTAAAAGTTTAGATTTTTTCTTATATGTTATATTTTGAATTTTTTAAACGACTATAAATTACTAAAAATGGTAAAAGTCACACTGCAACGTCGGGAGATCCATGCATTTTTAGAGATGGTTTTCAACCGATCTCGAAACCATTTGGTTGGGTTCTTCAACGTGGATGATTTTGAATACTATGTGTTCTATCGAACGCGGACACTAGGATTAAAAGTGAAGATTTCTACAGGTTTATTCTCTTCTTAGCCACTTCCATCTTTCATTTTATTTTAGTCATGTTAGCTTATCAGTTTACCGTCGAGTTTTTCTCTGGTTGTAACCGACTTAGCCCACTAAGCGTTTAATTTTTAATACAAGTTTTTGGTGTTCAAAAAAAATTATAAGGGAAAAGTCTCACATTGAAAATTTTGGAATCAATGGTTTATTTGTTTTTTGTTCAAGCAAGTTACAAATGATCATAAATCGCATATTCATGAATATGAAGTCTCATTAATAGATATTCATATTATATATATGTATATATCATTTAAATATATATGTATATATCATTTAAATTAAATTATCTACTATATAAAAATATATAAATATGTTAGTTTCAAAATTTGCATTGAAAATTATTGAGATCTTAATATGTTAATTTTGAAATTTATATTGAAATATCTTACATTAAATTTTCTGTGATTAATGGTTTGAATTTTTGTTACAGCAAATATATAAATGTTAATAAAATCATACGAGTAAGAAGTGTCAATAATAAATATTTATATTAAAATATACTATATATATACATCTATTTAAATATCACTAAATTTTAATTATATACCTTATAAAATAAATAAAATTATTGTTTTGATGTATTTACCAAAAAAAATGATTGTAAATAAACAAAAGGTATTGGTTTTGATCTATGTGCTTACTCTAATGTATATACTTTTACGTATACAAATTACTTTTTAGATAGGTGGTTTCTAATATCTTATTTGATCTTGACAATCCCATAATACACTTCTTTAAATCGAAGTGATTTTTAATATTAGAAGCACTATATATATATATATTATTTCATTCGGACTAAATAATTTAGTTTTGATTTGTATTCCTAAAAAGCTTTTAATTAAATATCATAACAATATTTCAATTACCTCATTTTGAGTTTGTTCGAATAATGAAAGATTTGATTATTTGTCGAATATTTATTTCTCCCTAATACCCTATCTAGTTATTATAGTTGTAAGAATAAGAGATTTGAACTATTTATTTATAAGTTTTTTGGTTTATCATTTAATAAATCAAACAGTTCTTAGTTTGTACAATAGTTTACATATACTAGAATGGTAAAGTATTATAAATATTTTTTATTGGTATACTTTTAAGTAACTAAATCTCAAAAGCGTAGGTTAATAAAATAAATAATTTGTTTCAATGTTCTAGAGTTAGATGATTTTTAGACCAAGTTGGTGAATATATACTAGACATGCATTTATATTTGGAGTCTGTACTTATATTCTATAGTAGCTTGATATATTAGATTTGACACTAAACTTTGAATACAGTTTGCCGGTGATTTTGTTCAAAAATTTGATTCTTACATATGTATATGGAACTAATTTTACATATGTCCATCTTTTTAAATTGACACTTATTTAATTCACGGAAATCATAGAATAAGTTAAAAAAGAAACAAAACTCATATCAGTGAAACCGAAACGAGAACGGAAGCACAATTTTATTGAAATAGAAAATGAAATTAATAGAGAGTCAATAGTAAACAAATCGAGGTTAGACAACCTAATCCCCGTCCGTCATTTTACAATCGATGTTGCATGTCTGGTTTTGGTGATTTGTGTCAGTTAAAAAACTTAATTCCTTTTTATTATTTTGCATATCAAGTATTTAAAATAATTAAAATAAACTGTAATACGTTAACTCTTTAACAACGATACATTTAAGAGACCAACATTTGTATTCGTCATTTTATAATTCGGTAAAGATTATAGTGTTGCAAAATGTTAAAATCATTTACCGAACAAACATTAGTATAAAAACTCATTTTGCGTATGCGTGCAGATTATCATCTAGTATATTAATATTTATATATACAAACGCATATTCAAAGTTAAGAGAAGTAGGGACCGATTTCTGAAATTTTTGACCTAAGCTAATAGTTGCTGTCTGATCGACAGTACGACGAATTGTATTCCATCAAAAAATCAAATTAAAAATGGTATATTAATTTTGGTATGAACTCATGACGTCAGCCAAATTTTTGAAAAAAAAATATATAAATGTAATGTACATATTAAATAATTATATTAAAAGTGTCGTATATATATATATATATATATATATATATATATATATATATATATATATGTTCATGAATTATAGACACAGTATTTTATTTGATACAAAACAGTGAAAACTAAACAATAGGTGAGATAAAAAGGCTTATATGCACAATGTCAATCATGTTCTACGCCAATCAATAATGTTGAAAATTTCCCAAATAAACGCATAAATTTTATAAAACGAACTTCAATAATAGATGCCAATCCAAGTTAACTCGTAACTGCCTGAGAGATGTCAATCCAAGTTCTATTAGAGTTTTGTAACAGTTTCAAGACTATGATTCTCTCAATAAGTACTCACTTATTATTCATATATCAAAACTCACAACTTCTCAAGTCATGTTACATCTCCTTTTATAGTTAACGATATAATCTAAACTCATTAGATAAACATCATATGAATAACTCCTAAGCTCATAAGATAAACATGTCTATAGATAACTCTTATCCTAAACTCATTAGAATAACTTCTCTCCTAAGTTATCTCAAGTTTATGTCAACAATCTCCCCCTTAAACTTGAGACCACTTCTTGACACATCTTGAACTCCTATCATGTCTCTCATTTCCTTAAAACTTATCCTCCCAAGAGCCTTGGTCAGAATATCAGCCTTTTGCTCCTTCCCAGCTACATGTTCGACCATCACAAGTCCATCCTCCACACATTCTCTTATGAAATGGAACCGTCTATGGATGTGCTTGCTGCGCCCGTGAAAGACTGGATTCTTAGACAAGGCGATTGCCGATTTGTTATCGATACGAATGATCACCTTCTTCATCGTCTGAAATCTCCTCAAGCAATTCATGTAACCACAGCGCTTGCTTTGCAGTCTCAGTGGCTGCCATAAACTCGGCTTCACATGATGATAAAGCACAATTTCCTGCTTTTGTGAGCACCAAGTTATAGGACATTCATTGAGATAGAAGATATGACCTATAGTGATTTTTCCATCATCAGGGTCTACATTGTAACTTATCATCAATATCCCACGAGTTCCTTCTTCCCATTGCTTCGATAGAACAGACCAAGAGAGAGTGTCCCCTTTAGATACCTTAAAACCTGTTTTAGTGCAGCTCCATGTGACATCTTTGGATCATGCATATAACGGCTTAGGACCCCAACACTCTGCGCTAGATCAGGCCTGGTGTGAATCAAGTACCGCAGGCAACCAATGCTTCTTCTAAATGCTCTTTCATTAATTGCTTTCTCAGACTCTGCTTTCGATAGTTTTAGACCTGCTTCCATTGGAATGTGAACCGCATTGCACTCAGTCATACCTGTTTCTTCTAATATCTTAGCTGCATATCGCTCTTGATTCAAGATCACTCCTCCTTTCACCTGAAGAACTTCAATCCCAAGATAATAGTTTAGTTTCCCAAGATCACTCATCTCAAATCTTGATGCCATCTCACGTTTGAACTCACAAATATCATCTAGACTTGAGCCTGTAATAAGCAGGTCATCAACGTATACTGCCACAAGAAGTAGTGAGTTTGTTGCTCTTCGTCGAAACAGTGATGGTTCCTTAGTTGATTTGACAAAGTTGAGCTCCTTAAGAATCTGATTCAGTTTGATATTCCATGCCCTTGGAACTTGCTTTAAACCATACAGAGCTTTGTGTAACTTGTAAACCTTGTTCTCACTTCCTTTTACCTTGAATCCATCTGGTTGAGATACAAACACTTCTTCTTGCAGCTCGCCATGAAGAAAAGCTGTTTTTACATCAAGGTGATGTATCTTCCATCCTCGTGAGGAAGCTAATGCAATGATCACTTGTACCGTTTCCATCCTTGCTACAGGAGCAAATACTTCCTCAAAATCTATACCATGACGTTGATCATAGCCCTTTGCAACGAGCCAAGCCTTGTACTTGTTTATGCTCCCATCGGCATTGTGTTTCACTTTGAAGATCCACTTCAAACCAATTGCCTTGCATCCATCAGGGAGATCGACAAGAGTCCAGGTATGATTCTTTCTTATCGATGCTATTTCCTCTTCGCAAGCGTCTCTCCATACCTTCTCTGTTCTGGCCTCATTCCAGTCCCATGGTTCCTCATTAATCAGAAGGAGAATCCGTTCTGCTTCCTCCATAGCTTCTGAAAGTAGAGCATAATCCTCTAAGTATCTTGGTTTTACACTTTCTCTTGCTGATCTTCTCATCATTGGCTGTCTGTCCTTCAGGTTCATCCAGGTTCTCAGTATCACTTGCTGCTTCATCTTCTTCGCTAGAGCTGTGATTGTCGTCTTCTTTCTCAGTAGTACTGCTATCTAAGCTCTGTGTCACAGGAAGGAAGTGTGATTGCTGTTGAACTGTGTCTCCTTCTCACTAGAGTTCCACTTCCATGCTCTGTTTTCTTCAAAGACGACGTCTCGACTCACCACAATCCTCCGGTTATCAGGATCATACAGTCGATACGCTTTTGATCCTGGCTCGACTCCTAAGTGCACCAGGGTTCGAGACCTGTCATCTAACTTTCTCAGATAAGGTGCCTCACTCCTTGCGAAACAGACGCAACCAAATACTCGCAAATGCTCAACACTTGGCTTCTTCCTTTTAAAGCACTCATACGGTGTCATGAGCCTTAGTGTACGTGTTGCTACTCTGTTGATGATATATGTTGCATGTCTCACTCCCTCTCCCCACAAATAGTTTGGTACCTCCATAGCTTTCATAATACTTCTTGTCATCTCCATCAGAGTTCGGTTCCGTCTCTCTACAACCCCGTTTTGTTGAGGTGAGTATGGTGCAGTAAGATGAAGATGTATCCCTTGATTCTCACAGAAAACCTTGAATTCGTTGGATGTGAACTCACCTCCCCTGTCTGTCCTGAGCGTCTTGATCTTACTTCCAGTTTCTTTCTCAACGAGGGACTTGAATCTCTGGAACTTAACAAAAGTTTCACCCTTCTCTCGCAACAGAAGTGACCACATATACCGTGTGTGATCATCAATCAACACAAATATGTACCTGTTTCCTCTTGCCGTTGGTGGTGATATCGGTCCGCAGAGGTCACCATGTACAAGCTCAAGTACTTGTGTGGCTCGATAGGAAGTTGCATTTGGGAAGCTTGTTCTGGTTTGTTTTCCCAAAAGGCACGAATTACAAGTTTCCTTCTCAATGCTTATGTTTGGTATACCAGTCACCATCCTCTTGCTTATCATAGACCTCAAATTCTCTAATCCAACATGTCCAAGTCTTGAGTGCCAAAGAGCCGAGTCACTGTCTTTCTTGAGTAGTAAACACTTGGTGTTGTCAACCTTCATGACAACCTTGTACAGTCGATTTCTGGACCTAGTAGCTCTCACTAGTAGGTTTCCTTCTCGATCATACAATGTGAGATAGTCCTCTTTCATTCGTACGTTACATCCAGCCTCCGTTGCTTGCCCAAGACTAATAATGTTACTTCTTAGATCTGGTATAAAGTAGACATCACTCAACATTTTTCGCTTCCCATCTTTGGTTACGAAGAGAATAGACCCTTTCCCTTTTATGTCTATGCGTGAATCATCACCAAACCTCACCTTCCCTGTGATCTTGTCGTCAATAGCAGAGAAGTAGTCTCGACACCCAGACATATGATTACTTGCTCCATTGTCTAGGTACTAGATGTTGTCTTGGCTTGTATGTGCATCAAGTTTGCTTGGGATCACATTCTCTTCGTTTAAGTATACAGCTCATTCATCATCAGTTCCTCAGCTTCACGTGTGCTCTCATCATCATTCTCTTGTGTCTCTTGGAGCTTAAGGAGACGGTCTGGACAGTCATAGGCATAATGACCAGTTTTGTCACATCGATAGCATACCACCTTCGAGGCATCTCTTCCTTGTTTCCAGTCCCTCTGATTATTATTCCTTCCTCGTCCCCTTCCTCTATAGTTAGAGAAACGTCCACCTTGTCCTCTTCCTCTACCATAGCCATTCTGAGATCCTTGCGTGTCCATATTAGCATACATAAGTTTTCCCTGATCCTCCTGAGGCTCATCAATTTTACACCTCTCCTCGTAAGCTTTTAGTCTCCCCACTATATCCTCAAACGTAGTGGTGTTGAGATTGAGTACTTGCTCAAGAGCAGCAACGATCTGTATGTATTTTATCTTCGGAAGGCTACACAGAAACTTCTTCACCAGCTTTGGCTCATCAATGTTTTCTCCTAAGGCTGAGGACTTTGATGATATCTCTGTGATCCTTCCTGAGAACTCATCTATAGTCTCTGTTTCCTTCATTGTCAGTCGGTTGAAATCATCCATTAAGGTCTGCAGTCTAGCTTCACGAACCCTATCAGCTCCTACATGCCTTGCTTTTATCGCTTCCCAAACTTCCTTTGCTGTCTTCAGGCTACCAAACTGCAGGAGTAGAGCTTCGGGTATGGACTGAAACATCAGTGCTCGCGCCATATTGTTTTTGTCTACATCATCTGATCCTGGTTCGATTGTCTCCCACACTTTATGAACCTTTAGCATCACATCCATCCGTATGCTCCACACCGTATAATTTGTGGTGTTAAGCATCTGACATTGTATCGCCGAAAGACCGCTTCCCTTTGGTTTGGTTGTCGCCATAACAAGACTTTTGTCTCCCATAACTCCGTTGTCTCACAACACTTGAATTCAACTCTTCTTGAACTTTCTGTTTTTTTTTGTTGCGTTCAATAATGCTCTGATACCAATTATTGAAGCGTAAATAACAGTTTCAAGACTATGATTCTCTCAATAAGTACTCACTTATTATTCATATATCAAAACTCACAACTTCTCAAGTCATGTTACATCTCCTTTTATAGTCAACGATAGAATCTAAACTCATTAGATAAACATCACATGAATAACTCCTAAGCTCATAAGATAAACATGTCTATAGATAACTCTTATCCTAAACTCATTAGAATAACTTCTCTCTTAAGTTATCTCAAGTTTATGTCAACAAATTGCAAGTTCAATCTTGTGAATCTTTAGCATATCAAAATTTCATTGGTTCGTATACTAACTCACATTTTAATCACCCCGTTAATTGATGCAAAAAATTTATGTAGTTGTCATTTTTTATTATATTATTCCAATATATTAATATCTTACAATATAAAAATACAAGAATAGGCTAAGAAGTTAAACAAGTTAATCGACTTAATTGTGTGGCAATATCAGTGTAATTTATTTACCACATTGTAATGCCCTAAATCATTATCGAGTCTGTGAGGAATGCTACCTTATGGGCCTCTTTCCTTGCCCAGTTTAATATCCCAAAAGGCCGAAACAATTACTCTAGATCAGAATAAACACACATGACAAAAACACATACCATCTGTTTTCATTCATGGCCTTCAATAATACAGAGTCATTTATTTATTTTTTCGAAATAGCATACAGCAAATGCATGACAGTCGTACAATATTCGAAGGTAGAAAAGAACACTCATTCATTATACAGTTTTTTAGTTATTAACATTATGAAGCCTTACCAGTAAGGCACAAACACTGCCTTCCAAGGCGCATACCAAAAGTAATCTCCTGTCAATCTGGCAAGTTCTAAAGCAATAGAGTAGTGAGCATTTGGCATCAAAAGGTGAACCAGCAACAAGAAATAGCCTCCAATAGTTTTTTTGAGTTCGTCCCAGCCTACGCCTTTGGCCTCGATAATATGCACTACACCAAACTAATGAGCCTAGAAGACTATGATGATAAGTCATAAGCGAACTGAAACATGCATAGACTAAATTATAGGACACTGGACACCGAGACGTGAACCTCCTCTGAGTTGAGACTAACTTGAGAATCCAAACGAGAATTCAAAATTGCGCCCGCATCCAGATTCTGCCTGAAGAACCCACTTTTCAAATGCCATTACCAGCGAGGCTGCTGTGTCTTGTACCTTTGGTTCCAGTGAACTTGGTAATACCTTAACAACCATCAGAAATAGAATTAAAAATAGAACCTGTTTTTTTAAAGTGTTTATTACAGATTTACAGTTACGAGTTTTTTTTTAATATAGATTTCACTAAACTAATAATCTTCCAGACATGAACCTGCTATATCCCACCATTATAGTCCGAGATCTCTGTTACTTCGTGGCAGCTAATTTCCCGCTGATCGATTATTTAGTTTGTAAACCATATATTTAAAAGCATGTGTATTTAAACACTATCGAACTACAAATTAGTTAACAATGATTTTCAAGTTAGTGATAAGACCTACATGGAACAATTTCTGACAAACCTATAGAAAATTATTGGTCTTACGGTCTATAATTGCAACCCTGTTGTATGTACTTTAATCCTAGTTTACGTTTCAGGTAAAAAGTACCCACAATTAGATGCACCTTCTGTTTTTTTTATGCATAAATGTTCTGCCTATTTTTACCTTTTTGCCGGTATATTTATGAATGGCCAAAATGTTTTCATTTTAGTAGGAAGATTGATCATACTCATAGGCCATAGTCATCACTAAATCAATAATAAAACAAAAATATATCGTTTTAGTCAAAGATATTAACGAAGTGGGTCTGCTAAATAATGT
The DNA here is from genome assembly GCA_016432835.1 of Brassica nigra. Taxonomy (NCBI): domain Eukaryota; kingdom Viridiplantae; phylum Streptophyta; class Magnoliopsida; order Brassicales; family Brassicaceae; genus Brassica; species Brassica nigra. The sequence goes on from CM028242.1 coordinate 13,650,268, forward strand.
ACTTCGAAAAGTTGGAAGGAGAATCTAAGAAGTAAGAAGAGACAGTGTCAGAAAACTAAGGCTTAGACTCGAGATGGAGTTAAGTTGAAATGTTGAATACTAAAAGCGTGTTGTTGTTTCAAAACTGACCTGGTCTTAGTCTTCCACATGAGAAATTTGAGTCAACCATTGCTCTTCATCGTTTTATTTTGTTTCCTAACTTTCAAAAGTTACTTGTAATGAAAATCCACAAATGATGGTTCTTCGACTTATTTTTTACGCTGTAACACATTCATATGATGTTAAGTCGAATTAGAGGAAAATAACTTGTAAACATATTCATTTTTCCAAGATAAACTATACATTTAATAAAACATGCGCCTATAAACAATGTGTTAAAAATGATAATTGTCTCGTAAAACTCATTAAGCCCTGCTTTAACCAAATTGCTGATTATCACTGCTAAGTGTTAACTCTTACCATTTCTAACCATCTTGTTTTTTCAAAAAGTTCATATACATATTGTTAAACTGTAATTACCTACTAGTAGACCCACAATTTAGTTGCTGAATTTGGTTTCTTCACCAGGGATAGCATGTTCAACGAATAAGTTACGTGTTCGGTGTCTAACAGCTTCTTACAAAAATATATCATCATTAATTTGAGTTCGAAGTTATATGTTTGGTGTATAACAATAATTCTGTTTTAGAGATAAATTACCATATAATGGGTTATGCACGTGGATAGTAAAATAATACTAGTGTAAAAGAAGTTTAGCTAGCTGTCAATCAAAGTTATAAATTTATTGAAGTTGAAGTTTCAGAACACATATTATTATGTAAGATAATTAATATATATTCAGATTTAACAGAAGTATCAAAATTAATAAGACAGATATGCAGATTTTTTTCAAGAACTAACAGAAATATCAAACTAATAATGTGCTTATCCACCTCCTTTTAGCTGTCTGCCAACTTATCTAGATAACTCGAGATATCAATAAAATAAGTTTTAACAAAATAATTAGATAAACTGAAAACGATGTTTTCATATTCGACCGAGCCAATTATTTTATTTTGTTCCCCCGCACAGAAGAGATTAACATAAAGTGCCTTCCGAACTAGCAATGGAGACTAGAGAATAGAGATCACATTAATGTAAAATAGACGATATAAGCTTAAAAGTCTTAATTATTTGTCAATATCACTAATCTGAGAACTAAATCATACTTAGATGTAAATATAACCAGTAACAGTAAGTGTTATTCCAAGTGCAGATATTTTAGATATAAACTACAGACGAGTTTTTATTTAAATCTAATTATTTATGAGTTCTATAATGGACTCCATGTTGATTATGTTCTCCAATGAAGTGTCAAGTGTGCAGGCAGTTAATCATACCATGTTCCTCATACTCGAACTTTAAGCAATGTTTAGGGACCCTAATATTTACACACAAGACATGCCTTTTTACTATTTAACTCTTTTATATTGAAAAGACAATACTGTATGTGTAAATGTTTCACATTTTGTTATAGATTATAATTACGAACATTACATTAGAAAGTACGACCGTTTTGATTATCAGTCACGGACGATAGATAAAGAGATGAATATGGGTTGATTTCATCATCCCTCTAAGAAAGTCAAGTTTGAAAAAGTCAGTTCATATCCAAGTTTACAAGTTGCTAGTTCAAAGTTCTTATAATTATAATCATATGTCTCTATCATATATCCATCCCTTTTTATAAAAAATAAAATTTTGGCAGCCTGCATCCAAATTTTTGTTACGTATGTTTCAAGGCAAACATCATCATACCCCATTCCATTTTCATGTTTTTTTTTTAATTTGTATATATAAATAAAAGGAACCAAAGAAAAAACTCCCAACACAACTTCCGAAAAAAACGTAAACACACAAATGTCTCCCTCTCGAAATATCCACCCTCCTCCTCCTCCTCCGTCGTCTCAATCATCATCTCCCATAGTCTCCGGTGATCCGAACCTAACAACTTGTCTCTACCAAACAGACCACGGCGTGTTCTACCTCACATGGTCACGCACTTTCTTAGGCGGCCACTCTCTGAATCTCTTCCTCCACTCTCAAGACTACTACAACAACCACTCCTCCCCTCTCTCCTTCTCCTCCGCCGACCTCTCCCTCTCCTCCGCCGCCTCCTTCCACCTCAACTTGAACACACTAACTTTCTGGAGAAAACGCGGATCCAAATCCATCTCCCCCAGAATCCAAGTCCTCTGGGACCTCACCCGCGCCAAATTCGAATCCGGATCCGAACCGAGATCCGGATTCTACATCGCCGTCCTCGTCGGCGGAGAGATGGGACTCCTGGTCGGAGACTCCGTCAAGGAGGCCTACGCTCGCGCGAAGTCGGCGAGACCGCCGACGAATCCACAGGCTCTGGTGATGAGGAAAGAGCACGTGTTCGGAGGTAGAGTGTTCTCCACGAAAGCGAGGTTCGGTGGTAAGAACAGAGAGATCACGATCGATTGTTGTGTCGACGAGGACGCGAGGCTCTGTTTCAGCGTCGACTCGGAGAAGGTTCTGCAGGTCAAGCGGCTGAGGTGGAAGTTCAGGGGGAACGAGAGAGTGGAGATCGACGGAGTCTCTGTGCAGATCTCGTGGGATGTTTATAATTGGCTGTTTCAGAGCAGTGGTGGAGGTCACGCCGTGTTTATGTTCAGGTTCGAGAGCGATCCAGAGGAAGAGGAGAGAAACGAGAACGGAAACGGCGTCGCTTTGTGGAAGCCGAAGAAGAAGTGTGGTGGGAGTAGTAGTGGCTTGGGGTTTAAAGGGATCGTGGAGTGGAGGAAGATGAGGAGGAGATTCGTTAAGAGCAGTAAGAGGAGTTATTCTTCTTCGTCTATCTCCATGTCTTCTGCTTCGTCGGCTTGTAGCTCCTCGGTTTTGGAGTGGGCTAGTAGCGCCGATGAGTCGGATTACGGCGGAGGAGGATCTTCCGGTTTAGGCTCCGGCAATGGGCTTGGATTCTCCTTGCTGGTTTACGCGAGGATTAAGTGAGGATAAATAGGAAATGTACTGTTGCGGTCAAGACAATTATTTTAAAAATTTATTGTTTTTAACTTTTTATTACTACCCCGTCTTAAATCACGGACAAGAAGAGAAAATATTGAGTTTTTTTTTTGAAAGCAATATTGAGTAATTTTTTTATAAATTCAATTTTCGCATCTCTCTTTTTTCGTCTATATCTAATGAGAATAATTTTATTATTTTACTTAAAAGAATTTCGAGCACATTTATGTGGAAGAAGCTTCATATGTGATGATGGTGGCTTTGTTGTATTAGTTGTTACATGTACCATGTTGACTCTAATCAGATTATAGCTTTGGATTTGGTACGCTTTTTATACTGTGATTATAGTTTTGGTCGTAATATTTTATTTACTTCTTTGCTGTCCTCTTTTAATACTTTCTTTATGACGAAAAGTTATGGGGGTGTTGTAAACCAGTTGGTTTAGGAATGCTCATAACCGGCCACATCTTGGCTTGGTCGAACCGGACGGACGAGGCACGAACCGGACGGACCAAGGCGCGTACCAGACGGTCCATTGTGACCGCCATCTTTATTTGATTCTCCTAGATTCTCTCCCTTTGTTTAGATTACTTGTTATCGACCAGATCTTGTGCTGGATCGATTATATATATTATATGTATCTTCTCCTTTTGATTAATGAGATTACATTTCACACAAACAACATATCTCTCTCTCTAAGGCTCATGGCCGACCTCTCTCTATCTATTCTAGACCTATGGTTCTCGACATAAACCTCAAGAAGAAACAATCAAATCACAACACGTTATCAGCACGATAGATTCAAACCCGAGCTACTCTAGAACCCTAATTCGGCGCCACCTTCAGACGGCTCTATCTCTCGAACCGTGTCGATCCAGACGACGAGCCACATACCAAATTGAAGCTCTCGACGAGACGAATCCAACGCCACCGGCCTCGCCTTCATCAGATCTCAGACGCGTCCACAATCTCAATTTCAATACGCGCCGCCGACTTGCAACAAAAACCCTAATTTTGTCCGCAACTTCAAACGGGCGTATCTCTCGATCCGTGTGGAACCAGAAGGCGATCTACCTATCCACGTGAAGCTCTCGACGAGACGAAGCCAACGCCGTCGGCCTTGCCTTCATCAGATCTCAGACGCGTCCTCAAATTCAATTTCAATACGCGCCGCCGACTTCAACAAAACCCTAATTTTGTCCGCAACTTCAAACGGCCGTATCTTTCAATCCGTGTGGAGCCAGAAGGCGATCAAGCTATCCACGTGAAGATCTGGACGAGAAAAACAAGTCGTCACCAACAGATCACCGATCGGAGCACAGACGCGCCGTCAAGCGCAGGATCAATACCCGCCGCCGTCGATCTTACTTTGGGAAACCCTAATCCCGGACGCAACTTCAACGACGAGTTTCTCTTCAACCGTGAGGAACTAGGCGACGAGTAACCTATCAATCTGAAGCTCTTGACGAGTAGAATCCATAGCCGCAGACAGCACCTCGATCCGTGCTCAGACGCGGACTCAGCGCCTGATACAAGCCGCGCCGTCAAAGACAAAACAAACCCTAAGCCGCCAACTTTCATATTTTTGATATCGATTTGTTTTTGCGACTTAGAACTAATCCGATTTGTTTTTGGTTGATTATTGTTTAAGGTTTCTAAAGGAGAAGCCAAGGATCAAATCTAATTCCAGTCAGATCAAATTGAGGTTAAGGTAAATGACCAAAGCCCTTGATCTTTATTTTCGCGGTTTAATGTTTCTCGGTTTCAAAGTGTTAAAAGTTGAATCCGATCTTCATAAGTTAAAGCTGTGGTTTTTGCGGTTTGATTTTAAGTTAAAACCTTGTTCTTGTTTAAGTTTTAAAATCGAAATCACTAGGTTGCTAGATGATTTTAACTTGAACCGTTTACAATTTATAAAATCTATAAAGTTTATAAGTTCAAAACCGAATTTGATTAAAACCGATTTTAAAAGTTTTTTATATGTCTTGTATGAGAACCGCATGACCTGGGTTGGTAAGGGACAAGTGATGTCCGCACAACCTTAAGGACAATGCCCTCTCATACATGACCCGTGGTAGTCGATGATGCGCGCCCCTAGTGCGGCTAGACTATGATCCGCGGATGGACCAATGATGCCTACTAGATGAGTACGGCTAGGTCCTTGTTCGGACAGCCGATGATGCGCACAAGAGACGTGCAGCTAGGCTATGTCCTGATCCGGGTAATGACCCGCACATAAAGGTGCGGCTAACCCATCATTCGGATAGACCGATGATGCGCGCACATGTATGCGGCTAGGTCACCACTCAGTTCGGCCAATGATGAGCACATAATAAGTGCATCTAGGCCATCACCCGTATAGACCGTGGACGCTCACCATAATGGTGCAGCTAGGTCATTCCCCTATAGGCTAATAATGCTCGCCCTATAGGCGCGCTTAAGCCATGTCCCTCTCGGTCAATAAAGCCCACCTAACGTGCGGCTAAGACCATCAGCCGATCAGCCGATGATGCGTACCGCGCGTACCGCTAGGCGATCACCCGATCGGCATAAGCCGCGTACCGCATGTACCGCTACCCGATCACCCGATCGGCAAAGCCGCGTACCGCGTACCGCTACCCGATTAGCCGATCACCCGATCGTCCGCACTAGCCGATGATGCGTACCGCAAGGTGCGGCTAGGCAATCTCCCGAACAGGCCGATAGAGCGTACCGCATGGTACAGCCATGTTCCGCATAAGTCCATGACGCGTACCGCAAGGTACAGCCGGACCATGCGCTTGTCCATCCGATTGGTTTTAAAGACTTGTCTTAAACCGATTTTATTCTTATTATTTTGAGATGGACAAGATATGAAAACATTTGCGGATGACCCTTTGATCCGGCCATGTTTTGGGGTCTGGACCTTATCCACCTTTGTCTTGCGGTCTAGCCTTATCCGGCTATTAAATCCGAATGAATCAAACCCCTATGTCGTCCAGATTCATAACTGGACTTCTAAAATCTGTTCCTCAGAACATATCACTAAGATCTAACTTTAGAAATACTAAAACTTTAAGATGTCGAATTCCTCCATCATAATCTCAGGAGAAAACCACCATCAATGTGTCCAATGGGCACAAGGTCTTAAGACCATACTTGAGTCTAATAAACTCAACGAATGCATCAGAGATGATTGCATGGAACTCCTGAAAATCCGCCATCACCTTTGTGAAAAACTCAAAAGTCTATATCCGACCAATAATCCCTCAGAGCTTTGGACAGATCTAGTAAATAGAAATTGTCTCCAAGAGGAGGTACATACCAAAGCTCTACAGGATGGATAAAACTCAGATTCCGAGACTATAAGTCTGTGGAAGAATATGACTTTGCCCTACTCAAAATAGTTTTCGAAATGAAACTTATTGTTACAACAACAATATAGAGAAATGGGCTTCACTACTTATACATCCCTAATAGCAAGATTGTTGCAAGCTGAGAAAAATCATGAATTGCTATTGAGCAGTAGTGAAAGAGAGTTTACGAGTCAAACTCCATTACCACCAACCAATGCACTACCAGCCGAAAGGCCTGACTTAGAAACCAACCATGTCAAGAGAGGATATGGACGTGGGGGATGGTCTAAGACGTGCAATAATTGTGGAATGGACAACCATATGACTAAGAGATGCAGAGCTCCTAAGCATCTAACTGATATTTATCAGCAAAGCTTTGAAAGAAAGGCTAAGATGGTTCGGAAAGATGAAAAAGATATTCTCATGGATCATGACAAGTGTGGTTGGATGGATCACAAGAAAGGATGATCCAGCAAATCATAAGAGAATAGATTATCATATGGAATAAGCCATGATGGCTCGACATCAAGCCCTTAGTGTTCTTAGTTATTTCATCCCTTCCTGTTTTCCTTTAACATTATCCCTTCCTTGTCTTACTATCTTTGAAGTAATGAAAGCTTTTATTTCTAAAATAAAAATGTCCATTCTTGTTCCTCAAGAACAGAATATGATCTTATAAGATCAAGCCATACAATCTAAAGCCACGACCATATATCCTATTGCCTCAAAAGGTACACAAAGAGAGGACGTGTACAACATAGAGGTCGTGTGCATGATATCCACATTTGAGGCTATGTACACAAAGAGAGGACGTGTACAATACTCATTCTTATAAGTGAAAAAACTTAAGAATTGATGAATGGATAGTTTCATGAAAAGAAACAAAGTGTTTTCCCTAAAGAAAACCGTCCAAAGAAGATTGTATGAGGACAAAGACTATAAGTCTTGGTAAAAGCTAAGTGAACTCACGATATGTCCATGGGGGGTAAGTGTTAATCACTCCATGAAACATGGACATACACAATATTGAAAAATCAGAAAGTTCACAAGTACAAAGATAGACTTATCCCACTCGGATTAAACTAAGGATAAAGGAAAACGTGTTACTTCTTTACGTCCAATAGAATATAGATCAAAGTGTCTCACGTCCCAAAGGGTTTGATAAACATTATATGATCATGGAGAATGTAGAAAATATCTCATGACTCAATGTGGACGTGGCCATTCAAAATTAAAGGACGGAAATAGAAATGAAGTAAACGAAAGAAGGAAAAGAATTCCCTCACCAATGCCTAAGACTATATGTCTTGATATGTTCACACCCTAAGTACTCAAAGAGTATGATATGTCCATGGGGGAAGAATCAGAATAAAACCCACCTTTCTTTTATTCTACATGGACATACACATACATAAGTGAACATTGATACCCATCCCATTGACTGAATCGGGTCAAAGGCCAGACACATCTCATCTTAGCACATAAAGAAGTGCCACTTATAATTTCTATCGCCCCACCACAGAAATATAAGATGAGAGGATGGGAATAGATGTTGGATATGATATAAGTTCCCCACGTTTCTAAGTACCTTGAGCCATCCACGGACAAGTTGTTTAAAGGCCAGGTACACGGATAGTCACCTCAGTGAATCCGAACATCCAACATTACGGGGAAGCTGGATAATAGAAAATGATATGGAATCAAAACATCCTTATATTGGCAAGATCCTCAGACTCTAGAATGAATTCTAGAAGTCCATAAAGTTTATGCAAAAGCTAGCTTAATACAATTGCCAGATTCCTGACCCGAATAGAATGACTAAGTCATCTATACCAGCTATAAACGCACCAAATTCGAATTGATGTTCAAGAGAACACAATCAAGTTGCTACTGAGTCTAAAACATGTTAGACCAATGAATCCTAAAGATAAGATCCCTCGGATATTAAAGTAAGGTGCAAATCCGTGGAAGAGGGACTCCTAGACATCATCAATCACAAGATGTACAAAACTTAAAAGCCATGGCCATGGATGAGGAACCATAAGATATGGTTGTACCTAAGGTACCTAATGATGCTTGGGACGCCAAGTTTCAGGGTATTGAAGGTCACAATGAAACCTCAATAAAGTTATGTCATGTCTAGGACTCAAGAAGGAACAAACGAGTACTCGAGATAAGCAATACACTATGCGCAATGTAGCACTTGAGATCATAAGATCAATGAGGATCATAAACTCACGTCCATATGAATGCATTCAAACAAATGTGATTAAGATCAAATAAGAAAGTAGACGTGGAGTTAAGAGAGGATAGGTCCCATAAGTACGTACACCTCTAGATGCTAAACCAGTTGGACAGAAAAGAGTCTTTGTGAAAGAAATTTCTATGGCGAGATATACCTAATGTATGGCACGACCATATGAGTGATATTAAGCATGGTCATGTGCACAAGGATACTCACAAAGACCAGGAATCAAATATAAGGAGATAAGCTCCTTATGGTGGAGGCAACACACATTGAGATTCCTAGATAAGTCTGGCACATAAGAATGAAAGCATTAAAATGAATGTCTTGGGAAGACTAAGTTTGGGACTACAAAGTAAGTATCTCACATACTTAAAAGATGAAATCCTTGTGCATCAATAAGGCATCAATAAAAGATGACAAAACGTTAGGGATGAACCATTGTGTCTATAAGATTCATTGACCCTAAACGTTTACTATGGCTCGCCCCATTGTATGGTAACATAGTCCCTAGATTCGGACATAGACTCATTAAGTCACATGAAGGACAAAGAAGTCGTTCCTTAGTCCGGATACAAGCCAATGTAAGACCCATGGTCGAATGGTTTTCACTCAGTCCAAGTACCGACCCCTTTAGCCCAAAGGAAGGACACGGTCATAAGACCATCTGAGATAGGTCACGGATCCTTTGATCCTAGATTGGACAAAGATATATGTCTCTGGACACATCCGGATGTAGATGCTCACAAGTGAAACCATAGTTAAGTCTATACGACTAAACGACTGCAAAATGCAATATGATCATGATGTTAAATGATCAGACCATGAGGCATTGGAAATAAATCCATACATGTCCATTGCCAAAGCAATGGGACAGGATTGAAATATCCTTTCAAATGTCATGTTTGAAATTATTTTATACTAACCAAATCCATAGAGATGTTTGCTTGGTATTTGTTTTTGATTATGACACAGGATCCATACATGGATGAATCTCAAACAAGTTATATGCTCGTTGGAAAAGGGATGAAGAAGCCCAAGGTCTTGTTTCACCATGGAAGCCGAATGGAGATCCATTATCAGCAGCTTCTACACGTGATGGTACAGTCCATGAGATGGACGAATTCAAGAAGTGCAAGCTCAACCAAAGACATATCAACCGGCCCCTTCACCATTTCCACATCAGTTCCACGTCCATGAAGATCAGCCTATCAGTTCAGGACGTGCACATTACTTGGCACCCATGGAGTTCCCACCAGTCTACTCATGCGCCAACCTCAAGAGCATATACGGAGGTTCACTTCAGGGGGAGTAATGCGGCTGTACTCTTTTCCCTGTCCATGGCTTCCCTTTTACCACATTGGGTTTTGGGTTTACCATGGAGAGGTTTTAACGAGGCAGTATACCAAACGCATTACGAACTCTAGATGGTTATGGCATTCAGGGGGAGTGTTGTAAACCTGTTGGTTTAGGAATGCTCATAACCGGCCACATCTTGGCTTGGTCGAACCGGACGGACGAGGCACGAACCGGACGGACCAAGGCGCGTACCAGACGGTCCATTGTGGCCGCCATCTTTATTTGATTCTCCTAGATTCTCTCCCTTTGTTTAGATTACTTGTTATCGACCAGATCTTGTGCTGGATCGATTATATATATTATGTATCTTCTCCTTTTGATTAATGAGATTACATTTCACACAAACAACATCTCTCTCTCTCTAAGGCTCATGGCCGACCTCTCTCTATCTATTCTAGACCTATGGTTCTCGACATAAACCTCAAGAAGAAACAATCAAATCACAACAGGGGGAACATATTAGTGAAACGAAAGTAAAGACTATATGCGTTTCATGATGCGTGGCGCTTAAGATAGGGGAAAAAGAGCGAACCACTCTGGGAAAATATTTCATGTTTTCCCGACAAAAGACCAACGTAACATGCGAATAATATGTCCCACTGTCTTCCCTATACTCTTCTTTTCTTTATGGTCCCTCACTTTCCCCCCTAGTTTACGATACTAAAAATTATTTCATCGGTGCACAAAAAAAAAAAATTTATTTCATCATTTCGATAAGCGGACATTTCCAGATCGACAGTTCCTACGGACTAAATTCTCGAGAATTTTTACCAAAAAAAAAAAATTCTCGAGAAAATTTTTATTGTTTGCCATAGAATGGTTGACATCTGATATTGTAATGCGCCAGCTTAGTCCGTCTTGGCCCAGGTTATGTCACTTTAACCCAGTTTCCATTTGTCTTATCCATTTCATAATAAATAAAAAAACTGCATTACATTGCGAGGGAACCACACTGCGATGAAAAAGTTACCTAGCACAGTTGTTGTTGTAGCTACTATGAGATGATGCGTAGTAGTAGACTAGTAGTGTGTGTGATGGAATATGGATAGATTAATTATTCTGGAGATTAGTGATAATTATTTTGTTAAAGGAAGATTAGATGCGATTCTTAGAGGAGAACGAGGAACATCGAAGATCTTGTATGTATTTTTCTTCTTGATACATTGGATGTGTTAATATCCACAATAGATAAATGGATTAAACATGTGATCAATTTTACAGTTGTTTAATTGGTTCCTATTAAATCCAAGGTTTTAAATATTATAATATGCTGATGAACATTTCGTAGAAAAATGATAACTGGCCGCCATTAGAGAATAGATCATTTGGTTAATGTTGATTGTTCATAATTAGTATTCTAATAAATCAATAATGGTGGTCAGATAAAGAAGTGCCAAGTTTAATAAAAAAATGGAGTTATAACTATTCGTTGATGACAAAAGGAGTGTCTGGAATTGGAACAAAAGACCAGTCTACGGAAAGACCACCTTAGGATTCAGAGACATGAAAAGAGTTAAGTCTCTCTTTATATTCATGTCATCTTGGTTGATTTTTAATCAAAATCTTCATATCGGAGACGAGATAAACACATGCTCTACCATCTAAATCATATGCCTTGTTACTGTCTTCAATTAAATGTACAATATTATCTATCCCTGGTCTAGTTTATGGGTGAGCAGCAAAGTCTCTGGTCTATAAAACATATGCATCCTAATTAATAAATGGGTGTCAAGCCGTGCATGTTAGGTCGGACCAAATTGGGGTTGGATTCGATCAAACTTAGCTTTGGATGATAGCGAAAAAATGATATCCTTCTCCTTTTCATTGGGCCTGAACCTAACTCGTCCATTGTATACAAAACGCAGTCAAGAAACACGGCTCGGCCTATTATCAATCTCGAGTCGTCGTCATTCACCAACGAACGGTTCAACTCAAACCGTCATTACACTAGAAGAAACACAAAAGTCCACGTCACCGATCCGTTTAGCGAATTAAACGAACGAGAAGCAAACACGCAGATCGCCACGTCAGTAATCAAATATCATTAAGCAGATCATAACCGTCGAAAGTAGTCTGATCGTACAGTTTCTGTATTTTCCAAAATTAACCGACTCAACCATCCACCTTATATATACCATCATAATAACCTTTAACCTTTTCACATCAGAAAAAACAAATCTCGCTTCTCTGCATATTCACTCATCGAGAAAAGTTGCGATTAAGGCAATGGCTCGTACGAAGCAAACCGCTAGGAAGTCCACCGGAGGCAAAGCTCCCAGGAAACAGCTCGCCACAAAGGTTTGTTCTTTCAATCTTCTTTCATCTTATTACTTCAAATCGGAATCTAGGATTTTCAATTTGGGGGTGAAAAGGTCTGATCTAGGGTTTTCGATTTCGTTTTTATTATTGCTTTTGTGACGTAATTTGATTACACAGGCGGCGAGGAAATCTGCCCCGACCACCGGAGGAGTCAAGAAGCCCCACCGTTACCGTCCCGGAACCGTCGCGCTTCGTGAGATCAGGAAGTACCAGAAGAGCACGGAGCTTTTGATCCGTAAACTCCCCTTCCAGCGTCTGGTTCGTGAGATCGCACAGGACTTCAAGACGGATCTGAGGTTCCAGAGCCACGCCGTGTTAGCACTCCAAGAGGCGGCTGAGGCGTACCTTGTGGGTTTGTTCGAGGATACCAATCTTTGCGCGATTCACGCGAAGAGGGTTACGATCATGCCCAAGGACATTCAGTTGGCCAGGAGGATCCGTGGTGAACGTGCTTAAGTTGTTGGGCAGTTTTAGATTACTGATCATGTATTATTATTATTAGTGTTCTTCGGATTCTTTCCCTTTTGTTTTGGCGTTTTAAATACTTTGTGTTAAACTTTCAGCCAACTCGTTTAATCAAAAGTTCCAAAACAATGATTACCCTAATCCTTTTTTAATTATCAACTTTCTTTTTATTTTATTTTTGATCAAAAATGATCAAATGATATTGTTCATCGATTTCATTGATGAATTGAATAATTTTACAAACCTAAATTTAATTAAAAAAAACTTAAGTTTTTGGTGTTCATGTTACTTTTAAAAAGAAAATTAACAATTATAAATCGACTATTTATAATGCATAATCTATTTTCTTCCCACAACACAAACTCGTTTCATTTCATTTCATTCCATAATGGCCCAACCAATTGTCGAAACCGTTAATATGGGCCCTTAACAATCAGCTGAAACAATGAAAATAGCTTAATTTAAATGCTCCTCCTTATCAATGGCGTGTAAACTGCAAACAAAAAGCACTGCAAAATGTGACTGTATTTAACAACGTAATGATTGTATTCAGAATATTCCATACGTTCCACAATATAAAGTGTTTTGGATAAATTTTGATGTTTAATGTTTTGATACTTCTAAGGTACTTTAATTTTCTTGAAAACTGGTTCATCTGTTTCTAAAAGATATATGTTTTAGAAAAAACTTTTGTTTCAAAAAGATACATTTTTTACATTTTCAATACATCAATTAATGAAAAATTGTACATTTCCAAAAATATAGTTGTATTTACTAAAATCTTATTGGTTCAAAATTATGGAGAATTGTTAATTAAGAAAAAAATGCATTGGTAAATAAAATTTTATGTTTTTCTTAATAAGTGAAAAATCCAATGTTTTGAAAACCGGACCGGATACCGACTCGGTGTAACTACTAGTTGATTGGTTGGACCGGTTTAACCGGTCGAACCGGGTTTTCTATCTATGAAACTTATATATATATAATTATATATTTATATTACATGAACTTTACTTCTACATATAATACATTCTCTATCCTTTTTTATAATTAACTAAATATAAACAATAAACATAAATCTAACTGTATATATAGTAAATAAAACTGAATAGTGAATACTATGTAAACTAAAATTGATAAAATCATACTATGATTTACAATTAAAATGATCATATTTATTTAATTTTACAACTAAATCTCAAATTTTATGAATATGATAAAATGAAGATAATATATGAAAGTAAAAAATATATTCTCACATTGTTTCTTCAGAAAATAAAAAATCAATTAAATAATGTGTTGTTGAACACTAATTATAAAATATTAAATTTTAGCTAGTAATAGTTGAAAACACTTAATTATATGTTATTTTTATGAACCGGGTTTTAAAATTGATCCGGGTCACCGATTTTACCGGTTTTCAGCGGTTTTACGGTTTTACAAATCCGGTTTTAAACCGAACCGGACTCGGTTTCTTCAGCGAGTCACGATCGAACCGGTTCGACCGGCCGGTCCGGTCCGGTTTTCAAAACACTGGAAAAATCTAAAACATAGATCTTTTAAAAACAGAGTGAGTAGCAGTTTACTGCATTGTTTATAATTGGTTAATCTATAGTTAATTTATATTATTTAATTATATTGGCTTTTAAAAAGTAAGTTTTTTAACTTTTGTGCATTCAAGAAAAAACGATATTACGAAACGGAGGGAGTACTTCACATGCAAATTTAATTGATGAATATTTGGGAAATGTGAATCCCAGATTAAGGATAATACATACATACTCTATCCATTCCACAAAGAAAAAATTTTAAGGAATAAAATTGCATTGCCAAAAATAGCCAAAATAAGTATTCAACTTTTGTGAAACAAATAAAAATACAAATTTTTTATTTTTATCGAAATGAGGGAGTAATATCTAGCATAAGCCATCCATTGTTCTTTTTGTCAACCGTTGTCAAATTGAAGAGAAAGGAGAACACAGAATATGCTTAAAACATGAACAGATATTCCACCTCCCAAGGAAGTAGGGAGGTTCAATGTACTGTAGGAGCAGCTCCATGCTAAAAGAAGTTACATCTCAACTGCAAAATGCATTTCTTTAATTCTCTAGTTTTTTTTTATGCTGGATGTTTGAACAATTATTGGCCTATAATCCCAATAAAAATCGAACTCAGATACAAGGAAACTTCGACAAAGCTTTTTTGGGGTTTGCTAGACAAGGAACCCCAATGTGTTCTTTTTGTCTTCCTCAAACTGCCGCAACATGGTTTGGTCCTTATTCAGGTGGCAGTAATCTTCAGCTTGTTGACCCAGTAGCCAAGTTGCTCAGCAACACAGTTCGATCCAGTTGACCCGTATGAACTGAACTTATTAACTGAATTTTCCACTCCCAAAAACCCAAACACATCTTCTTCAAACACAGGACTCAGCTTTCTCATCTCTTCAAGACTCAAGTTCTGAAGTTCACAGCCTCTTGAGACACAAACTCCAACTAGTTTCCCAACAACGTCGTGAGATGACCTGAATGGCATCCCCTGTGAAAGCAAAGCAAACAAAAATGTATTTTCTTAGATTTAGCTTCCATAAAAAAAGAATAAAACAGCATTACCTTCTTTACAAGGTAATCAGCAAGAGTAGTAGCATCAAGGTGTCCAGCGGGGAGACTTCTCTTGATTCTCTCTTGGTTGAATGTGACATTCTGAGCAAACTCCGCAGAAACGTCGATCATCCCCATTATTGTCTTGGTGCTATCGAACATAGGTTCTTTATCTTCTTGAAAATCTCGGTTGTAAGCAAGGGGAAGTCCCTTGCATAGTGTTAGGACAGTGACCAGATCGCCAATGACACGAGCAGATTTTCCTCTGACAAGCTCCATTGGGTCTGGATTCTTCTTCTGCGGCATTATACTGCTTCCCGTTGAGACGGAATCGCTTGGAGTCATGAAACCAAACTCCTCTGACGCCCAGAGTACCCACTCTTCTCCAAGACGTGATAGATGGATGGCTGTGTTGGAGTTTGCATATAGAAACTCCAACACAAAATCTCGGTCTGAAACTGCATCGATGCTAGTTGAAATAAAGGAGAAACGAACCTTATTCAGTGAGGAACTCTCAAGAATAGAGAGCAAGATAATGTAAGCACTAGGCCTAGCCATTTTACCCCGAACCAGAATCGATCCGAAATACCCGATATACCGAAACCAAACCGAAAATTACAAGTATTTTTCAATCCAAAATTCCTCTACCAAAAGAACCGATCCGAATAGGGCTGAACCCACAAAGAACCGATCCGAATCCAAAACCGAAAATTTTCAAGTAAATAGTTGAGTCCAAATGTCAAAAGCCCAAAAACCCGGATCTGAAAAAGAACCAACCCAAACCCGACCCAAAGAGATGAATGCTCAGAGTTAGGAAACACTCGGAGAGAGTTGAGTAATAAGAAAAAGAAGTAGGAACAAACCTGTTTCTCATTGGTTCGGTGAACCCAAGAGCACTTGCAGTCATAAACCTATCAATAGACAGACCAGTCCCAGCCAAAGCACAAGCTCCCAGTGGACAGAAATTAAGCCTCTCTCGACAGTCAACATAACGACCAGCATCACGTTCAAGCTGCCCATACATGATCAACACAACAACTACCAATCAAGATGTAAAACACATACACATAACTAAAACTTGAGCAAAAAAGAGAGAGAAACCAAAACCTGCTCAACATAAGTTAAGAGAACATGAGGGAGCAAAACAGGCTGAGCCCTCTGAAGATGAGTATAACCAGGAACAATCAAACCCTCGTTCTTCAAAGCCAGCTGAACCAGAGCCGTCTGAAGATGCTTGATCTTGACGATAACCGTATCGATAGCATCACGACACCAAAGCCTGAAATCAGTAGCAACCTGGTCGTTTCTGCTGCGAGCGGTGTGAAGCTTCTTCGCAGGTTCACCGATAAGATCAGTGAGAGCAGCTTCAATGTTCATGTGAACATCCTCTCGATCAGTCCTCCATTCGAACTGATCTGCTTCAATCTTTGTCTCAATCTCATCAAGTCCTCTCAAAATGCTATCCCTGTCGCTATCAGTTATAAGACCCTGTAACAACGACCAAGATTATGACTTTTACAGATGAAAATGAAATGAAGAAAAAGGCAAAGAAGTAAGGACCTGGTGAGCTAGCATTGTGGCATGAGCTTTGCTTCCCATAATGTCTTGCTTGTAAAGAGCTTTGTCGAAAGAAATGGACTCGGTGAACTTCTCCACCTTCTCTGTGACGCTCTCCTCGAACCTTCCACCCCATAGCTTCGCCTCCTTGGAGGCTGATTCGTCGTCGTGGCTGCTCATTGAAGAACGGAGCGGCGGCAGAGAGCGTGTTTTGCTTCCCGGCGGCAAGAAAGAGACGGAGCGGTTTGTGGAGGAGGGGGGATTGGAACGCGACGGAGAGAATAGGATACTCTTTGAGAAAGAAAGCTCAGTTGCTCCCATTGGTTAAGGTGGTCGTGGAGGAGGAGGAGAAGGGTTTCAAAGGTCTGAAATGGATGTTTTGCGGCGACAACAGTCACAACACTCAAGAAGATGGTTCTGTTATGGTCTGGTCAAAAGAATCATGACCTTTTAACCGGACCGGTTCGGAAAAATTGATTACTGAAATAAATGAATAATTTAAATATATGTTTCGGTATAGACCGGTTGATTTCATGATCTTGTTCTGGACCACTCTTACCTATTCTTCTGTGTTCTGCACTTGGCAACCAAACTATTATTCTTTATTGCGCCTTGAATATTGGGCTCGGCCCATATTTATAAAAAAACAACAACTATCCTTTTCGGTTTCTAAGCAGCGAAATGCGCGTGGTTTCTTTGACCTAGAACCGGCAGGAAGTTAACACGAAAACGCTCGTCCCTCTCGGTGTTGCGCGGCGGCTGTAATCGCCGGAGCTTTTCCGACGACCTCGCCGAACTCTGGTTTCTAACTTTCTCCGTCAATCTCACCCATCTTCATCAACATGCCGTCTCCAGGTAATCGCGTAGATCTCTAATTTCAGTCAATTGAATCGGCTCTCTGTGATTGTAATTCGAGGTAGCAACAACAATTTGAATAAGGGTGTTTTTCTTGTGTTAGAAATCTCGAAAAGGGTTTTAGATGCGAAGCTCGAAGCTTGCAAATTCGCGTTCTTGAAGCTAAGCGCGGTGAAGACGACCAAGATGAAGAGCTATAAGCAGTTGCGTACTTTGCTTATGTTGAAAGAGATATCTCGACGTGGTGCTGATCGAGACTTTCTTAAAGTAACGTCTGAGCTTATTAGTATCCTTTTTTATTTCTCTGTACATATTTGCTTATGAAACATAACGCTAAAAAGCTACCTTCTTTGCTTCAGGATCCGGAAAATAGTGTGACCCGAATCCTCTGTTCTGTTTTAAAGCAAGTGGTAAGTTCACATGTGGAGAAAGTAGTTTGATTGAGCAGTACTGTAATGAGAATGTGAAACTGTTTGCAAATTTCTAAACTTTGAAAGATGAGTTGATTTGGAGTTTTGTGTGCAGGTGAGTAATGCAGACCGTTCTCTGAAGTCACTCCGCGGGTTTCACTACGAGACATTGGATGATCAGGAGAGGGGACATGTGAACAGAATGATAGCAAGTGTACAAGGAATGTGCAGTAGAAAATACGAACCAGAGACTGTTGATCAGCTAGATGACATGACAGAGCCAATGGAGATGGAGATTTACTTGGGGAACGGAGATGGTGATTTCAGTGACATCGTTTTGGAGCCGATCTCATGGCCTTTGGAGTCTCAACTAACTCCTGAATGGGTCGAGAGTTTGATGGGGTTACTAAACCAGTTCACCTGGAAGAACTCTGTTTCTTCTGAGTTCCCTTCTACACTGCCATACTCTGTGGCTGTTTCTCTGGTGGATTGTGCTGCGCAGATTCTGGACAAAGAAGCTAACTGCGTTAGTATCAATTGCTGTGGTGAGAATTGTAGAGTGGTTGTGGTTGGAGATCTCCACGGACAGTTACACGATCTTCTCAAAATCTTTGATCAGTCAGGAAGGCCTTCGCAGAACCAATGGTTTGTGTTCAATGGTAATTACATTGGTCGAGGTTCTTGGAGCCTAGAAGTGTTCTTGGTTCTCTTAGCTTGGAAGGTACGTATATAGTTAATTAGATTCTTTTAAGTGTTATGCATTGTTCTAACCTGATTGATAAACTAACAGATTCTGATGCCTGAGAGGGTATTTTTACTTCGAGGAAGCTCTGAGACAAGAGTTTCTGCAGAGGAGATTGGTTTCTTGAAAGAAACATGTGACAGATACGCTGATGAGCAGGGTTCAGTGCTGTACTCCAAGTGCATAGATTGTTTCAAAGCGTTACCTTTGGCATCGGTGATATCAGATAGCGTCTACACAACTCATGGAGGTCTCTTTCAAAGCTCCTCTCGGGTCCATGAAGATAGCACGGCGAATCCTTCTTTACTGTTGGGTTCTTTAGAGGAACTTGACAAGATTGAGAGGAGGAGACAAGTCGGTGAGAATGATGATGGGAATGTAACTCTCAACCATGTTTTATGGTCGTGTCCATGGATGGCTGATGGTCTGAGCGAGAGTAACTACAAGGGACTTCTTTGGGGAGCTGATTGCACTGAGAGTTTTCTAAAACAATCGAACTTAAAGGTATGTGGTTAACTTCTAATGATGTTTTCATTTGTGATTATAGAAACTTAATGTGTTTGGTTTTCATCTTTAGATGATTATAAGATCACATGAAGGCCCTGATGCTAGATCAGATCGAGAGGATATGGGAAACATGCTATGCGGGTACTCAGTAGATCATGAAGTGGAATCTGGAAAGCTTTGTACAATCTTCAGTGCTTCGAATCTCTCTCAGGTCACTTCCCTTAAACGAAGATAATTCAAAATGCTACCTGTTCTGGTGCTTTACTAACGTTTTTTTGTGTGCATTTTTAGGGTTCGAGAAACTATGAAAACGAAGGATCATATGCTGTTCTTGAACCTCCAAGCTTCTCAGAGCCCAAATTTGTTTCTTACACTGTCGAAAACATCCCAAGGGTACTAAAAACTAAAAAGCTGGAAAACTACTTTTTTTTTAGGATTGCCTTAAGAGGCTTATTCTTGTGTGTGTTTGCTTTCACAGTCACTACATCAAAACGTAAGCGTTGGATCTTCAACTCAACAGCAGCTAATGTGGGAGAATAGAACAGAGCACGGTTTTGCGTCTATGGGGATATCTAATCCGCCTTCTTGGACAGTTTCTTTGCCTAGCGAGCCGAGTCAGATCCTTCAGCTTCAAGAGCCTCCTCAGGTCTTTGAAGGTCTTCCTCTTCCAGACAACATTGAGGTAAATTCCATTTCTCTCAGATAATTGGTGGTTTATGATGATAGTGATACTTATTGTATGATTGTGATGACTTCCAGGAGCCTCACAAATCAAACTATGACTACTTATTCAGACTCATAAGCGCTCTTAAGCAGGAGGTTCAGATCAGGGTAAAGATTGTAAAATCCCTTTTAGTTTCGTGGTTAGCACGTTATCTTCCTTAAACGACTTACACTTACCTTTGTCTTTATTTTTTTTTCCGATTTGCAGGACACACGCGAGAAAGATCTGGTAAGCTATGTGAAAACCAAACTTGTTAAATAAATATTTTAGTTTTTAAAAAATGTAAAATGAATGATAGATAACAAGGGTGTTTTGAACCAAACGTAGATGGATCATTTGACGAAGACAAAAGCTACACTGGAGGTCATAAGCCAAATGTCATCTTCTCTCTGACAAAATCATAAGACAGCAGCAAACCCAAATGATTTTGCTCTTTGTTTTTGTGTGTAATTTTATTTATACCACCTGTAATGTTTTGGTTTTAGCTTTTCGTTATCAATAACAATCATTTTTATTTTTTAAAGAATCATAATTCAATTCTTCATTTGAAAGTAGCTAGGTAAAAGGCAAATTCAAATTTAAAACTGAAAACTATTATTCAAAAAAAAAACAAACAACGACTTGACTGGAATTTATGATGGTCCTTGGTAAAGTTCATAAATGGTCTGCAGTGAAGACAATATTACTGGATTCTGTTATTCCGATGCCACTTCTTTTGGTCAACGTTGCTCGATTGCTATTTATGGCTACACAATCTCATCAGTTCCTTTGTTCAAACATACTCTTGAGTAAGTCTTGACCCTATCTAATTGTACCTATAGCAATTTATTAAAGATTGATTTCTTTAAACCATTTAAGAAGTATATATATTATTCAATCTTTTTCACAAATAGTGTTATTGTAGGATTAATTTTTTTGTTTCAAAAGATAATTCTATTTTATATTTCCAATATAATTTTATACATTAGTCTCTTTTATGAACATTTATTTAAATAGTTGGACATTAAATAAGAATATACTAATATATTTTACATTTTTTTAATCAGTGTGAAATATATCAAATGACATTTTCGAAACGGAAAAGCATTAAAAAAAGAGAAATAGTTAGTTGAATTTTAAAAAAATTTAAAGATTTTTTTTATTTGTTTTTGTTTGATGCCAATTATTGTTCCTAGATTTTATATAAATAAATAATTGAAGAAAAAGAAAGGTGATAGAAAGCATTAAAAGAGTTTCCAAACATTCAAAAGTTTCCCTCGCAAAGACAAAAGAAAAAACGCATGTTGTGTAGATCGAAGTCGAAAGAACACTCTGTGTTTCTCGTGATACTCATTAATACATTCCTCTCTCTCTCTCTTCAATCCTTATTTATAAATCTCCTTCTCTCTCTCTCTCTTTTTCAATTTATTTCTCTTTTCTTAAGAGTTTGAATCTTTTTGAATTCTCCTATGGATGGTGGTGGAGGAGTGAGAGCAGGATGCATGCGGATCAGGTGTCCATCACCACGTAGAGCCATGTCTCGGTTGTTTAACTCATCGAAGGAGAAGATCAAAGGGAAGAAGAAGATGGTTATGGCGGAAAGCCTTGTGAGAGACTATGACTCGGTGAGGATCAGAAACTTCTCGGAGGATGGTCCTGATCATGGAGTTGACCAATCTACTGATTCGCCAATGACCATCGATTCTGGTAATTCAAAAAGACATCTTCATTAACATTATGAATATATATGTTACGTTTAATGTGTATAATATAATGTCTGATATGCCTTTTTTTCTTCTAAAAAGCATTTTCTTCATCACCAATTGAAGTTATTTCATGTGCTATGGGAACTGAAAGTATCATTCATCACTATAGTAACAGGACGTCGATTTATATATTGGTCTCTTAATTTTACTTTTGATTTTTTTTTCTTTTTTTTTTTGTGTTTAGAAATGAAAGGAAGGGAGTTTTTGTTCAGCATTGGGGTGAGTTGTTATCTGCTACATCTGATCGCTACTGGTAGAGAAGAGATTCACAAGATAGTCGATTTAAGGAACGATCTAGAGAAGCTTCTCGAATGTCAAAACGATGAAATGAGGAGAAAACATCAAGAGTTTGTTAAGATACGCGACAATATAGAGAAGTTATTAGAATTTCATAACGATGATCTGAGGCGAAAACAAGAGCAGTGTGAAACCACTGCGTATTCCACCACAAGTGATGTTGTGGATGGTCCAGAATCTTCTACTGATCACTATTATTCCCCACAGTTCCTGGAAACATCTTTGATTAAACGTGAAGGTTCTTTGAAACATTATGTATACAATGAAAGGGAAGAAGATTATGGTGGAGAAATGGATCAGCTTGAAGCAGAACTCGAAGCTGAGTTTGAGCTTCTTCAGATTGGTCAGGACCACGAGGGTAACTATTCTAAACACAAGGTAAATTATTACTTGACTTCAAAGTCCTTAAGTCTTAAGTGATTAAAGATTTTGATTCTCTTCTCTAATGGAACTGTTATTGTGAAATGATTTACAGGAGGTTTCTGAGAAGAGTGGTGATTCAGAAGAAATGGGGTTCAGATACATGTGTTCAGGACCAGTGGAGGAACAACACGGAGTATGTCCTTATGAGCTGGAGAGAAGGCTACACGAGCTCATGGAAACAAGACAAGAAGAGGAGATAAACGAGCTGCAAAATGCATTGGAAGATGCTAAGAAAAGGCTTCATGTGAAGGAGGCTGAAGCTTCTTGGTGGAAAGACACTGCTTATATAGTCTCTGAACGTATTCCAAAACCTTCTAGACTCACCTCCAACTCTCAAACTCGTCTGTACCCTCTTTCTAGGTAAGAGTTTTGGTGTTTCAAGTTTTATTAGAATACATAAGTGTTTGTAATCTTGTGAAGAAGCCGAATGTTAAATATAATGGATGTGGATTTGTCTTTTTTGTTTCATTTCATTACAATTTGCTGTGGAGCAGCGATTCTAAAAGAGATGTAACTTCTTGGGCAAGGAAATCTCATCTTGAGATTAAAGTTTGTACATGATTTACATTTACATTTCCTGTGAGAGAGGATACTTTTGCTATTAATAATGCAGGTTTCACCGAGAAACATTTTTGAATTCTACATTTTCTTGCTAGATTTATGGTTGAAAATAGAATCGAGGGACCACAAGCGTTTTATAAGATCCATAACAGATTCATAGACTTCAAGTACAAAATCTATGACTTATACACAAAAAGAGAGGTAGAATTAAGATTTCAGTAGAACACAACTATTCTACAAATGTAATTTTTTCAAAATGTTGTTTCCCTGCACTAGTTTAGTGCATAAATGCTTTATTTTTGTAAGAAGATGATCACAACTCCTTTCGAGTAGTCACAACAAACACTATAAAATAAATAGTAAGAAAGAAGAAAAAGGACACAAATCTATAAACACAAGTATAAGTATATTCGAGGGACAATATGCGGTTTATAAGATCAAATCACAGATTCACAGTTCAAGTAAAAAATCTATGACACTGATAAAAGAGTAGAGTTTAGATTTCAGTAGAACATATATATTCTACAGATTCAAAATGTTGTCTCCCTGCACTGATTCAATGCTTTAATGCTTAACTTTTAAAAAAAGATGATCACAACTCCTTCAAGCAGTCACAACAGATCACTATAAAGAGAAGAAAAGAATACAAACTTTAAATCTATATATTTTCAAACCCTTTTCCTTTTCTTTTCAGCCTGCCCTAGAAGAGGACATATACTATCGATTAATCTATACTATTTAATATTTGTATAGTCTGAGTTTTTGCATCTAGATGATAGGGATGGGTGTTCCGATACCGTTCGAGTCGAGTATTTTAGATTTTCGGATATTTCGGTATAGGAGTTTAAAACCTGTTCGGATATTTTAACAGATCAGATCGGGTTCGGATATTTTTGGTTCGGATTCGGGTATTTCGGATATAACCGAAATAACCAAAATAATTACTATGAACCAGAGATTTGGTTTGGTTGGTGTGAAATTTCTTTCTGGGTTTGCTAATTAAATCTAGAAATTGATGCATTGATGCTTATGCTCACGGTTTCTGTTTAATTTTTTGTCACATTGCATACATGTCAGGCGGAGAAGAGAGCTCCATCCCTAGGTAACATCTTTATATATAAAGATAAGTTTATTCACTCCTAGAGTATGCCACATGGAATACCACGTCACAAGTTCGTCTCTTGACGTTACGACACGTGTCTTTGCATCCAAAACTCATCACTTTGTTAAATGAATATATCTCTTCGCATTTCCATATACAAATAGTGTGTAACTGTCACTTTAATGCACATCAATAAACGTTTATGTATATAAAGAGATCCATTACATCCACTACATACCCTGACAATACTCTAAGATTTTTTAAAACAACTTTTAGTTATGGCCAGAAGATAAAACAGAGGAAATATTGGACTTGCAGACAGATATTGGAGTAACATAAGACGTTGTCATCTTTACTCAGTCACAAGCGCATCTAACATTACCTATGCCTTATGTGGCTCGACATCGCATTCATACTGCTTATATATCTTTAAAACATCCAATAGTTGTTTTTTTATAGATCATTGTAAAATATTCTTATTCAGAGATTATATATTTGTTAGTATTGATTGTATAGAATGATTAGGCATATATATTAAACAACTATGTTTACAAATACACAATAGTACTTGATTTCTATTACATATTGTAATAGTTGATTAGAGAAAAAAAAAGAAAAATATGCTTATAATACTATTTTAGTTTTGAGTCAGAGGGAAAGAAAATAATAATAATAATAAATAGATAGAGTGTATTATAATGAGTTATTATGATTTTGAAACTAAAACAAATATATAGAAAAATTGCACATTTTGGATGCGAGTGCGATTCATATTAACCGGTTTTAGTTTAGAGTGCAATATTATCTTCAAAAAAAATAGATAGACATTATATTTATATCCATAATCTAGATAATTTAAGTTTTATAAAAATTTTAAAAACTATGTACATTATTTATTTTAATTATTTTTTAAGTTATGTTTTGAACTTCAGAAATATTATTATCACTATTTATAAATACATTCTTAATTTTAATATTTAAAAATTAAATGAAATAATTTATAAGAAATGTCTGTTTTAGTATCAATTTGAGATGTTAATATATTCATATTTTAGATTTACAGATAATTTTAATACAAATAACGAAAATTATATATAGTTATTCTATTAACTAATTTGTACTATAGCGTAATAAAATAATATTTAATTTAATTTTGCTGATTTATAACTTTTTGTACTTAATAATATATGGTCGTATAAGTTCTGTTTGTGCATAGTATTCTATAGCCATATTAAAATTTTATGTAAGTATAAATATATAATCATCAAAGCATACTATTCTGTTTATTTGGTGTGTTGTACATTTGTTTTAATTTATCTCTACCAAATTACTGACATAACATAAACCAAAAATAAATGTTCAAATACAACATAAATATCAAAAAAAAACAACAAGTGTCAATAGTAGAAATTCCTGATATTGTCCTAAACAACTATAAAATATATTCGACTAAGATTACCTCAAAGTTAAAACTTTATTCTCCATTGTATTAGACACTCTGACATAAAATGAATTCTGGCGTTTGAAAACTCAATTTCATTCTCTTAACATAATCACATTTGTTGACCAAAAAAACATAATTACATTTTAACCAACTGAACATAGAATAAAATTTACACAAAATTATATATTTCATAAAAACCAATATATCGAATTCCGCGCGTAGCGCGGAACTGCCCTAGTGAGTAATATATTTGCTTAAGAAACAGTTTGCAGCTGATCAGTGTCTTTCAATAAAGGTCAATTTTGTTCACGGTTCAAGTACGTTTTATGTGTGTTTCTCAATTACTTATTGCTTAATTCACTTTGACCAGAAAAAATTGATGAAAACAAGAACTTTTGTTTAAAATTGCGCGAAGTTACTTCAGGATGTTAAAGAAGAAGACAAAGCTATGAATAGGAATAGGAAAATTAGATCTACGGGTATGGGGGATTACACACATATATATTAAAAAATATATATATATATATGTTCGGATATTTCGGGTAATGGTTCGGTTATCGGATATAACCGATCGGTTTCGGTTATCCGGACATGCTTATATCAAAACCAGTTTTGGTATTTTTGTATTTCGGTTCGGTTCGGGTTCGGATATTTTGAATCGGGTTTGGATTCGGCTAAAATCCCCGCCCCTACTAGATGGGCCCTAAATCAGCCCAGTTTCATCTTCCCTCGTCTTCTATCTGGTTTCGATTACTACGCCTCGGGGTTATAAATTCTTCGTAATTTCTTCTTTTTATTCCCTTAAAAGGCGACTCAAAAGTCAATAGCGAGAAGTAAAGGAGTGAGAGGAAGAAGAAGAAGAAGTATCTACAGTAAGTCTTTCTGTAAATCTCCAATTTCACAATTGCTCATCTCTAGCTTCCGTGAGCTTTTGGTTGGTTACGCCATCGAATTTGATCTCGTGGTTGAAGAAGACTCATGGCAAGAGTCGTGGAGTCTGAGTCGGTTCCTGGAGGCTCCGATGCGCAACTGAGTCTTGAATTCATCCGGGAATCGTTGATCAGGCAAGAAGACACCATCGTCTTCAGCTTGATCGAGAGAGCTAAGTTTCCTCTCAACTCACCTGCTTTCGAGGAGTCCCCTCGCTGCCTAGATTCTAGTGGAAACTCCTCTTCTCTAACTGAGTTCTTCGTCAGAGAAATCGAAACCATCCAAGCTAAGGTAGTAAAGGTTCACATCCCAGTTAAAACTTTCATCTTTGTTCCAAAAACCTTGAATATCCTCTGCTTTATCTAAGATTAGATTCTAGATATGAGCCTGCATGTTTATTGATTGGTTGACGTTTGAAAAGTCTCGGTGTTATGTGTATTATTAGGTAGGAAGATACGATAACCCGGAAGAGAATCCTTTCTTCCTTGACAACATTCCTCACTCGGTTTTTCCTACCCACAAATATCCACCGGTATGTTGTAGTAAACATTCTCCTTTTGAAACTCTTATGCTTGAATCTATCTAATCTGTACTTTTTTTTTTCTCTTGTTTAGGTTCTGTATCCTAAGGCTTCATCTGTTAACATAAACAAACGGCTTTGGGATGTTTACTTTAAAGAACTGCTTCCTTTGTTTGTCAAACCTGGTGCTGATGGTAACTATGCATCTACTGCTGCTTGTGATCTCGCTTGCTTACAAGTAAGGAGATCTTTTTTGGATTGTACGTTTGGTTTATGTCTGATTTGATGATGTCTGATCTTTGTTTAAGGCTCTTTCGAGAAGGATTCACTATGGTAAGTTTGTTGCTGAGGTCAAATTCAGAGATGCTCCACATGATTACGAGCCTGCCATTCGCTCTAAGGTTAGTACCAAACTAGTGTTTAACAAAATGTGGATTTGTTTTTCTATAAAATGATGAGACCAAATGTGTGGGTCTGAAAATTCATTTGTAGGATACAGAAGCATTGATGAAGCTTTTGACGTTTGAGAAAGTAGAAGAAATGGTTAAGAAGAGAGTTGGGAAGAAAGCAGAAACGTTTGGACAAGAGGTGAAGTGCGTCTCAGGTGATGAGAGTGAGAAGAAGTATAAATTGGAACCATCTCTAGTCTCTCGCATCTATGGAGAATGGCTTATCCCTCTAACCAAAGACGTCGAGGTTGAGTATCTTCTACGTCGTCTCGATTGAATCTTGAGACCCTGAAAACAAGAAGTCACCATTGTCTTTCCCACAAACTCTTGCAAGATTGTTTTATTACAGACTATATATCATCAAGCCTATCCAAACTGAATAATTTTTAGTTTGGGCCTATTACAGTGAGCCTTATCAAATTAAATAAGGGCCCATTAATAATGTCAAGGATAAGACAGAATAAATTGAATGAACAGTCATCACTATTTTAAGAATAAAAAAGGACAAGTTGTCAGTGTGTCACTGTCGGAAAAGGTTATTTATATTATTTGAGTGATTATCCATAAAGAACTCTTCAAACCCTCCCACTCAACTTCTGTCATCACCTGTCTCTTGCTCATACTCTAAAGTTCTTCAGCTTCCCCACTCCGATCCGTTTCTTCTTCTATAATCAATCTCAGGTCTGAATCTCTCCTTCTTCTCTGTCTCTACGTCGTTTCCTTTATGTATAAGCAATCGTATTAAGGAAGTTTCCACTTTTAGGTTTCTTCAAAACCACTCCTTTTATACCTTACTTGATGCAGATCATTCTATTTTCGTTAGATTCGTTTTCAAGATCTTGACTTTCGATATCCTGATGATTGGTTCCTGTTTTAGATGATCTGTTATAAGAACTCGTTGATTTGAAATCCGATATTAGGTGAAGATGCAAGCTGCGATTCGTTCATTTGTGTCCGGTGGAAATGTTGTGAAAGCCTCTCTGCTGCAACATCTCCGTGTGGTTAACCCGGCGATTCAGCCTTCTGTGTTTTGCACACGCTCCGAGTCAACTCAGTCTTCTCGTATGGAGGAGCACGGATTCGAGAGCACAACCATCTCTGACGTTATGAACGCCAAAGGCAAAAGTGCTGATGGATCGTGGCTTTGGTGTACCACTGATGACACTGTTTATGACGCTGTTAAATCCGTATGTAAAAATCCATTTTCCTTTTTTTTTGAAAATGGTCATTATTATCTTTTGGATGTTTTAATGTGTGTGTTTTGGTTTTGGTTAGATGACGCAACACAATGTTGGTGCCTTGGTGGTTGTGAAGCCTGGTGAGCAACAATCTCTTGCTGGTATCATTACAGAGAGAGGTGAGACAGATTTTTACTGGCAATCCAGAGTATTTATTCTGTGTGTTCTGACATTGCTATATCTTTTAGATTATCTGCGGAAGATCATAGTGCAAGGTAGATCATCCAAATCAACAAAAGTAGGAGACATCATGACTGAAGAGGTATTGAATCATTTTATAAAAAAAATCACTTGCTTTCTGAGGATTAAACTGAAATGATCTGTGGATTGGTGATTGCAGAATAAGCTCATCACCGTGACACCGGAGACCAAGGTCTTGCGTGCTATGCAGCTAATGACAGGTAAGCAGAAAACTCAATACATATTTTCTCCATTAAAGATGCAAACTTTTTGGGTATTTAAAATCTCGGTTTAATGTTACAGATAACCGGATTAGGCACATTCCAGTGATAAAAGACAAGGGTATGGTGGGAATGGTGTCTATAGGAGATGTGGTCCGTGCGGTGGTGACTGAGCATCGCGAGGAGCTTAACCGCCTAAACGCTTTTATCCAGGGAGGTTACTAGACGTTTGAAGATTGGTAAGAAAAGTCTTACGTTCCGCGTGTGTTCCACTGCTCGATGATCCTTTAAAGCTATGAGAATGAATGTAAATATGGAATCTTTCTGATATTTGTTGTTGTTGTTGTTGTGGTTGTCTGTCGTTTTCATTGGTTAACTTGTCAAGACTTTGTTTTTTGACCTACTCCGCAAGATAATAAACAAAAAGACTCTTCTCTTTATCTTATGTTTTTTTTATTAGATGCCTTCGAATAAAAATCAGTTGTGATTATAACATTAGTTATGGAATTATGTAAAACTATATGCATATAATGGTAAACAAATTATTTGAAAACTTTCATTATACGATTTCCTTTCTTTTTTTTTTTTAAAAAAAAGAACGGTTTCCTTTTTTCTGAAAAAAAACAATTTCCTATTTTTTCTCGAAAGATATATGGGGTCAAGCGGGAGGAAGAGTTGAGAAAATCACTGAGGATCACAACAGACAAAAACCAAATGGGTTAAACTCAGAAACTCGCTCGTTTTTTTTTTTGCTTTTATAAGATTTCTCGTGTCTACGATCAGGACGATGTGTTGCCTTTGCGGTTGCTGCGAAAGCATCATTAAACTCTTGTGGGCCGTTATAGCCTTCGCGATCAACTCCCTCATCACCCTAGTCATAATCGTCTGCACAGTATCATTCATCGTCTGGGCCATGCTCCGACACGACGCCGTCAAGTTCCGAGTCCAAGACGCAGAGCTAACGCAGTTCACCTTCGATCCAGACAACACCAACCTCCACTACAACCTCTCGCTCGGTTTCTCCATCCGAAACTCCAACTCTCGCCTCGGAATCCACTACGACAGGTTCGACGCTGGGATTTATTACGACCATCACCGGTTAGCATCCTCGTCCGTAACCCCGTTCTACCAGGGACACAAGTCCACGGTCGTCGTCGGAACGGTGTTCCAGGGCCAGAATTTAGTGTTGCTCGGTGGTCGCGGCCGGGGGAAATTCGAAGATGAGAGGCGCTCTGGTGTTTATGGGTTTGACGTGGAGCTGAAGCTTAGGGCTAGGCTTATGTTTGGGCTTGTGAACACGTGGCGGTTTAAGCCACGTGTGAGTTGTGGGGTCAAGGTGCAGTTGAGTTCCTCTGATCCTGTAAGAAGGTCTGGATTTGAATCCACCGACTGCCACATCCATTTTTGAGATCTATCACATTATTTGTAGGGCTTGAATTATATGTTTAGTCATTTTTCAGATCATGGGACATTGGAGTACTATAATTAGGCTTAACTAGAATTTTGAATTGTGTATAAGTCCTCAGCATCTATTATTTTTCTTTTTTCTTTTTTCTTTTTTCTTTTTTCTTTTTTCTTTAGCAACAGTATAAGATGTGCGATAATTTTTTTGGAATTAAATTGTTTATATGTTAATGCTTTGATTTTCATGTTAAGAATCTAGGAACAGTTGAAGCTGTCAAACTGTTGCGTATGTTTTGAAGTGGACCACAGTTTTTTCCACAGCACTTTAGATCAAGAATTTACTTCAAAACTTACGCGACAGAACATTAAATATATTTTGAATTGTGTGTAAGACATTAAAGAGCTTTGGATCTATACTGATTTATGAACTTAAAATATTTTTACCAAAAAAAAGGAAAACTTAGTATATAGTAAGCACTTGTGCAGAGAACATAACAAAGGCAGATCTAAAATAAAAATACTTTTGATTAATTAACTAACTAATCACGTCACAGTGGGCACTGGGCATCATCGATTAAGCCTATTAGTGGAAAAATTTCATGAATGTCAACGTGGCGAATTATTAATGGTTGATAAGCATCAAACAGTAACGAACTGAACCGGATAAATAAACCGGGCTGTTTACATTACAAGCGGGGGGAGTCTTCGTCGTCTCGAATCGTACTATAAGAAAATAAACAAAACTGTATAGCGTAGCTTTAAGATCTGGTAATTTCTTTAGTGGGAACAGCCATGGCTATGGAGTTTCCGAGATCCGCGATCGCCTTCACTCTTCTTCTCTTCATTCACGTCGCTCACTCTTTCTACCTCCCGGGCGTCGCTCCTCAGGATTTCGAAAAGGTAAAAAACGTTTCGAAAATTCGTGCTCCTAGGCTTTTAGATCTGAATTGAATCTCCTCGATCTGCGTTTTTTGGTCTTGGTACGGTGTTGATTATACTCAGTACTCGATCCGCGAGGCAGCTTACAGAGAATGAGCGTCGGTGTGCTGATCCTTTTTTTTGTTGTTCCTTAGAGATTGGTTTCGGCTGAGGCTTTGATTTTAGATTCATGAGTCTCTAGATCTGAACAATGTAGGCATTGTAGGCGAGCTTTAATCTGATACTTTTTTGTTTGCAGGGTGATGAGCTGAAGGTTAAAGTGAATAAACTAACCTCCATCAAGACTCAGCTTCCCTACTCGTATTACTCCCTTCCTTTCTGTCAACCTAAGAAGATTGTTGATAGTACTGAGAATCTCGGAGAAGTGCTTCGTGGTGACCGGATTGAAAATGCCCCTTATTCGGTTTGTCTCTCTGTTGTATATTCGATTCTTGAATGATCAGTCTTTGCCTTTATCTCTAACCTTTTTTGGGAGTTGAAACAAACTGCAGTTTAAAATGCGGGAGGCGAAGATGTGCAATGTTCTCTGCCGTGTCACTCTTGATGCCAAGACAGCCAAAGCGTTCAAAGAAAAGATCGATGATGAGTACCGGGTCAACATGTAGGACACAAAAAATATAAACTTTACATGCGTTTCCTTGTGTCAGTTTTGCTTACCAGTCTTTTCTTGTGTGTATATGCTAGGATCCTCGACAACCTTCCTCTTGTGGTTCCGATTGAAAG
Organism: Brassica nigra; assembly: GCA_016432835.1. Classification (NCBI taxonomy): domain Eukaryota; kingdom Viridiplantae; phylum Streptophyta; class Magnoliopsida; order Brassicales; family Brassicaceae; genus Brassica; species Brassica nigra. The sequence goes on from CM028242.1 coordinate 13,682,589, forward strand.
AGGGGATCAGGGTTCTCCACCTGTTGTTTATCAGCTTGGCTATCATGTTGGTCTTAAAGGCCAGTATGAGGGGGTAAGTAGGTTTCTGACTGTTAACAGTGTTTTCAACGCATAAGAAATAGCTTGATTTTCTAAATTGCGTTTTGTATATACACAGAGCAAAGAGCAAAAGTACTTTATGCACAATCACTTGACATTTACAGTTCGATATCACCTAGATATGCAAACTGATTCTGCAAGGATTGTGGGATTTGAGGTCAAACCTTACAGGTGTGTTTCTTGTCCATAAGTTAAATGTTTCTTGGGATTCCCCTGTCCTTCAGTACTGATAGTATTTCCTTTGGTTTGTAGTGTTAAGCATGAATACGATGGAGAGTGGAGTGAGAAGACTCGTCTGACGACCTGTGATCCTCACAAAAAACGTCTGGTCGTTAGCTCGGCTACCCCTCAAGAAGTTGAACCAAAGAAGGAGATCATCTTCACTTATGATGTTGATTTCCTGGCAAGTATTTTTTATATATTAATACAACTCTGTGATTTGTGTCTTCAAGTAAATGCTATGGAGTTCTTGTTCTCAATTCTTTTTTTGCCGCTCCTGTTCAGGAAAGTGAAGTGAAGTGGGCATCTAGATGGGATGCTTATCTTCTAATGAGTGACAACCAAATTCACTGGTTCTCTATCGTCAATTCTCTGATGATCGTCCTTTTCCTATCTGGTATGGTGGCGATGATAATGCTGAGGACCCTTTATCGTGACATTTCACGATACAACGAGCTCGAGACTCAAGAAGAAGCTCAAGAAGAGACAGGATGGAAGCTTGTCCACGGTGATGTTTTCAGACTTCCCGCCAATTCAGATCTGCTCTGCGTCTACGTTGGTACAGGGGTCCAGTGTTTAGGCATGGTATTTGTCACAATGATCTTCGCCATGCTCGGGTTTCTCTCCCCTTCGAACCGGGGTGGTCTGATGACGGCCATGCTTCTGCTCTGGGTCTTCATGGGACTCTTTGCTGGTTACGCTTCTTCACGTCTCTACAAAATGTTCAAAGGAACAGAGTGGAAGAGAATCGCCTTCAGAACAGCCTTCTTGTTCCCTGCAGTTGTCTCAGCCATCTTCTTCGTCCTAAACGCTCTCATCTGGGGACAGAAGTCATCCGGGGCTGTCCCATTCGGAACAATGTTCGCCTTGATCTTCCTCTGGTTCGGCATCTCGGTTCCTCTCGTCTTTGTTGGAGCTTACCTCGGTTTCAAGAAACCAGCGGTTGATGACCCAGTGAAAACCAACAAAATCCCAAGGCAAATCCCAGAGCAAGCTTGGTACATGAACCCGGTTTTCTCCATCCTCATTGGAGGAATCCTACCGTTTGGTGCAGTCTTCATCGAGCTCTTCTTCATCCTCACATCCATCTGGCTCAACCAATTCTACTACATCTTCGGGTTCCTCTTCCTCGTCTTTATAATACTCATCGTTACTTGCGCCGAGATAACAGTAGTACTCTGCTACTTCCAGCTCTGCAGTGAGGACTACCTGTGGTGGTGGAGATCTTACCTAACATCAGGCTCATCAGCTCTCTATCTCTTCCTCTACGCCACGTTCTACTTCTTCACAAAGCTTCAGATCACCAAACTGGTCTCGGCGATGCTTTACTTTGGGTACATGCTCATCGCATCTTACGCATTCTTCGTGCTCACAGGAACAATTGGGTTCTATGCTTGTCTCTGGTTCACAAGACTCATCTATTCCTCTGTGAAGATCGATTAGAGGAAGAAGATGATGATTAAGGAAAGGTGATTATAGTTTATCTTCTTTTAATTAAATGGTTTTGTTGCAGAACAAGAGAGGTTTTAATATATGTGAACCTTATAATAGTGTATTTTTTGTTTGATTTGTCAAGTAACTCACATTTTTATAATCTTTTTGCATGTGGTGGCATCATCAGTATATGTAATTTCATTTCATTCCTATGTGCGAGTTATATTTTATTAAACGTTTTATTATGAAAGAAATGGACGCAAACGCATTTTAAAACATTTGATGATTCAAACGCTAACTTTTCCTGCGATCATAAACGCTTTGTAAACAACGGTACGAATAACATCAGCTCCTCCCCAGGCAGTCTCAAGCTCACTGACCAAACTCTCCGGTAACAGATCAACACCTTTCTCTCTCGCCGTGACAATAGCCGACCACGACTTAAACATCCTCACGATCCCTTCAAACGACGTCGTTTTAGGCATCTCCAGCTTCAACGGTTCCCCTTCCGATCCCATCCCCACGCTCTCGAAAGGAAACGGCAACGCTCCGTACGCATCGAACACGTGCTGAATGTTCGGATACTTCCAATACGGCAGCGTTTTGGCGTGGAACCGATACTGGGCGGCGTCGAACTCCGGCGACACCACGACGTCGTTGTACCCCCAGACGGCGATGATTCCGCCGGGTTTACGGAGGACGCGCTTGGCGACCGCGTAGAATCTAGGGAGATCGAACCAGTGTACGGCTTGTGCGACCGTGATCAGATCCACCGAGTTCTCTCCTCCGATTAGCTCCACTAGCTCGTCGTCGGTCATCGACGACGGCGTATGGCGGTAATCGATCTTCGGATGCGTCGTCGCGAACTTCAGCTGCGATTCGCTCACGTCCGTCGCTATGACTCTCTCGTAGTGATCCACGACCTGTTCACAAGGCGAAACTTGTCAAATGCAAGATCTGATGCTAAAAATAAGTCAAATCCGAAATGCTGTATATTAGAGTAAAATCAATATCGGTTTAATATGGTTTAGTTTCTGGTTCATTATGTTGTGTAAACCGGTGACAAGCTCACTATATAAGCTTGATATTGTACTCTGTTTCCAAATAATAAGAATGAAGAAGTTAGTTACGATTCCGTCTTCTTCCTCGTTTCGTATACAGTAACATGGTATCAGAGCGTTGAGGTAACAAACCTCAACCGATCCGTTTCTTCTTCTTCCTTCGTTGACCTCGATTGATCGGTGACTCTCTCGATCAATCTTTCTTCTTCTTATCGTGATCGATTTCTTGGCTATTCCACCAAGTTTCGAATCAAATCACGATACGATGGTTGTTCTTCGCCGATCACTTCGTCGTGGTGCTCGTCAACCTCAATCGACAGCTCGTCGGTCTCCTATTCCGGAAACCACAGCTCCGTCGTCTCCATTGGTGACAGATCATCCGACGATGGCAGAGCTTCCTCTCGATAGCATTCACTCACCGTTCTATCTTACCAGCAGCGACAATCCAGGTCTATCTATCATATCTGAGGTGTTAGATGGAACAAATTACGATAACTCGTGTATCGCTATGAAGATTGCGTTAGATGCTAAAAATAAGCTCTCGTTCATTGATGGATCTATTGTTCGACCTCATGAATCACATCACCACTATCGTATCTGGTCTAGGTGTAACTCTATGGTCAAATCTTGGATTCTCAATACTGGCTCTAAGCAGATCTACAAGAGTATTCTTCGCTTCAATGATGCTGAAGAAATTTGGAAAGATTTGGAGACTCGGTTTCACATCACGAATCTTCCTCGCTCCTATCAGCTCTCTCAACAGATCTGGTCACTCCAACAAGGTTCGTTGGATTTGGCTACATATTACACCACTCTTAAGACCTTATGGGATGAATTGGATGGTGCTGATTGTGTTAATACTTGCCGTAACTGTGATTGCTGTAAAGCTACGGAAACTAAGGCAGATCATGCTAAAGTTATCAAGTTCTTGGCTGGTCTAAATGAGTCTTATTCCGTGATTCGGAGTCAGATTATTATGAAGAAAAATGTTCTGTGCTTTCGAGATCTACAATCTCTTGGATCAGGATTTCAATCAGAGGAACATCTCCCCTGTCTTGAATGCCACGGCATTTCAAGTTTCTGCTCCGGTTCAATCTTTACCTCTTGCTAACGCAACTCAGACTACGTTTCCAGCTAAACAGAGCAGGCCGGTTTGTGCTCACTGTGGCTACAATGGTCATACTGTGGACACTTGTTACAAGATTCATGGTTACCCAGTTGGCTTTAAGCACAAAGGAAAGCAACAGACTGATAAAAGTTCTTCAACTCCTAAGTACAACAATCCTTCTAAACCGGTTGTTGCTCAAGTTGGATTTGTTGACTCTGTCTCCAATGTTGTTAATAATCTCACCAAGGATCAGATTGAAGGCGTCATTGCTTACTTCAACTCACAGCTGAAATCTCAACCAGCTCAAGTGAATTGCATTGCGTCATCTTCTTCCTCTGGTGGCATGATTACTGCTTTGCCCGGTATGTCATTTTCTTCATCCACGCTATGCTTTGTAGGCATGTTGCGAGCTACACAAAATGCCTTATGTTCAGCTTCATGGGTGATTGACAGTGGTGCTACTCATCATGTAGCTCATGATAGAGCTCTTTTTACCGATATCTCTGATTCTCTTAACACCTCTGTGACTCTTCCGACTGGCCTTGGTGTTAAGATTGCAGGGATAGGCACCATTCGTCTTAATGATTCTCTGATCCTACAAAATGTTCTTTATCTCCCAGACTTTAGACTAAATCTCATGAGCGTAAGCCAGCTCACTAAAGATTTGGGTTATAGAGTCTTATTTGATCCGGCTGCTTGCATGATACAGGATCATATCAAGGGATTGATGATTGGGAGGGGTGATCGAGTTTCAAATTTATACGTGCTGGATGCAGTGGACATTGCTGGATCAGATACTCTTCATCAGCAGTTTGCTTCCTGTTCCAACGTTGTGATTGATGCTAACTTGTGGCACAATCGTTTAGGTCATCCATCTATTTCAAAAACAAACTCTGTTATAGATGTTCTTGGCTATAAACAACACAATAAAGATTCTTTTCACTGCGCTATATGTCCCCTTGCCAAACAAAAACGTCTTCCCTATCAATCTAAGAATAATATCTGCGACAACGCCTTTGATCTTCTGCACATTGACATATGGGGACCATTCTCTGTGCATACTGCTGAAGGGTTCAGATATTTTCTGACTATAGTTGATGATCATACACGCGTGACTTGGGTTTATCTTCTTCGTACAAAGGATGAGGTTCTGACAGTGTTTCCTGAGTTTATACAGATGATTGAAACACAGTTTAAGACTTCTATCAAGGCGACGATCAGATAATGCTCCTGAATTGAAGTTTGTTGATCTTTACAAGAAGAAAGGTATTGTGTCTCACCATTCTTGTCCGGAAACTCCAGAACAAAACTCAGTGGTGGAAAGGAAACATCAGCACATTTTGAATGTTGCTCGTGCTTTGATGTTTCAATCTCACACTCCACTTGAGCTTTGGGGTGACTGTATACTCACGGCTGTTTTCATCATCAATCGGCTTCCTACTCCTCGTCTTAAGGATAGATCTCCTTATGAACTTCTTATGAAGAAAAAGGTTGATTATGATGGACTTAAAGTCTTTGGTTGTCGGCTTATTGCTCCACATCTTCTAAGAATCGCAATAAGTTTCAACCCCGAGCTAAACCGTGTGTTTTTGGGATATCCCTCAGGCTTCAAAGGTTATAAACTTCTGGATTTGGAGACCAACACGATTCATATCTCTAAATGTCACATTCCATGAGGAAATTTTTCCATTTGCAAAGAGACGACTGATACATATGAAGATGTTTTACCTCTGTTCCGAAACAGAGAATGTCTCGGGCAACACTCTGTATCTACTTCTACCCCAGTCCCTGCAGATGCTTCAGAATCAGCTACGGAGAGTTCTTCTCTTAGTGATAAAGCTAAAGGGAAACGTGTTGCTGTTTCGATATCGCGGGTCCAGATGTTGCCTCGGGTAAAAGGATCTCTAAGCTACCAGCACATCTCCAAGATTATTATTGCAATATTGCTGAGAGTGATGTTGAGATTCCCTATCCTTTATCTTCATACATGTCATATGCCAGTTTATCTGCAGATTACAAAGCCTATATCTGCAACGTTGCTTTATATCCTGAACCTACAAGCTTTACTCAAGCCAAACGCTTTGAAGAGTGGTTAACGGCTATGAATGAGGAGCTTGTAGCGTTGGAAAGCACAGACACTTGGACTGTCGTTTCTCTACCACCAGGAAAGCATGCCATTGGCTGCAAATGGGTCTACAAAATTAAGATCAACCCTGATGGCACAATAGAGAGATATAAAGCACGTCTTGTAGCCAAAGGCTATACGCAAGAAGAAGGTATTGACTTTGCTGAAACCTTCTCTCCTGTAGCAAAAATGACGACTGTTAAAACTCTTCTCTCTGTCTCTGCTGCAAAGAAGTGGAGTCTTACTCAGCTTGACATCTCAAACGCTTTCTTAAACGGAGACTTAGATGAAGAAATATACATGACTTTGCCTCCAGGATACTCGCCAAAGAAGGGGGAATCTTTACCACCAAATGCAGTATGCAAACTGCAGAAATCTCTTTACGGTTTAAAACAAGCCTCCAGACAGTGGTTTCTTAAATTTGGTGGTACTCTTCTTGGTCTTGGCTTTCGTCAATCTAATGCTGATCACACCTTGTTTATTCGCAACATTCAAGGAGTGTACACAGCTGTTTTGGTATACGTTGATGATATCATCATTGCAAGCAATAATGATGTGGATGTTGCTCAGTTAAAACTCGATCTGAATGCTGCCTTCAAGCTTCGTGACCTTGGTGATTTGAAGTATTTTCTCGGTCTTGAAGTGGCACGTTCTCACACAGGTATCTCTGTTTGTCAACGTAAGTATACCTTGAATCTTTTGGAGGATACTGGTCTCTTGGCTTGCAAACCCTCCCCTATTCCTATGGATCCTAAGGCGAAGTTATGCATGGATTCTAAAGAACCCTTACTTGAAGACCCTGCTGCTTATAGAAGACTTGTTGGCCGTCTGATGTATTTGACGATTACACGACCGGATATAACTTTCGCTGTGAACAAACTTTGTCAGTTCACCTCAGCTCCGAAACAGTCTCACCATCAGGCAGCTTTTAAGGTTCTTCACTACTTAAAGGGCACTATTGGATTGGGTCTTTTCTACTCTGTTGAGTCTGACTTGGTTCTCAAGGCATTTTCTGATGCGGATTGGGCTTCTTGTTTAGACTCGTCGTTCCACCTCGGGTTACTGCATGTTTCTTGGTAATGCTTTGATCTCTTGGAAGTCTAAGAAACAGCAGACTGTATCTCATTCGTCTGCAGAGTCTGAGTACAGAGCGATGGAGTATGGTTCACGGGAAGTCATCTGGCTGCGCAATTTATTGGCCGAACTTCAGTCTCCTCAACATGGTCCGATTGCGTTTTACTGTGATTCTACGTCTGCTATTCACATTGCTAGCAATCCTGTGTTTCACGAGCGCACTAAGCACATTGAGCTTGACTGTCATCAAATTCGTGAGCGTGTAGTCCGCGGTTTCATCAAGCTTCTTCACGTTCGCACCAACAATCAAGTAGCTGACATTTTCACAAAACCTTTATTCTTTCCTCAGTTCTATTCTTTGATGGGCAAGATGGCTTTAAAGTCCATATATTTGCCATCTTGAGGGGGAATATTAGAGTAAAATCAATATCGATTTAATATGGTTTAGTTTCTGGTTCATTATGTTGTGTAAACCGGTGACAAGCTCACTATATAAGCTTGATATTGTACTCTGTTTCCAAATAATAAGAATGAAGAAGTTAGTTACGATTCCGTCTTCTTCCTCGTTTCGTATACAGTAACACTGTAAACAAAGTTACTGACGGCGAGAGCTGCTTGGCCGTTGCCGGTGGCGGCATCCCAGGCTAAACCGTGGTGCTCGGTGAGATCGGCGAGCTTCGAGAACCATTCCGATGGGTAATTGGGTCTTGCGTCTAAGTATAGATCAGCTTGTTTATCAAACAATCCTGCCATTTTCTCTGTGCTTTGACTTTTTTTTTTTTGTTCTTCCTCTGCTATTGCTGGTTTATTGTCCTGCGATGACTCACTCGTTAGATATAGTTGTCACTTTGGCTTTGTGGGAATCCATGTTTTCTGCACGTTGCTTTCTTCTTTATTTTTTAATTGGATTTTAGTGTAAAAAAGTAGCTTTTGACCCATATTGGTTTAAGTAATTGTTTACCTATATGTTGATATGGTTTAGTGCTTTTGAGAGGAAAGATGAAACATTGGCTCTTTGGCTGATAAGGCAATTATGGTTTAGGATTTGTTTGTAGAATTTGTTGAAGAAAGACGTCATTGCTTACACTACAGAGTCAAATGTTTTCGCGTTTCCTTGTGTGTGAACTCTAGAAATCTTTATTGAAAGTCTAAAAGGAGTTTCTTTTACGCTAATATAACTATTAATGTCTCTTGCTTTCAGTACTTTTCAGATCCGAAGAGTAAACACCATGGAGACACTAGAAACTGAGAAATTCTTCTCGGTGGAAAAACCTCTGCTTAAACCAATTTCAGATCATTCTGTGGACATGACAAGGCATGGAAGAAACGCTGTTGTCTCCGTTCTGCTTCAGCCTTTCCAGTGGCTACGAATGCTGTGTTCTAGGCTAAACCCGAGCTTTGTTGTAGGCGTGGTCCTTGTATACGGCCTAAACCAAGGGTTCTCCGGTTCGATATTCAAAGTCGTCACGGACTATTACTGGAAAGATGTCCAGCAAGTTCAGCCATCGGTTGTGCAGCTTTACATGGGATTGTATTACATCCCCTGGGTCATGAGACCCATCTGGGGTATCTTCACCGATGTATTCCCGATCAAAGGCTACAAAAGAAAGCCTTATTTTGTGGTCGCTGGTGTTCTTGGTTCGGTCTCTGCGATTGCAATTGTAGTTCTTGGTAAGCTCCCTGCTGTTTTGGCTTTGAGCTGCCTCTTAGGTGTCTCTGCAGCTATGGCCATTGCAGAGGTGGTAATTGATGCGTGTATAGCAACAAACAGCATCAATATCCGTTCTTTGGCTCCTGATATACAGAGCCTTTGTATGGTTTGTTCGTCTGCTGGTGCTTTGGTTGGATACGCAACTAGTGGAGTCTTTGTTCATAGGCTTGGACCTCAGGTTGAGCTTTCAACTTTATCTTATCATGTTTTTAAGACAAAGTGACCATACTTGCTAAAATTTGAACACTTTTCGACCTTTCTATATACCTTTATGCTCTTCTATAAGTTTATAATGTTCCAATTCTTTTTGACAGGGAGCATTAGGGGTATTAGCATTGCCACCTGCAACGATTATCATACTTGGGATTTTCATCTACGAGAAAAGATCTTCTACTGTTCTTATACAGAAAAACAAAAAGGTGAGAGCTCTGCCTGTAATCTTAACTCTTTTGTTCTCTCTCACTAGCATTTGCGTTGCAGCAATTTGCTTTGTGTTTATTTGTTTCCACCGAAGCAAATTTTATACTTACTTCCTCTGTTTCCCATCACTTCAAATTTTGATGAAACTTTGAACAATCAATGAATGTTCTTCAGGACACAGATGGCTTGGTAGTAGCGGTGAAGGGAATGTACAAAACAATAAAGTACCCTCAAGTATGGAAGCCATCACTTTACATGTTCATATCGTTAGCTCTCAACATCAGTACACATGAAGGCTACTTCTACTGGTACACTGATCCTAAAGCTGGTCCCGCCTTCTCCCAGGTTGGTTTTTACGGTCTCACATTGGCCACAAGAATATAGAATTCAGATGAAAAACCTGAAGAATCTGTCAGGGATATTGTTATAGAGAATAGAGATTAGTGGTCATATATATGGTATGATTGGGTTCGTATGAGCTAATATAGTGTAACTAAATGCATGGAAGTTAGCAAGAGTGGGTTTCCATAACTCACAACCTCAAAACTGGCACTGTGGCTGTATGTTTGCTTGGAGTAAAACCACTAGTTACTTCTCTTGTAGTAATGGGTCTTTGTGTTTGTTAATATTGGTATGCCTTATGATATAAATTTATGATGATGTGATACGTAAGGTTTCACATTAACTGAATATGATATCGTTGACGACATCTAAATCTATGGAGTTCTGTTTTGAACAGCTACAATTCTTCAACCAAACATGCAGTTATGAGAGCTAGATCCAAACTTCCTTGTTTTTTTGGTCTAAATGCAGGAGTTTGTGGGCATAATCTACGCGATCGGAGCATTAGCATCGATGTTTGGAGTTCTCATATACCACAAGAAGCTCAAAGGCTATTCCTTTAGGAACATACTCTTCTTTGCACAACTCCTATACGGCTTATCAGGAATGCTTGACCTCGTCTTCATCAAACGCTGGAACATAGTCCTTGGGATACCCGATTCCTTCTTTGTGATAACAGAGGAATCTTTCTCAAGGATCATAAGTAAGATCAGGTGGATCCCCATGATCGTTCTCAGCACAAGGCTTTGTCCTCTGGGAATCGAAGGCACTTTCTTTGCTTTGCTCATGTGCATTGATAGCTTCGGACAGCTTGCTTCGAAATGGAGTGGAGGGTTCGTTCTTCACGCTTTTGGTGTCACCAGACACGAGTTTGGGAACCTCTGGCTCGTGATTCTCCTCAGGAATGTCCTGAGGTTCATTACGCTGTGTTTCATTTTACTCGTTCCAGATTCTGATCATTTGGATGATCTTGTACCCTCTGATGTTTTGCCAAAGAACCAACCAGAAGAAGATGATGATGATATTAAACTTTTGCTTCTGTAAAGGAGAGAAACGAGTTTGTAGTTTTGTAGTGTAAGTTTCGAAACACTAACTACATGTCGTTTTCTCATATTAAGAAGAGAATACACGCAGCTAATTTCTAAAACAGCTTGTAGTTTTCACATTATAAACGGAATACACGCTGCTTATATCACTACCAGATGCCACGTGTTAAGACTTAAGAGAAAGAAACTCTCCGTTATTTTACTATTTAGCCCCTAGATTCTTGCTTATTTCTCGTTTTGTTTTTGTTTTGCTCTCTGAAACAGTGACACTTTGTTAGTTCGTCTTCTTCGTCGTCTCTGTCGTCTCTAACCCTCGAATCAGCTATCGAAGTCACTCAAGGATGGTAATCAATTTTTTCTCTTACTTTCCGATTACGTTAGCTTATATGATTCCTTAGCTAATCGCTTAGTAAATCTAGCTTTGTCTTTCGGTAAGATCAAATTCGATTTCGTTTTTACAGAGAGAAACTAGGGTTTACGATTTGTTTTGAATCTCTCAGCTCTTATTATGCTCTATTTGTTGCGTAGGCTGGTAACCATAACGGTAGGCACACCATCATCTTGTTGCAAAACTCTCCAAGCAGAGCAACCAGGACGTTTATGGACTATGATACTATAGGCCAAGCTATGGATGGTAAGTTCTTAATTCTTATCACCTCTGTATTCTAGCTTATAGCTCTGGTTACTTATTCTTGACTTTGGTTTTGAGATTGATAGTTTGTATAGCTGTCTCTGTGAGTTGCTAGGATGGTGGTGTTAGTTAAGGAGGCAATGGTGTTATGAGATGATGGATATAATGATTGATGTGTGTGTGTTTGTGCTTGTTTCTGAACAGGTGTTTGTGGCTTGTACGAAAGGAAGTTGAAGGAAATCAACCCATCTCTCAGAAATCTTAGCTATGACATTACTGATCTTTACAACTTTATGGATGGTTTTGCTGACATGAGCGCTTTGGTGTAAGACTCTCTAGGCCCCTTCCTCTCTCTCTCTCTTTTTTTTGCTGAGAGTTGAGTGTCCAAGTCTCACACCTTCCTCCCCAAATGCTGTGCAATACTAGAACACTGGCAAATTCAGATGGCCTGTTCGCTGTGTTTATATATTTGATAGTCAGTTATTCATTACTACTACCGTTACGTCTTCTGAAGAGTTGAAACGTGGCAAATAAGTTCATTGTCATTAGTGTAAGAATGATTATAACAAATGCTCAAGTTATTTACTGGTTTGTGTGTGGCCCTGCAGGTATGAACACTCGATGAATGCGTATCTGCCATATGACAGGCAGTGGATTAAGCAGAAGGCATTCAACCATCTCAAGAGACTTGCTAATGGAGGTAAATGAAGGAAGATTATTTGAAGAAGATATAAAAACTTAAGAGAGGCCACCTATTATATGATATAATTCCTAATGTAACATGATGTGTTTAAAGAGTTAATGATGTTGTGGTCCTTGGATTTGTAATAACAGAAGTGTAACTTTGAACACTAATATTGTGAAAAAAAAATCATCATCATTAAACTCGGCTTCCAAATATTTTGCATAAACCTTCAATCAATAAAAAAAAAGTATTTAAGGTAAAATGCATCAAAATCTTTGGCCAAGTTAAAAAAAAAAAAAAGAAAGAGTCAGCAATCAAACAAAGGGAAATGAATCAGCCATGGAGATAACTTGATAACTCAACTCCTTGTGAGCCTTTTGAATCACTCTCTCTTGTGCATAGAACAACATATAACACTCACACCCTCTCACCACTTCTTCTTCAACCTCATTGATCCACGCGTCATCGCATCTATACCACAACCCTTTAAGCCTCAGGTACGTCACATAGTGACCAGACGCCAGCATCCCCGAGTGAGTCACAACCGCAAATATCTCAAACTCCGCTGACGACGAAGAACCTTCGTGGTGCTCGCCTTCTCCATCAAAGTCGAACATTCTGTTCCCGAACCGTTTCCCGATGATGGAGGAAGAGAGGTAAGGAGACATGTTCAAGCGGAAGGGATACTGCAAGTAGCTGTCGATTTTCCTCGAGGCTTTGCGGGTGAGTGAGTGTTCGAAACGCTTCACGTGCAGGCAGAGAAGCGGAGGGAGTCTTCTTATGGACATTTGTTTCGAAGACTCTCTCTTGTCTCCGCAGCTCTGGCAGTTTAGTTTCTGGTCCGGACCGAGTTTCTCCGACCGGGTGAAGAGGTCTAAGCAGCCGGAGAGAGTCGGCATCGGTGCGTTCACGCTCGGCTCGCCGCTGTTTCTGCTCTTTCTGCGATCCGTTGATGAATCTAGAGTAAGCGAAATGTCGATGAAGGGATCGTAAGTGGTTGACGTGGATCCACACGTTGTGCAGGTCACATCTGATCTTAAAAGACCAGAGAATGCTCTGTGAGTAATGCACTGACACTCTTCATGATCTGCACATAACAAGTTAAAAGGATTAAAACAACACATAAACAAACAATCTCTTTTGTTACAAAAGTTTTTACCTTTATAAAGACACTTGGACTTGCCTTCGTTCTCATGAATACAATCCAAAAGCGAAATAAAGAACTCGTGAGAGTCCTGCTGCTCATAAGTAGCTAGATTCGTTGAGTGCTGCCACCAACTTCATCAACACAAAAAGAGATCAAATCAGCTATCAAATAATAATGTCTATGAAGATATGTTCAAACGAAACCAAACCTGTAAAGCAAATGAGCAGGGCTATAAGGAGTCCGATCACCAGAAAACATAGCGGAGAAGATCACATCAAGATCACAAGGCAAACACAACAAACCCATCGATCTCCTCTCGCAAAGATCACGGTTATGCTGACCACTCAACCAAAAGTTCCTCAGAGGAGGAGCGTGAACAAGCGCTTGCAACACAGCGTTCATGAAACACGTGCTCCCGAGGTTATTCAAACCTCTCAACCCCAAAGGAAACGCCCATTTCTCCCTCCGATCCACCAGGAACTGCTTAGACCCTACGATCAACTTCTGCGACGCGTCCGCAGACAACCTCCTCTTCTTGTTCGATCTAACACCAACAGCACTCACACCATTATTACCACCAGCAAGAAGGTGTTTGGAGACGACAGCCTCGTCGAAGTCGGGATCGTACACCTGGTCGACGCAGGAGGAGCAGTAAAGCTCGGATCTTTCGACGTCGATGGATAAATCGTGGCCTTTGTTAGATTGGGTGTGAGAAAGGAGGTGGCTTGAGCAAGATATCGAGCGGCAGATCAAACAGATGTAGAGTCTCTTGTTGTGGTGATGAAGAAGAGAGCAGTGACTGCATCTGGGTGTTTGCAGTTTGATCTTGATTCTTCCGTCGTTGAGGCATGTGAACATGTTCTGGAAGGATTTGTAACCATCGGTGCCGTGTCTAAGCTTGTAATCGGATAAGTGGTTGCAAGGATCGGGATGTTTCCTCGCGGACATGAAAACAAAACTCAGATTTGATCGAAGAAAAAGAAGAATCGAAAGGTATATGTTTGAGAGATCTCAAAGAATGAAACTTTTTTTATTGTTTGTGATGTATAAACAAAAATCAAGGTAGAAAATTTCGGATCATTTGTTTAGGGTTTGATGATTCATTTGTTTTGTTTTTGTTTTTGTTTTATGAATCACTAGATGAACGGAAGAAGATAGAAAGAAGGAAAATTTGTGGAAAAAAATATCTATTTCTCTTTTTGGATTATTTTTTTCCCTGTAAATCCTTTTTTTCTATTTATTTGCAATCTTTATAATCATTAATGTAATAACATTTTTGTCGTGGAAAGTATATCGAGTAGACCGACTTACGTGATTCTATAGACTGCACTCTGTTTCACGTCTTGTGCTTCCCCCAGAACTTGACCTAGTTTTCCATAGCACCTACAAGTCCACCATGGGACCTTCTGAATGGAGTAGAAGGTCTCTGGAATTATGAAATAGGACAATGCTTCGATTGATTGGTCTAGAACATTATTCATCCTTGTCTAGGAAGATGAGAAACAAAAAAGCTGGGAGAATAGGTCCCCTTCAGTGTCAATAATACCGTTCACAGTAATGATGAACAATGAACACCATACTTAAAAAGTGAAAAAGCTATATGGTTTCTGAGTTTTTAAAATGCTACAAGAAGATCACAAGATGAGAAGGTCTAGAAGAATCTTCCCCCTCTCATGACAGGATTAAACAAATCATTTAAGTTTCTTTCGCGGTTATCTCACAAAATGTCTTCATCATCTTCCAGTTTTGGCGGATTATTTAAAATACATGAGAGAGAGAGACATGCTCATCAGTGGAAAACATATCCTCCTCCAGAGTGTTCAACCTCCTGAAAAAAAAAAAAAGAAAGGGAAGAAAACATGATGTGTATAGCTTAGAGATGAGATGACTCAAAACATGAGGTGGACACATGGACACAAGATTTTGCTGCAGAAAGAAATTACTAACCTGAGGAGGGGGCAGAGATGAAACCCAGTCTGATGCATGTGTTGGAATAAGCCCCAAAGTGTTGAGCTGCGAAAGTGAATTTTGTTTGTATGAGAAAACAGTATTTAATACTTTTTAATCCGTCTTGCCTCTAGAGGAAAAGGGGATAGAAGCAACAATGAGGGAGGGAGAAAATTTAATCACCTTCCAGATACCCAAAGCTAGGCCTCCAAGGTTTAGGGCAAGAAACACTAGTTTTGGCATAAGTAGCTCCACCTTGTTATCCTTGAATGGCTCAAAAACTGCAGACAAGAGTAAATGTAAGAATAATTAAAAAGGATCCAAGATTTTGGTCTTGAATTGGCACACCAAACTATAACTCAAAACAATCAAACTATACACAATTCTTTAAGATGGTAATATATATTGCTTGGCCAAAAATCCTGGATAAGTAGTTGTTCCTCTCTTACTGGTTCTATTTATCTCTTATTCAGAAGTAGATGCTACTGCATATACATGATTGTGATGTATTTTCCACCCTAATTCTACTATCCATTTCAAGTATGCACGTCTGTTTTTCACCGCTTCGATTCAAGCAAGTGGACTGAAAAAATAATTCTATTTTGTTTCACTGATGTTTTAACGCAATCTGATGTCATGATAAGACAGTTGGTAATATTGTCAAAGCATGGTATCCCAAGTAAAGGAAAAAACATTATGTAAATCACGCAAGTAGATCTAACATATCAGTTAGCTCTTACACTCTCTAGGAGAGATGCTCATCAGTTTGATAAACCATATATATAAATGTATGTCTAAAATTGGAAATCAGGGGAGAAGATGAAGAAAAAGAAGGATGAATCAAAGGTGTTGCTTACTCTTTCCAACGCTCTGGAGGGCGCTGAGAGGCTGCCAAAGAGCAGAGAAGGTAATACCAATGCTAAAGAGATGAACAGTGTTCCCAGCCATCCACATCATGAATCCCATCATCATCAGATTCTTAAACGGAGACTGCGCTACTTCCCATGCTTTCTGCTCATTCATCGCCATCAACAAACAAAAAAAAACAAGAACTTTATTCAAAATTTATACACATCAAACCTTTTTTTATTAAAGTCAATGGCTTTTAAAGATCGAAACTCGAAAGAATGCGACTTTCATCAGATTTGAGATAAGTAACCTGAAGTTTCCAATTAGCTTCAGCGTCTTTCTTTTGCCGGCTCGTTGCTGAATCATCCTGAAAAACGATATCAATCGATAACCCCACTAGTCAATTGCCGGTACAAAATCTCCAAATTGAATCCAATCAAGTTCAAATTCAGATCGAATACCTGTTCCGGAGAAGCACGAGAGAAGCCAGGAGGGTCGAGGATGTCGCGGGAAGATGGAACAGTAGATTGATCGGAGAAATCGACGGCCCATCTCCGACCAGTACCCATCACTGCTTTGCCTTTGTCCATATTTTACCTTAAGCTCTTCGATCGAGGAGACACAGAGATCTCGAGGAAGAAGATGAAGAAGAGACCTAGATCCGATCCTTTTATCTTCTCAATCTCATACACGTACTTTAGATTATTTTTTTTCTAGCAGAGAAGGAGAGCTAAACCCGTTTCCTCAAGGGAGCCTGGTTCGGATCCTATTAACCCGGATCCAGCTGCTTTACGGATCTCAGATTTCATTATTAGGCTTTCCCGCAATGCTTGCAAATTGTTTAATGGGCATTTTACGAACCCATAGAGTTTTTGGGCTTATCGACCGGTACAGGTTCGGTTTTTCATGAACATATAAACCCTAACATTTCTGACTTCTGACTTCTGACTTCTGACTTCTGAGTCAAATGCTTATCCCACGATACTACGTACATCAGCTTTCTAATCCGTAACTATAAATTCAATAAACTGATATTCAATTATAAAACCACACTAAATTCTGATCGGCCCCTAAAAGAGCAGGTATATTTTTATTTTATATTTTTTAGAAATTTAATTTTTATTGTATTTTTTAGTTTTCTTTGTATTATATTTTTCAAATGATTAATAAAAGATTTTAGTATCCGATTGGGTATGCTTTCATTTATGTTTTGGGTACCGGGTCGGATCTGGTATTATCCAAGATCCGAACAACTATCCGAAAATACCAGACTCTTAGTTCATCGACTCATTAAACATAGGTAGGTTTTAGTTTGTTGAAGACTAAATTTGAACTGGAACCGAATTTTATACGGTTACTTCGGATGTAAGACAAGTACCAAACCGTATCTGAACCAAAATTTTAAATTTTCCGATCAGTACCATTTTCTATAGTTATGGAATATCCAAAATCCGAAAAACCCGACCCTGATCAGAACCGGTAAATCCGAATGTCCAGGTTTAGGCTCTATATAAACCTGTTTATTTTTACCTGTTAGTAAAAGGATCATGGATCAACAATTATATACTAGGGAGTGTTAGTGGGAGTAAGATTTATATAGACTTTGTTGATGGTAAAAGTTGAGAGATTTGTTAAATTTGAAAAAAGTTTTAGAGAATTTTATATATTATGAAAATCTATGAAAATAAATTATTATAATAATTTTAAGAATCTAACGGATATAACTAGTATTCTCAAAATCTTGTTTAATGTGTTAAATTGTTAAGAATACAATCTCCAATAACACTTACTTTGATAGATTTATGGAATCATTAAAATCAAAACTTTTTGAATAACAAGAAATTTTGTATAGAATTATAAAATACTCACACCAATAACACTTGATTCTATTAAGAATGTGAGAATCTGTAAGCCAATAACACTATATTCTAAAAATTCTAACAATCATTATAAATTTAACTTCCACTAACACCCCTAGGTTTGTTTAGATCTGCGGCCTTAAGGTCCATTTTAACATCTCTAATCACAACCATGTCTTCCGGCTTATTGACCACGACTTGCGCAACATATCACGGCTGAGGGACAGAGGAAGCACTTCTCTAAATGTCTCGTTGGTTGAGATAAATCTCTTATTGAATCTGTCCAGCTTTAACTCCACTTTGTTTTTTAATCTTTTTTGTCCTCTCCCTGGATTATACATTTGTAAACTAACATTTTCAATTATATATATGAATATTATGTGTTCGAAAAAAATGAATATTAACTCTTAGAAACAGAAGATGGAGACTGTTGGGTCAGAAACAGAAGCTTATGCGGTAGCTGACACCATTTCTGTAAATCATCTCACTAGAAAAAAATCTGTGCGTTTATGGACCTGATGTACTATTTTGCGGTTACATGTCCAATCATGAAATTTCTTTTGCTGATTTTGTCACTGGTCTATGTTTTGACCCCTGAAGTAAACTTAGTTCTTATCATCTCACTATTTGTATTCTTGTGCCGTGTGTGGCTTAAAAAGTATTGCAGATCAGATGTATACACAATCAATTGTGGTATGGCTTTTGGTCAAGCAGCAATGTTACTTTCTCTCGGGAAAAAGGGTTATCGTACAACCACATTCATCAACTACGTTTTTGTCATCTCTAATAAACACCTCTTGCCCACTTGTGCAAGCTTATAAGTTTTTGATGGTTTATGGTGGTGCAGCAAAACTATAACTGCCAAAAGTAAACAGATCCAGCGGAGCTGCCATAGACATGTGGATAAAGGTAGACCACACTCTTGTACCCTTTCTTCACTAGTACTGTAATATTCCTCTGGCTG
This sequence comes from Brassica nigra, assembly GCA_016432835.1. Classification (NCBI taxonomy): domain Eukaryota; kingdom Viridiplantae; phylum Streptophyta; class Magnoliopsida; order Brassicales; family Brassicaceae; genus Brassica; species Brassica nigra. The sequence goes on from CM028242.1 coordinate 13,701,310, forward strand.
GCAGGCAAAGGAACTTGATGCAAATACTGAGTACTACATAGAGCTGTTAGCTAAGGGATCAGGTAAAACCAAAGAGCAGATCAACGAGGACATTAAGCGACCTAAATATCTTCAAGCACAAGCAGCCATTGACCATGGAATTGCAAACAAGATCGCTAACTCGCAAGATAGTTCCTTTGAAAACGGGTAAGTTTCAGATTATGCTTTATATACAGCTTAGATATTACCAAGTTAAGCTATCTGTGTGCTGGCTTCATTCATGCTAAAAATGGAAAATATGTATGCTTGGGGTTTAGGACTATGATGGGTCTTTGCACAGAGAGACATGGGAAGACCTGGAGGAAGCAGTCCAACTTCTTCAGCCGGACTAAGATGAGATCAATTCACCAGAAGAAGAGTTAGAATCTCAATTTGCCTAATCACTCTGGAAGATGTTGCTGTTACAATCTATAAGCAAACACATGTAGTATTAACATACAAAAGTGTTGGCAAAAAGAAGAAATAACATACAAAGGTTCTGTAGGTGGAACTTTGTTTTGTGGTACATATATATCTCCCTAGACTCAGATCTCTCACACTGTGTCCATAGCAATGAGTACAGTCCAACAAGAACGCAGCTATTATTCTAACCGTAGCGGCAGAAGAGAACATCACTTGCATAATCACATTGAACTTTGTCGATGGCAATACTAAAAAAAAAGATAGATATATTACACAGCTAATGTCACACCGCATGTAAATCTTGACGAGCAACTAAGTCATCAAACAAGAGTAGACATATACATAGTGTCATGATTATAATTAACCAGACTAAACAAACACACATAAAACATTGAAGAACAGACTTGGAGAAAGTGAGACAAGAAGGATGTCAATTTGGCGGGCGGGGCACTGGATCCATCCACTGCGGGAGCACAAATTGTGATAATGTCACCGGAGCTGGATTATATATAGATACCATATGCTTCTTAGAATCAGACGTGTTTACGTGCCAGCAACATTCACCATAACTCCGAGTCTCTGTTTCTTGATGAAGAGTAAACTCTTGTGTCCTTAAGTTACCAGACACCACGCAGCTGTGTTGTCGACTCCGACTACATAGATAGACCAAATCAGAATCAAACGGGTTAACTCCCAAAGGAAAACAATCGACATCAAAGCCAACAGAGGCCATGTTGATCTCCTCCCTCGTCAACTGCCACCATTCTCCATCAGAGTTGTTACTATTCTTCAACTTCCAAACCTTCAATTTCTGATCAAATATTTCAACATAGATAATATCTCCACCTGAAGTAGACAAGCATCTCCTAACGTGTTTGTTATACGGGACAGGGAGAGGCATGATCTGGTACTGATCATTGTCTTCTTCAGCATAAAAGTCAAGAGAAACAAGGACCCCAGGGCCAGTAGCATCATCCTGTCTCTTCTCCCACACATAAAGCATCCCGTTGAGACTCAAGGACATGTGTAGAGTAGCGCTCTGGAAACGACAAGAAGGGCAAAGTTTCTTGAAAGTCCATGTCCCTGTCTCAGAAGAATACACATACACTCTCCTCCATACATAGGTTCTCTCTGTATGATCAATCTTATCATAAGAAGTCTAATCATTTTGAAGCTTGAAACGACACCGTTCACAACACGCGTAACCAAACCAGTGGGCACGGAAACATAATATGGAGAGGAAGGGATCTCAACCCATTCTTGTGAAATTGGATTCCCCACAAAAGATTTGTATTTGGAAATGCCAGAGACGTTGTCAAATGAAGAGAGACGAAGAGACTGCGGAAGTAGAACGATTCTATCAGTGATCTCCATTGTTTGCAGACAGATTTGAATCTCGCGATGCTTCTCAAAGGTAATCTCGCCATGATCTCCACCATGATTGACTCTGGGATTGATCTTCTTCCCGTCTCCATTGGGGGATTTAGGGTTCCACTCGCCACTCTCTCAGTTAAACACTCTTGATTTTTTTACCTTTCATGTGATGGAAATAAATATCTAGTGCGCCGTAAACCGGTTGCAACCAAAGTCAACCGAACCGACTGGACCAAAAATGTCCCGTTTTTGGTTTTACATCATGTTGTAGTTAAATACCCTTGGAAACGTTAACAACTTAATAGGCTTGTTAACTTATTATTAAACCTTTTTCTTCTATGATTCCTACTCTGCTCAGGCATTGATCTTACTGTATTTTACTTGTCTAGTCGGATAATTCAACAACCTATCCAAAAAAGTTTTAGACGTCTGTCTAGTCAGTAAAATTGGGTATGAGTGAAATGATTTTTTCATTCCGATTTTTTTTTAAATCGGTCTAGGCGCTATTTTGATCTAAAGTTAATTTAAAAAACTAGTGTCCACAAATGACAATTCTTTAGACCTAATAACCATTATTTTAGATCTAAATTTTGTTATTACCTTGTTGTATACATGCAACTATAAATTCGGGGTGTGACTGACACACGAAAGCATTAGTATTTTCAACCGTATTTTGGCATACTTAAGTAAAAAAAAAGGTTATTTAAAGACATTAAACATATTTGTTTTTGCATTATACCATTATCTTGATGACTTGATGTAACACGTGTTTTTTTTTTCTTTTTGGAAGAGGGGTCGTGACAACACATGTTAGAATTGACATTTAGAGGTCAATAGTAAATGAACAGTATATCAAATTATCAATCATCCACCTTCTATTGATAGAGTATGATCAAATCAAAACTATAATGTATATTAGTCCCTCCCTTCAATAATGCATTGCAGAGGTTTCATATTTGGAACCAACCAACGACATACATTATTGACACGTTAGATAATCATATAAGAATTTTCATAATATCGACCACGTTTTTGGTGAAAGGCAGTAATAAATTTCTTACCTTTTTCTCTATTTAATTCGAGCACATATCAATATGATAAGCGGCTATATTTGTGACCTACGCTGGAACGGAATGATGAACACTAATGAAAGAATTCTTACCATCCCTTTGAATAGTTTTTTAAAGTTGTTGACACTAGTTTTATAACTTTCTGAAACAAATTGAATTCAAGAAACGGAGAGTTAGCAAGTGAAACATATTACGAACGGTGAACTTGGACGGCTGTAGAGTTTCCAGAACCCACATGATTAGGCGATTTGTCAATTTATAAGTTTCTCGAAAATTAGGCTGCAGATTCCAGCTTTCTCCCACTTCCACTACATAAAGATTCTTATGAAGAATCTCTATCTTTTGTTCCCACTTGTACTCTTTATATTTAATCAAATTATTATTATTATTATTCCGGAAAATGTAACCAGGCCCACCCATGCAATGCAACTAATCGAGGTTCTTGTGGACTTATCATCCCAATAATACATAAATGTTTTCAGTTACAAACTTACAATGACACTCAATCATTACGTAATGGCGTCTAACTTTACAATTTTTCGGTGATTTTGCTTGTAATAACTCAAGAATAGTTAATCTACCAAATGCTTATTGAAAGTAATATAAAATGAATTGTTGAGATTGATTTCGTGAAGCAACACCTCTTTTCTCAATTAATACAAACATATGATATGTTAGTTACATGTATACGCATAAGTAAAGATTGAATCAAGTGATCTGATGTGAAATAAGGCAGTGCTTTCATTTTCTTGAATACTTCGTTACTCTAAATGTATTTAGTTTGAAACACCCTTACCTATTGCATGTATAGTATTCTTAGCAATAGGCGACTCGTCAACTAAATATAGCAATGTTTGTACTATGCCAATGTATGGCCAAAATATAATGATGAAAACTAGTGATACTTCATTACTCTAATGTATTGAGTTTAAAGCACCCTTAGCTATTGCTTGTATAGTATTCTTAGTAATAAGAGACTCATCAAAAGACTATGCCAATGTTCGGCCAAATATCATGATGATAAACTAGTGACACATTAGTTAACGGACTAGGATCACCTCCAATGGAAAATAATGAATATCTAACTAATTACAAAAAATAAAAAATAGAATAGTATCTCAAAAGAAACACTCTTAGATACTCTTGAGAACTCTTTTGTCATGTATTGGCATATAGACGTTTTGAATTTGTTTTAGATAATAAATTTTAATCAAACAACTAGTTTATGTTAAAAATATTAATATTATGAAATTGAGATATCAAATTGAGAAACTTCTTTGGTAAGGGTGCTCTAATAATATACATGTGTTACCGTTGGAGATTTGAATAATTGAATCTTTATTTTATGTGACAAATTAATATATGAGCACACATCCATGCATTATTTGGCACCTACTAGGTTTACTACTCAATCAATCACGTAATGGAATATCACCCTATTATATTGTGCTTGGTGTGTAAACGACAAAACACACAAAAATAACAATAATGCTCCGTTGCTAGATGATGCGTCGCTATCCAACTGGTTAGTGAAACGATTGGAGTCCCCTAACTTATGTGATATGTGGATGACTGTATTGCTTCTAAAGTTTAACAACCTCCACTAGAGACTTTCTTAAGCCAAGAGATTGCTTATAAAGGACCAACCATTGTCATCCATTGAGTCACACTTTTTATAATTGCAAGGGACAAAGAAGAGAGAGATAAAATGAGCTCTACTAGAAATGCATGGAATATCATGATAATCATTTGTGTATGTCTCAGTTGGGGTTGTACTGATGGAGCTCAAAAACGAGAGAGTGGAGAGATTGAAACTCATACTATAGAACTAAGCTCTCTCTTCCCTTCATCATCATCACCTTGTGTTCTTTCCACCAGAGGTAGTATTTTTTAGTCAATTCAATTTAGGATTCATTGTGTTTTTGCTATATACATACGGTAGATGAATATGTTACTCGTATGTTCTTTTATATATTTGTTGTCCTTACTAAATGAAAATCGTGTGGAGGTATTGTTTAATATCAGTTAGGTTACCAAGGCCAAATTACTGCCAGTAAGGCACATGATTATTAGAAAACGATAGTTAGATGTGTAATATATGCTTGATTGAAAATATGAGTACTTTTGCTAGCTAGTTAAGTGAGTTAATTAATATGAATACAACTCTGTGTTGACTCCAATGGTTGATATCACAATGAAATTTTCTATTTTATTTTGTTAGATAATATATGAATAATACATCAACGACCACCATAATACTGTGTTGTTTCTAACGTGAACTTATCTACTCAGCGTCTAATACAAAGTCCTCACTGCACGTGACGCACAGACACGGCACGTGCTCGTCTTTAACCAGCGACAAGGCCACGAGTCCAGATCATGCCGACATCCTCAGACTCGACCAAGCCCGCGTAAACTCGATCCACTCGAAACTGTCGAAGAAGCTCACAGACCGAGTCAGGCAAAGCAAGTCAACGGCTCTACCAGCTAAAGACGGGAGCACCTTCGGATCGGGAAACTACGTCGTGTCGGTCGGAATCGGAACACCGAAACGCGATTTGTCATTGATCTTCGACACGGGAAGCGATCTGACGTGGATTCAATGCGAGCCATGTGTTCAGACATGCTATTCTCAAAAAGAACCAATCTTTAACCCGTCTAAGTCTTCATCATACTACAACATCTCCTGCTCTTCTGCGGCGTGTAGTTCTCTCTCCTCTGCTACAGGTTCGGTTTGCGATTTTTTAAAATTTGTGTAGTTCCGGTTTAACGATTTCTGATCCGGTTATCTTAACCGGTTTTTTTTCCCGCTGGTTAGGTAATTCTGGAAGCTGCTCAGGTTCGACATGCGTCTACGGAATTCAATACGGCGATCAATCCTTCTCCGTCGGATTCCTCGCCAAGGAGAAGTTTACCCTCGCGAGCTCCAACGTATTCGACGGCGTTTACTTCGGCTGCGGCGAGAACAACCAAGGACTCTTCACCGGCGTGGCCGGACTTCTCGGACTCGGCCGTGACAAGCTCTCTTTCCCGTCGCAGACGGCGACGACCTACAACAAGATCTTCTCCTACTGCCTCCCTTCCTCAGCTCGCTACACCGGACACCTCACCTTCGGAACCGCCGGAATCTCCAGATCCGTCAAGTTCACTCCGATCTCCACCATCACCGACGGCACATCCTTTTACGGTCTCGACATCGTCGGAATCACCGTCGGAGGTCAGAAACTAGCGATTCCTTCCACCGTGTTCTCTACTCCGGGAGCTCTGATCGACTCCGGAACCGTCATCACCCGTCTCCCGCCGAAAGCTTACGCGGCGCTGAAAACCGCGTTCAAGGCGAAGATGTCGCAGTATCCGAGCGCGTCGGGGGTATCGATCCTGGACACGTGTTTCGATCTCACCGGACTCGAGACGGTTACGGTGCCGAAAGTGGCGTTCTCTTTCAGCGGCGGCGCCGTCGTGGAGCTTGGATCGACGGGGGTTTTGTACGCGTTGAAGATGTCGCAGGTTTGTTTGGCGTTTGCGGGGAATAGCGATGACAATAACGCTGCCATCTTTGGGAACGTTCAGCAGCAAACGCTGGAAGTTGTGTACGATGGTGCGGGTGGGCGGGTCGGGTTTGCTCCAAATGGGTGTAGTTAAAAGCTAAAAAAGGAGTGGATTTGGCGTAAATTAGCTTTGATCCTTCTTATTCAAGTGTGTAATGGGCCTGTGAAGTAAATTGTACAGTAATAAGTTTGTGTGGATGATACAACAAAACAGTTTATACCTTTTATTGGAGAAGCCTAAACAAGTTGATGTGTGCATTTTCTTTTATTCCAATACAGAATTAAAACCTTATATTAACAACTTGAGCAGATGAAAATTTCTTTGGGCATCGACTGTTTGCATACTCTGCAATCGACTCAGGTCAGTGGCATACTTTGCAATTGACTCAGTCAATTATTTAGTGGGTGGAACCAATAAAACCCCTTTAGAACGGCTAGACTTAGATACTCGGAGACTTGGAATATAGACACAGAATGACATTAACATTTAGTGGAATATTGGTACGCTGGACTTAGAGAATAGAGAGCAACAATCACATAATAATATGTCGACTATTACAACCCCTTTAGTACGCTGGACTTGGAGTCTGAGCTTGGGACAAAAGCTTAGATGAAAACGAAATGATGTCCTGTCCATACTTATGCCGTAGCATAGGATCTTAGCCACAACATCCACTAGCTAGATATTTTCTTCAACAAACAGATTGGTTATAAAAGGACCAATCAATTGCATGTAATATTATTGCTGTGAGAGATAGCAAAATGAGCTTTATTAATAAATCGTTGATTATCATAATACTCCTTTGTGTATATCTCAGCAGGGGTTTTACTGAAGGAGCTCAAGAAAGAGAGAGTGGAAAAGTTGATTATCATACACTCCAGCTCAGCTCTCTTTCTCCTTCATCGTCTTGTGTTCATTCTTCAAAAGGTGATTATTTTATCAAATTCAATCTCTACATGACTTTGTTTTTTCAATCTCTAGATGATTCGTTCTCTTTATACACGAGATAGAGAAGAATACACCGTTAACACCATTTGTCAAACGAACTATAATAGATAACAAGCTTACTCTCTCTACTAGGAGTTTTTTTTTTATATAAGTAAACTCTACTAGGAGTCTTTGGTGTTGTTTAACGTGAATTTCTTGTTCAGAATATGAAACCAAGTCGTCGGTACGCGTGGTGCACAAGCATGGCGCGTGCTCGCCTTTTCGGAGCGGCAAAGCTGTTGAACTCGACCATGCAGACATCCTCAGACGCGACCAAGCACGAGTGGACTCTATCCACTCGAAACTGTCAAATAATCTAGAAGACCGACTTACACAAACCAATAACAAAGATATATCGGTTAAGGACGAGAGCAAGAGGAAGGCAAATCTGGGTTCGGGGAGCTACATCGTGACAGTCGGAATCGGAACACCTAAACACAACCAGCCACTGATCGTAGACACTGGCAGTGATTTGACGTGGACAACGTGCCAATGCGGTAGATCCGGTAGATACACAACAATTTGCGACTCTAAAAACAGGCTCTTCTTTAACCCTTCCTTGTCTGCCTCCTTCAACACAGTATCATCTGCATCTCGAGTGTGTAGTGATTTCAAAAACACCACAGGTTCGATTTTTACAGTTTTTTTTTTTTTTTGAAAATTTTGCATTGTTGTTTAACCGAGTTTTAAATTTTATCCCCTATTAGATTTTCACAGAGATTGTTCCGGGACTCGTTGCTGTTACAGAATCGACTACAATGATAACTCGTCTTCCACCGGATATCTCGCCGAGGATAAATTTACCATAACGAGCGCTGAGGTCTTCGCCGGCATTCACTTTGGTTGCAGTGAACACGAAGTTAACATTGGCGACAAGACTGCTGGATTACTCGGCCTTAGCAGCCACGTACTCTCATTTCCGTCGCAGACGGTGAACAAGTACAATAACATATTCTCTTACTGTTTCCCTTCTTCCGACAGAACCGGCTATCTCAACTTCGGATCCACCGGAATCTCTAAATCCGTCAAGTTCACGCCGATCATTACCTTACCAGACATGCCATACTTATATGGTCTTGATATAGTAGGCATCACCGTCGGAGGTAAGAAACTGAACATTCCATCAACCGTGTTCTCAAACCCCCGTGCTATAATCGACTCCGGCACTGTGATCACTCGCCTCCCTCCCAAGGCTTATGCAGCACTGCGAAGCGCGTTTAAGGAAAAGATGAGGAACTACACGACTACATCAGCGGTAAAACTCTTGGACACTTGCTACGATCCCAAAGGTTTTGACACGATGGCTGTCCCGAAAGTTTCGTTCTCCTTCGGCGGCGGCACCGACGTTGAGCTCGGCTTGAATGGGATTTTGTATCAGGTTGACGCATCGCATGTTTGCTTGGCGTTCGCAGGCAATGACAACGATGGTGAGGTCGCCATCTTTGGGAGTGTTCAGCAAATGACGCTACAAGTTGTGTATGATAAGGCGGGTGGACGGATCGGGTTTGCTCAGAATGGTTGTAGTTAAAATGAGAACACAGAATTAAAATGGTTACACTTAATTTAAGGATTTAGCACACAAATTATATTTTTATTATTATTTTTATTAATAGTTTAATATGTATATGATAAAATAACACTTACTCAAAACATATATAATAAAAATCATATCTATTATATTTTGAATTCATTTCATACACTATACTATTATATATACGGATTTTGAATAACCAGATTCATAGATAAAATATTAGATAGTTATGTACCTAACTTTGATCCGAATTATTAATTTTAGATTCAGAAGAAAAAAAACTAAACAACACACATCCTATCATTCAGTAAAGGCTAATTAGTTGGCATGGAGATGGCATTTGTAGCTGGTAATCAATAAACCTCTTTTTATTTATTTCCAAAACCAACGTTCAACCTATGATATATTCACATTGTGATCTTTGTGTTTAAAAAGCTGTACTCAAGATCACTTACAGCTAGAATAATGGTTGATCCAAGACAATGGTGTTACATCTTCTAGTCATGTCTCTAGTTCTCTGCAGTAGGATCTTGGTCACTCCATCTTTTTCCTGATTGAAACAAAACGATTAATATTGAAGGATATCTGGCATATGTGTGAAACACCTCTAACTGAAGGATACCAGCTGGCATATGAAACTAATTCAATGATCTGTGTGTAAGAGGCTCGAACAGAAACATAGATCAAGGAAGAACAAAGCAACACAAGCTTGAATTCAAGAGCATTTCTACTCCCACAAGCCCCAAAGACTCCAGTATTATGTTAATTGTTCAATCCTATAATATTTGTTACAATAAGTTAAGACATGCAAACAGAGTTAGTTAACCTGGTCATTTTTTTTGTAACTTAGTTAAGTTGATCATTTAGCATGATATCTCTTGCTAGTGAGGACTTTATCACAGGACTGCAATAGTCTTTGACGTGACTGAATCATACTCACAGTGTAATTGATAGGATTCGAGAACAAAGAACACGAGCGTGGAGCTCAAGAACTCAAAAATTCAACTATTAAACACAGATCCAGTATCTCGACTGAATTTACTGATCCTAATAGGAGCAGTCTTATCCTTAAGTTGATAAACTAAAGGCCATGGGCTCAACCTTTTTAAAAGGCCTGCCGATAATGGTCAATGTTGATGGGTTAATAAAAAGATTAAAAGTCAAAGCACCGGTTAAAAAGCGCCACGTTTCAGTATCTGTCAACGCGCCATTGGTTAAAGCGGTTTTTGACTTGTGTGTGTGTTCTTCTTCTTCTGTGATCTTTCTTACTTTCTATAATTAGCATGAAATCGTTCGCCGGAATAAGCTCTCGAAACGTCGACCGACTCTATCCTTTTTTTTTTCTATTTTCTCAAAACACGTGAATCTCCCCATCTTCTTCTTCTTCTCTCTCTCTCTCCTCGTGATTCTTTCATTGGAAGTTTCAGGCTAATACGAACATCCCGAGCAGATTTGATTACCTTTTGAATAATTTTGTGGAAGAAGTTATGGGATATCTGGATTTGGCGTTGTCGTGTTCCAATCCGACGCAGTCCGTTGAAACTCCGGCCAGCGGCGGAGGTCTCAGGTCAATTCTTCGTCTCACCATTAGCTATGTTGGATTTTGATTCTAGTAGTTGTGGTTTCACCTTGTTCGATTTCGATCTACGTGTATCCCTCACGTGATTGATTCTGTTTTGCTCATGTTGAAATTCTCTTCAACAAGGATGTTTCGATCGATCTTGTGTTGTTTGTACATTATATTAACACATGATTCGGTTTTCAGCCAGAACGGAAAATTCAGCTATGGATATGCGAGCTCCGCTGGGAAGAGATCGTCCATGGAAGACTTCTTCGAGACGAGGATCGACGGTATCGATGGACAAATCGTTGGTTTATTTGGAGTTTTTGATGGTATGTTTCATCTCCCAAGAAAGCCTAGCTTATGAAGTTCACTTGTGCCATGAGTCATACTTGTTCGTTTTGGCAGGCCACGGTGGAGCCAGAGCAGCTGAGTATGTGAAGCGTCATCTTTTCAGTAATCTCATCACTCATCCAAAGTTCTTCTCTGACACCAAATCTGCTATAAGTACTCTCTCTCTCTCTCAAGAACCTGAACAAACTTGTTTCTTTATTCCATGCTGTGAACTCTAATTTATATCAACATTTTTTTTCCAGCTGATGCCTATAACCATACGGACTCAGAACTTCTCAAGTCAGAAAATAGTCACAATAGAGACGCTGGTTCGACTGCCTCTACGGCTATACTAATTGGTGATCGTTTAATTGTTGCCAATGTTGGTGATTCAAGAGCTGTTATCAGCAGAGGCGGAAATGGTAATTTGATTATCAGATCAGTTATAGCTGTTTCTTTCATTTCATTTGTAATTCTATGGAGCTAATAATATCTAATATCATGATTATGTGTGTGTTTACAGCCATTGCTGTGTCAAGGGACCATAAACCTGACCAAAGTGATGAGCGTGAAAGGATTGAGAATGCTGGTGGATTTGTGATGTGGGCAGGTACGTAAACAGTTGTTGCTTCATACTTTTTCTCAATAGATTAGTCCTAAATTTTTGTGTGTTTGTTGTTGCATTCATCAATTGGATAGGAACTTGGAGGGTTGGAGGAATTCTTGCAGTTTCTCGCGCATTTGGTGATCGTCTTCTGAAGCAATACGTTGTTGCCGATCCAGAAATCCGGGTATTTTCACTTCAATCAGAACCATTTTGCATATGATCTTCGTGGCCTCTTTTTTTTTGTTCTTCAGCTGACAGATTCTCCAAACCCTTTTTGTCATTGGATACAGGAGGAGAAGATTGATGAATCTCTCGAGTTTCTGATCCTAGCAAGTGACGGGCTATGGGATGTTTTCTCTAATGAGGTCTGTGATGTTTAAATTGCTTCTTTAACCTATTCTTTTCTTTATAGTTGTTACAATTTTCATAGCTTTGCAGGAAGCAGTTGCAGTGGTTAAGGAAGTTGAAGATCCAGAGGAGTCAGCGAAGAAACTTGTGGGAGAAGCAATAAAGAGAGGAAGTGCAGACAACATCACATGTGTCGTCGTTCGTTTCTTGGAGACGGTTTCATCAAGCCACGTCAGCTCCTCGTCATCCAACGAAGCCAATATGATGCCGTCAGTTGGAGACCTCAGGATCTCATCAAGTGAAAGCAAGCAAGTCCAGATCGACTCAGTGGATAAACCAGAGAATGTAGCGAGTCGAAAACCAGTCCCTGCAAGTAGCTTAACCGAGTAAGTGAACGTTAATGGTTTAGCAGATGAGAGCGGCACAGGCCGTGAAATTAAGTAAACGCCAGGCACACGCTTTTGAGTTTCCAGAGGAATTTAGTTGACCGGTAAGGTAAATAGCGTTCCCTTAAAGACATCAAACAAACTTACAGATCCTTTGATTATGGTTGCATTTAGGTTTACATGTGTATCTAATATGAAATGTATGTCTATGATTACATTTAATTGTATTTGGTTTTGTATAGTTATCTATACATTTGGATTTGACACTTCACTTAGGTTTGTGTTTGACACTTCCTAACTATAGTATTAAATATTGGTCTTTAGAAAGAAAAGATAAAACCAAGCTCATATATCACATTCAAACAGGTTAAACTCAGGTAGTAACGTACACTAACATGATGGAGACAGTAATAGAATCTCAGACTACTACATAAAGATTATAACATAGATAAGTCGGAGGTTATCCTAAAACAATCCGCGAAATATTCTGAGTTTCTTGCCACCAGGTTTCTTCTTGTGATCATCATCATCTTGACCTCTCTGTTCCTTCCTCCTCCTCTCCAAACTCTGAACCAAGTCTTTGAGGCACCCGTCGACATCTATGATTTGATTCTTGGACATCAGTTTCTCTGCGACATCAGCTGGAGCCATCTTTGTATCCTTGAGGAGAGACTCGATTTCACCAAACAGAGGATGAGAATCAAGATCCAAGTAGTTCTTGGCTAGAACCTTGAAAGCCTCGAAGCTACAATAAGACAACTCAACGTGCATATCCATTCTTCCTCTCCTGATCAAAGCCGGGTCTAGTTTCTCCATATGATTTGTCGTGAACACGATAATCCTCTCTTGACCACAAGCCGACCATATACCATCTATGAAATTCAAAAGCCCAGAGAGTGTAACTCTGCTCTGGTTCTCATCTTCTTTTCTTTGTTCACCGTCTTTCTTGACTCTCAAGTCATCATCTCCTTTCTTTCTTTTCCCCGTTAGGTCTACAGAACAATCGATGTCTTCTATCACAATAATCGACTTGCTTGATGTTGCGGTGAGAAGTTTCCTCAGCTCTGAGTTGTTTTTAATAGCCGTGAGCTCGAGATCATAGATATTATAGCTCAAATGATTCGCCATTGCAGCGATCATCGTGGATTTACCGGTCCCTGGTGGTCCATACAATAGGTAACCCCTTTTCCAAGCTTTCCCAATCTTCTTGTAATACTCTTTCCCGTTTCTGAATGCCTCAAGATCGTCCAGAACTTCTTGTTTCTTCGATGGATCCATAGCCAGTGTCTTGAAACTCGCCGGGTGCTCAAAATCAATGTGTCTCCACAAGCTTCCATTGTTAGTATCCCAGTTTAAGCTAGGGTTATTCGTGAACAGCTTCATCTTCTTGGTCTTGGCCTCGATTGATATCCCTTCTTCCACCACATGCTTAATGTAAGACCCTGTTACAATCTCCAACCCACGTCTATGGAAAGTGAGCTTCTGAGTTCTGTATCCATCAGTATCAGTCACAATCTCCCACCAGACATGAACTCCTTGGTACACATCTCTGACTTTAGCCTCGTCACGTTTCAACACAAGACCTTTGCTCTCTTTGACCTGACTTGCCTTGAGCTTCTGGGCTTTGTCGATTGCTTTGGCACCGAGGTAAGTGTCGATGGCAACGAAAGCGTGATTGAAACGGTAGTACTCTTCGTACTCTTGGAAGCTGATGACGACGTAAGGAGAGAAGAAGGTGATGATCTGGTCGGAGAATCTTTGGACGAAAGAGACTTGTTGGAGTGTGGACAAAAGGAACTCTTTGATTGCGATCTTGAGGTGATCAGGGAACATCTGCTGAAAAGTTGCCCAGAGGAAGAACAAACTTGCCATGCTCGAACCAAATGTTCCCATCGCACCTCCCATCATCATCGTCAAGACACAAGTCTCTGTTCTTGAATCTCTTTTTTCTTTGGATCTGGTATGGACTTGTTTGAGTTTGGTGTTTAGATTAGCTCCGGGTACCGTGTCTTTTTATAGACGATATTCTTGGAAAGCAATAATACATAGGGAGTCAAGTCCAGTAGAGTCAACGTGGTCGGCTCTAACAAAAAAAAAAATCTCATGAAAATAAGTCAAGCCTTCTTTGGTAGGGTTTTATTGCTGGTTTTACTTTATCCAACAAAATATTGATTTCTGACTTGTGTTATTACATAAGGTTTCATATTACATTTTTAAAAATCAATTATGATTTGATATGTTAATTACAGAACTTAACATCTGGAGTTTGGATATCAAAACTGTAGTAGACAAGATACATAAAATCCGGTTCAATATCATATATCTATCTAGAGACCAATTAATCTATCTGGCCGGACCATGAAATGTCAATTTCGCATGTGTTTTTTTTTTTTAATAAAACATTTCTATATTGTAATTATGATTCTTTTATCTAAATTTTTTTACTATTTTTCTATCAATACTTCAAAATAGTTTTGAGTCAGTAAGATGTGATTATTGAACGCATAATATGATAATCAAAAGACCCATGAAACCTATTCGGATTTACTTTTAAGTAAGCACTACTATCACATGGTTGTTAATGAGCTCCTGATGATAACATTAACTCACCTCCAAGTACAACGCGGATCACTGACGCGGATAAGGTAGCAAAACTCAAGTTTTATAGGTATCACTATGGAATGTTCTGAGCTTCTTCACGAGGAGATGTAACTTTCCTAACTCGTTTTTTTTTACATGTGTGAACATACAAATCCTCTTTAAGAAAAGCTTTATATGTATGGCTGAGAAATTAATTATTCATATTTTCTTATGATTGTGTCGAGAAGACGAGAACGTGTAAACTTTTTATGGTAAAGACGACAAAGCTGCTTATAGAAAAGATAGAGATCTATGTCGATGTAAAAAAAACAAAGTATTATTGCTCCGTTACTTGGTATGTTGTTTGGCCCATTAGATTAAAAGCCCAAATCATTTAATATGTTCTCGCGTTGGATCCACGTGGGGGCTTGTTAAGAGGCGACGTGTCGTCAGTTGTAGCGCTCTTTTCGACGTATAGCTCTGTTCCTTGGCCGTACTTCTCCTCCGTCTCCTGCTCGGAATCTAAAAATGAGGACGATCGTTTCGCGTTTGATCCGATTCAAATCGTCTATCGCTCAGACACGGTGAGTAGGCTCTTCCCCTTCCTTAGCACCTCTATCGATTCTTCAACATAATCGTTTCTGGAAACTTTGCAAGTTATCTAAGCATCTGTGTCGAGTAAATGTGAAATGATCTAGCTTTTTAGAACTTTATTGCAATTGAGATTATTGTGTTGCTGTTAGGTTCGTTTCTGCATCATCATCATACAGTGGCGGTGGGAGGTATCTCTCGACAGAATCTAACAAAATCGATGAGCCTTTTAATGTGGAAGAAGCAGAGACTGTACATGTCCCTCCACCTCCAACTGAGAAGGTACATAGTGATTATTTATTTGCAGTATGGTGTTCATTCATGATCTTGGAGCTTACGCTTTTTTGATTCTTGGTCAGTTGCTTGTCCTGGGTGGAAATGGATTTGTGGGATCGCATGTCTGTAAAGAAGCTTTAGATCGCGGCTTATCTGTCTCTAGCCTTAGCAGGTACTCTGTTATTGACTTTGATTCTAGGAAGTTAAAGTGTCATCATGCTCTGAGAATAGATCAATTTTATTGCTCAAAGTTTGAAGCTTCTTGTTTTATCTAATCTATGTCAGAGGTTGATTTATGGGTTTGTGATTAACCATTTTGTATGGGTTGTTATATAGATCAGGTAAGTCTTCTTTACAAGAGTCATGGGCTACTAAAGTTTCATGGCATCAAGGTACTCTTTCATCCTCAACATGTTTTAGGAACTTGCTAGATTATTTCCTTTATCTTCATATTCTTCTTACACTTTACCCTTTTTCCTCAGGAAACCTTCTTTCATCTGATTCATTGAAAGATGCTCTTGATGGAGTGACTTCTGTGGTATGTTTTTTTCTCCGTTTTCAGGAATCATGTAGCTGATTAGCAGCGCTGTGTTTTTCAACTGTGCATTTTTCTTTATAAGTTATTGGGAATGAATCATTGCAGATATCTTGTGTTGGTGGTTTTGGTTCAAACTCGTATATGTATAAGATTAACGGGACTGCAAACATCAACGCAATTAGAGCTGCCTCAGAGAAAGGTACGAGTATTTCTATGAACAATAGTCTCCGGCATTCTAATTGAGTACAAACACTTTTGTTGAGCAGGTGTGAAAAGATTTGTCTATATCTCTGCTGCTGATTTCGGACTAGCCAACTACTTGTTGAGCGGATACTATGAGGGAAAGGTATCTAACAGCTTTTTCATACCTCGTTTTGGTTAGTGGTACATTTGTCTTAAAGACATATATCTTTTGATCCTTACAGCGAGCTGCTGAAACCGAGCTGCTCACAAGATTTGCTTATGGAGGTAGTAAGCTTTCATTCTTATAATTACGAAACTCTCTCTGACTCCTAACCGTTTTTTCTTTGATTAATGTTTTGCAGGGATAATCTTGCGCCCTGGTTTTATTTATGGAACCCGCAGCGTTGGGAGCATGAAGATCCCATTGGGAGTCTTTGGTTCGCCCATGGAGATGGTAAGAGATTCCTTCTTTATCGCAATATTATCTCAAAATGCAGCCTTCTTTACTCATTATGCTTGTTGCTTTTTGTAGGTTCTTCAACAAGCAAAACCGCTGAACCAGCTCCCATTAGTCGGACCTTTGTTCACACCTCCGGTGAATGTTGAATCGGTTGCAAAAGTTGCGGTTAGAGCAGCTACTGATCCGGTCTTCCCTCCCGGGATCGTGGATGTTCATGGAATACAACGTTACAGCCAACAGAAATCGAGATAAGCATCTTGATTATGCTCTCTTGTCGTGTTTTTTGTAGAGTTTGGCTGCTTTTTACTCTTGTTAGATTTCAACGGTGGGAATAAAACCCCGTTCTGTTTCTCTCACCATGAATAAATAAAAGAAGACGAGCTTTTTTATTGATACTATACATCTCTAAGAGAGCAGGCTACTTTGTATAGCTCTCCAAAACTTTTTTTTTCCTAACACATTTTATACACAGCAAGCACACATACCACTTTAATCTACCAAACTCTGGAATCTCTCAATGCAGATACTGTTGTAGACACTCTTTTAGTTTTTGCAGCGTTACAGGTTTTGAAATAAAAGAGTCCATACCATTTGCATAACATTCTTCTGAGCTCTCTGCTAATGTATTTGCCGTCATCTGCAGAAGAAAATCCACAACCCATTTTACTCTAAGTTAACCATTAGAGCTATGTGTTTAACGTGATTTGAAGAATATGTACTAACCGCGATTATAGGCAGCCGGTTTGTGGAGCGCACGCACATTTTGTGCATATCCTCCAGTGTCTTTATATCTACACCGGCTTCTACTGCAGCATCCCAACTCCCGGTTTCTTCGTACGAACGGATCAGTCTTGTAGCTTTTAAACCATCCAGAACCGGCATGCACACATCCTATGAACCCCAAGTTGATTCATAAGCCTTTTCAGATTTAAGTGAAATTTGAAAAGGACGAGTCTTTGGATCTTAGAGAAAAGACTTACCATGAGTACCAAATCGTAGCTAGAGCCGTTAATGGCAGTTATGGCTTCAACTCCATTATTAGCAATATCAAAGGTATAGCCTAATTGTTTCATCATCGACTTTGCAACCATGATGTTGATTTTATTATCTTCCACAAGCAAAATCTTTGGCTGCTTTGATATCTCTTTGACGTCGTTCTCGGTTTTTACGTCTTCCCTAGGAGATGAAACTGTAAGCTCTGACTCCATTTCTGAGCTAGCTTGTGAACTGCTACAAGACTCGCTTTCCTTAGAGGGACATGGACCATTCCCATTCCCATTCTCATATTCAGGACAGTGACCGGACCGGGTTTCGTGTCTTGCTTCATCCATGTAACCTCCGTTCTCAACCTGAACAGCCTCGCTTTGTCCAGTGTTGTCGACGAAACCGTTGATGAGCTTAAGAGGACTAGTGAGCATAACTTTATGAGGTAAGAAGTTATTGCCAACGACCGGACCGCCATTTGAATATATAGATCCTAGAAGCGGTTTAAACTGGAAATATCCTTCTGTTGTGTCGTCTGGTTCGGGTTGATGATCAACCATATCAGAGAACTCGTCCTGATCATCCGAATGGTCGTTTGATGTTGCAACTTTGTAGGGTAATATGAACGTGAACGTTGAACCTAAGTTGACTGTGCTTGTCACAGTAAGTTGACCTCCCATTAGTTCTACCAGCTGCTTACAGATGGCAAGACCGAGACCAGTTCCACCGTATTTGCGAGCATGATCAGCGCTTGCTTGCATGTATTTCTTGAACAAACAAGGAAGAGCATTTTCTGCACAAGAACACCAAAACATGAACCGGATTAATAACTAGCTTAACTGTAATTAGTTCTTTAGATGTTCCTTGCTTACCTGGGATTCCAATTCCAGTGTCATAAACATCACAGCGAATCCATACCGAAGTCTCAGCCAAACCGTTTTGTTCTTCAGCGTCAGCGTTCAGTGCGTTATCACTAGCAAAGGATGGTTCTGGTATCACTTTAAGTTTGATCCCAACCTTTCCTTGATGTGTGAACTTGATAGCATTGCTGATCAAGTTGGTGAGAATCTGCCGGATCCTTAGAACATCTCCAACTACCTGAACATGAAAAAGAAGTTAGATTACAATATGACTTAGCCACATGAACTCTTTTGGAACAATGTTTAGTTTGTGTGTTAACCAAGATAGGGACTTCATCTGCAATGTTCCCTTCTAATGTCAAATCTTTCTTCAGGGATGCAGCAGCTGTCTGAAGCACATGCTTCACCACTTCTCTTGGTCTAAACTTTGTAGCTTCTAACTTCATCACACCTAAAAAAACAACACAAGAATCTTGAAAACATGACCACACAACAAGACCAAAAACTTGAAAACATTACCTGATTCAACCTTGGAGAGATCAAGAATGTCGTTAATCAGCTGAAGCACCAAATCACCAGAAGAGATCATGACATTCAACAGCTGTCTCTGCTCTTTATCCAGCTTTGTAGTAGAAAGTATCTCAGCCATACCAACTACACCTGACAATGGTGACCTTATCTCATGGGACATTGTAGCCAGCATTTGCTTAGCTCTCATCGTCTCCTCTGTGATGTGAATGGTCTTGGTCAGTTCTGATTCCATTGCCTTTCTCACTGCGTTGTCTTCCCTAAGTTTAGCCATTTTTTCTCTCTTTATCACCTGATCAGTGACTTCCATTCCCATGTAGTTGATACCGATTTTCTCACGAGCTTTGTTGTAAACAGGCTCAACGTATATCAAAAACGTCTTTGAACCAAACAAGTCTGTCTCGAATGTGATCTCTCTCTTTGAAGCTTTTCCTTTTTCAAGAACTTCTCTCTTGAAATCTTCAGATTCTTTAACTCCACCTCCATGGAATATCTCAATGTCTGTTTTCCCCAATATGTCCTGAACATTAGCATGATCAGTAAACTAGGAAAACACAAGACAATAACAAAAGCTTCTCTTACATGTTCTCGTAGAGTAGGAAACTTATTGTAGATGAACAAGTAGCGTAGATCTTTATCCTGAAACCCAAGAAAAAAAAGAAGCAGAGAATCAGAGAAACATTACTTGTAAAGATTTTTTTACTAGTGCACCGAGATTTAAGTGTTGTGAATAAACGCAAATTAAACATTTTACTTAACCTGATGACCCATAACAATAGGAGCATTCTGAAGAATGAAATGCAAGAACCCTTCAGCTCTTTTAAGGTTCTGAGTCAGCTCTTCGACCGGCGCCGAGTGACTCTCCATAGTCTTCAAACTCTCTTCAAGCTTCTCGATCAATCTCCTCTCTCTCTCAGTACTCGCTTCGAGCATCTTCTCCATACTCAACGCCTTCTGTTTCCAATACGCAACCGTGTCAAACTCCTCATCGATCTCGATCCTCTTCCTACCGACCAATGAGTCCCTCTTCTTCTCCTTAAACCTGCGGAAAAGATCGCTGCTCTCGTCCAAAACCGGAACATTCTCAGGCTCCTCGGTCTCGAAGTTATGCTCCTCTATGATCTTCAGCTCTTTGGCCTCGGCTTCTTCTCTCTGCTTGGTGAGAATCTTGAGCTCTTCTCTCAACAGTCTGACCGCGTGGTCCTGCATATACTCCCATTGTTTCACGAGGTTGGTGAGCTGAGAGGAGCCTTGGTCGGTGGTGTTCATTAGTTCGGGCAAGCGTTTTAGATCCGCCATGGTGCGTTTCTCGGCGATGTCGACTTCTTTTAAAGTGTCTGAATCTCCGGCGGGTTTTTCGACGTTGAACTGGTTGTGTGGTTGGGCTCCTCCGACGTGTTCAGGCCACATGGAAGACAAGTTTTCGACGTCCATCTCTTCGTTCTGGTGATCAGTCTCCATCTCGCAGACGACCATTTAATGAGAGTTTCTCTTCGTACAAAGAACAAAACACACCAAAACAGCAAGAATCTTGATCCAGACCAAGAGTCCTGTATCCACCACATTTTAGACACGGAGACATAAGAAGTCAGGATGATCAATCTTTGTCATTTTGAAAAGGACTAAAGTGTGTGGACCAGTAGGGATTGAAGAATAGCGGGAAACTTTAAATTACGGTTAATAAAAAGGTGAGTTTTGGGAAAGATGAAAGTTTTGCAGAGTCCCCAAGAAAAAATCTGGATCGGTTCCTTTTTTTTTCTTTAACTAAGGATTGGTTACTTTTTTTCAGATTGAATATCATAGATTCACTATTATTACATGAAAATATCATCTAACTTGGAAAAATCTGAAAATCAATTCTTTTTAAAAAAGGATGAAACTTTATGAGCATTGATCTGGAAAAACAGTCAAGGGAAGAAAACTCAGTAAGGTTAATTAGATCATATATACATATAAGGATGGAGTCAATGGCGGAAACAGAATGTTATGAAGAAGAAAAGAAACAAAAATACAATTTTGATTGAAATGAAGAAGCAGAGGAAATCATCAGCAGGCAAGAGAAAGGAGCAATGGAATGAATTGGATCAGAAGTTTTACCTTATAATGGAAAATGAACAGAGGAAGAGGAAGATGAAGATGAATGAAGAGTGAGTAGATCTGAAGGTAGGAGTCGGCGTCGTCTATGAGTAGAGTAAATAAAACTTTAGATGAGCATTGGGAAGAGAGAGAGTTTGCATGTGATTTGTGAAAGATAGGAGAGAAAAAATAAAAACAAATTCGATTTCACGGAAGATGATAGAGAAATTTAAAAAAAAAAAAGAAAACAAAAAACTACAAGGGAGCATGTGCTTCTTCCTCAAGAGACAGAGAGGTCAATGTATATTATATTCCCCTCTCAGACTATTCTAATGGCGAAACTCTCTCTCTCTCTTCCTCTCTCGTTAGAGCAGCCACAACGGAGGTCCAAGAAGGGTCCGTTGGGCGAGTCCTTCAAATAAAAAGGATTAATTAAATCCGATTTGGGCCGAGGGAGAGAAGGATCTGTACGGAAAAGTCCGTTAGTAAGGGCTCGAAGTATCGGGTCCGTGGTGCACGTGTCGTCAACCGGTTGGCGCTTCCTTAGGTTACTCGTCGGTATTGTCGAAAAAAAATTCATTTGCGAGATAAAGAAGAAAAAAAATTCGAGAGCTCGAGAGGAAGAGGCGATTTCTCTCCGTCTTCGATCCACCTCTTCCGTGCGATTCAGAGGTAAAATCGTGTTTTTTATGTGAGATTAGGGTCGTTTGTTATCGTCTCCCTCTATGATTCGTTATTTTCCGTGGAAATGAGTCGCTGAATTTCTTCGATTAGGGTTTCTAAAATTAGGGGTTTTCAAATCGTTTTCAGTTTGTTTTCAATTGAAGATATTTTGGTTAAGGGTTTATGTTTATAAATCGATTAAGCTTTCATTCGATGATCGATCGAGAAGTATGAATTTTTTCAATCGATCTCGAAACTTTTGGGTTCTGAAATGGGTTTTAACCTCGTTATCGGTTTCATTTTGTTTAGTTTGATAGACTAGTTTAATCTTCTTCGGTTTGTTAAATGATGTGAGATATCTTCCTCTGTTTAGCTTACTTAAATTTTTTTTCATGATTTTTTTCAGGTTAACCATAATGGGACAAGATTATTCGTACACACAGCCTTCTTCTTCATCAGCTTCACTTGACATGACGCCTCTTCTTCAAAGCGAAGCGAACTCTACGTGGATGAAGCTGCGGAGTGGATACCTACCGAGCATACGCGTTGAAGCTGATGATGGAATGCCCGAAGCTGATGATGGAATGCCGGAGGGTGATGATGGAATGACGGCGACATGGTACTGTGGTGCTGTAGCTGAGACGGAGGAGCTCGGTGACGTTCAGACACAGCTAAGGATGCTTAAGGAGCAAGGATTCGAGCAGACCGTGGCTAGTCAAGCCTAAGATCGTCAGAAGAAGAATGCGACAATGCTCGGTTAGAAATGGCTTTGTGGTGGTTTGTCTCATCGTCATTTCATTACTCTTTGTTGGTTTGGCGGTAATGTTTCAGGCTGGTAAGTATATCTATTCAACTTGTGCATTTTCGTTTGGAATTTTTTTTTTATGTTAGATTTTTTTATTTGCGGAAGAGCTTCGAGAGCTTCATATGTATAATTAAGGTAATTCAGCTTCTTCTTTTACTTTGAAAAAAAAAAGTACTGGTTTGTTAGATGCTAGGTTGTTTGGTTAGATCTTCGTTTAGGTTTGTAACTTGGTTTGGTTTGTTAGATGCTAGGTTTGTTTTAAATGGTTGCTCGAATAGACATACTTAAATGCTTGTTTGCTTTTTACCTTCCTACTTCGATTAGATGGTTTTAAAATTGACAACGGTTAAAATGTGTTAAATGCTAGTACTGTTCTTCCTACCTTCCTAACTGCACCGATTAAATGTAATGCTAGGTAAAGCTCGCCTACTTAAGGCTCTGTGTTGCTATTAGAGCGACACAGAACATTCTCAAAACTATGGCTAATAACAGTAGTTATACCAATCTCTTGTTTAGTCAATCTCATGTTCCAGTCGACCTGATTCACCGAACCGCTGGTTCGTTAGCCAAGGTCCTAGTCCTAGTCCTAGTGAGTGTAATGTCGGCGGGTTGTCGAGTCTGGTGTCGACTCAAGCGTTCGTAGGAAGTGGTCGCCGAAGGAGGATAAGATCCTTATTGGTGCTTGGCTTAACACAAGTAAGGATCCAGTCGTAAGCACTGACCAGAAAGCACGTGCATTCTGGAAGCGGATTGTAGATTACTACAATGCAAGCCCGAAGCTCCTTGGGACAGAAGAGAGAGAGCTAATCCCTTGCAAGAAGAGGTGGGGTAGGATCAACGCTGAGGTATCCAAGTTCGCTGGATGCTATGACGCTGCCTCGAGGGAGCAGAAAGTGGGCGAACGAAGATGATGTGATGAAAGCTGCCACAGATATCTTCTTGTCTAATAACGGTTTTAAGTTCACCTTGGATCACTGCTGGAGGGAGCTCAGGTATGACCAGAAATGGTGCTCTATGTATGGGCCTGAGGCTGGAAAGGAAAAGCGCAAACAAGTTGAGGTTGATAGTGAAGAAGGTCAAGTCGGAGAACCGAGGCTGACCACCAGGGTTAAGGCTTCCAAAGCTAGAGTAAGAAGAAGAAAAGTGGTAGAGAGGAGGAGTTGGGAAACCTAAAGGGGGTGTTAGAAGTTAAAGAAAAAATCTCTAAAGCTAAGATTCTAGAGCGTTTACTCGCTAAAAAAGAGCCTTTGACTGAGTTGGAATCAACTCTTGCTACGAAACTTATGTCTGAAATGATTTGATGTGATAATCTTATTTTGAAATCTTTAATTCAAGTGTTTATGTATTCTTTGTTTGCTTTCGTGTTATATTACTGATCCTTGTGATAATCTTATTTGTTGTGAAGAAAGTGATGGTGAAGGAAGTGTTGGGTGAAGGAAGTGATGGGTGAAGGAAGTCACGGGTGAAGGAAGTCACGGTGAAGAAAGTCACGGTGAAGGAAGTCACGGGTGAAGGTTTTTTCAGATGTATTATAAGTACCACTCTTATGTTTGTTTAACTTGTATCGAGAGGATTTTTCTAGTACATGTATCCTCTAATTTTCATTCGGAAAGGTTGTATCTCTACCATTTGTATCCTACTTCTACAACATCAACTCGTTCTAGGTAATATATTTTGTATTCATGTCTTCTTTGTTTTGCTATTTAACTCATATACATAAAATTCCATTGTACGCTTGCTTTGATTATGCGGTTGTAAACTCGGTCGAGAAGAAGTTGTATGATTAATGCCTCTGTTATCTAATTGTCTACCAAATCACATGATTCAAATAAAACCGATTTAATCAAATAATACTAGCTTTGTCTGCAAGTTTAGATAGCACATATACATCGCTTGTTTGCATTTTATGACAGTAATTTCTACTTTTGAGTATTTTCCATCAGAAGCCTTTGTTTTCTCTCATGCCACTAGGCACTAGTTAGTAGTTACCAATAATTTAACATTAATTAATGTTTTTTTAATTTCTAGATTAAAAAAAAACAAAACATAAAGAGAGATTTGTCTAATAATTAAAATTATTAGATATTTTTATATACAATGAAATTGATTATTTATCATAATATTTAAGTATTCATGAAAATTATTAGATGTCTATAAAATGATCATATATGTCTATAAAATTATGATATTTTTTCAATACAATAAAATTACTATATATATTTTGTAGATATGTCATCATCTTCATCCGATGAAGTCGATGAAAGATTGGACGAAATTTATGAGGAATACGTGGAAGAAATATACAACGAGATAGTTGAGGCCCGCACCATACCGCAAAGGACGCTCAAGATGTAACGACACCGCGAAGCAGACAAGACCAATTATGGAATGACTACTTCAGCGAAGATTCGACATTCACGACTCAATCATTCAGACGCCGTTTCGCATGAGTAAGCAATTATTCTTCGCCTTGTTCATAGCCTGAAGAGTCCTTTCCATTCTTTCAGCAGAAGAGATGCAACCGAGGTGGGGTCTTACCGCACTACAAAATGTACTGCAGCTATTCGCCGCTTGCTTATGGTATCGGGCTGACACCGTAGACGAATATCTCCGACTTGCTGAGACCACTGCACTTTCGTGTTTACATAATTTCACCGACGGAATCATACGCTTATTCGAGATGAGTTTCTACGACGACCCACACCGAGGATCTTCAACGACTACTGATATTGAGAGAAACGAGGGTTTCTGGGATGGTCGGAGCATTGACTGTATGCATTGGGAGTGGAAAATTGCCCAACCGCTTGGAAAGGACAGTACACACGTGGATCGGAAACCGACAATTGTCTTAGAGGTCAGAAGCTTCACAAGATCTTTGGATATGGCACGCTTTTTGGTCTTCCAGTACCTTAAATGATATCAATGTCCTCGATCGGTCTCCTGTTTTGATGACATTTTACAAGGTCGAGCTCCGGGTAAAGTATGTGGTCAACGGACACATGTATAAGTTGGCACTACCTCACGACGGTATATATCCAAAATGGTCAACATTTATCCAATCTATCACCCTCCCTCAAACTCCTCAACAACAGTTATTTGCTAAATTTCAAGAAGCCCGAAAAGATGTGGAGCGGGCTTTGAGTATTGCAATCTCGATTTGCAATTGTGCGAAATCCGTAAAACATTGAACAAAGAAAAGATAGGAAGATTATGAGAGCATGTATCATACTCCACAATATGATAGTCGAAGATGAACGGAATGGATACTCGTATTGATATAGATGAATTTGAAGAAGGAGACGCCCCAGATGTTCAGAGGTGGAAACCGAGAGGCCAACAATTCTGAATAATATCTTTCCGAAGTGGAATGATCTTCGTGATAGCAAACGCATGAACGATTGAAAAATGATTTAGTTCAAAATCTTTGGAATAAATTTGGTGATGAAGATTAGGAATTATTCTATCTTTATGTAAAATTATTGTTGTTATCTTTAATTGTTGTATTTTATGTTTAATTAATGTCTTTTATGTTTAATTATTGTATTTTATGTTTATTTATTGTATTTTATGTTAAGTTATTGTATTTAATCATCTAATATATAAAATTTATATTTTACTAAAAAAATAATAACATTTTTTATTCCTAAGGATTCCAATTTCGGATCACCATCATATACACATTTTCACAAGAGTCCTTAACTATTCAAAAAAAAAAAAAAAAAATTACTATTCTAATCCTAAGGACTCCAACAATGAGTCCACCATTGCATATGCTCTTACGCTGTGCACGTTGGTTTACTTTCTGTGGACCAAATCAGAGTATCGAATGACAGAGAATTCGACACGTTTCGATCCCGTCTCACAATTTCCCACTCCTCTCTCTCTCTCTCTGTTCTTTCTAAAAGTCCTCTGCTTTTTTACGAGGTGGCGCGTTGACGTCACGCTCCGATGAATTTTAAGGACCCCACCTTTTTAAATGGTTCCGAGAAAAAAAAGTAACAAGAAACTTGGCGCGGCAATAACTAACGATCATTAACCGGTTTGGATTCATAATTTGGCCAATTCTTTTGATAAACCAAACTAATAGACTAAACCGGTTTTATATATGAGACCAGTCTGTATTAGGGGAACTGTCTAGGCAAAGGAAGCACCGGAAGCAATTCAACAATCTAATGGCCGTAGCTCTTGGTTAGATAACAAAGTGTCGGTTTAAACCTGCTGAATTCTGGTAAATTTTGCTTTCTTGTTAATTACCTTGTTTTCACTGTTTTTTTTTGTCTGGGTTAACAAGCAATATTGTATAATGGCTGCTATATCTAGCTACGTATAACAATTTCTCATCTCAATCTTTTTTTATTGAAAAAGAGTATATCTGTTTTTTTTTTGAAACACATAGAGTATATCTGTATTATGTTACACTTTTAGAAAGTATATCCGATGATTATAATAATTAGACCTGCGACTTCGGCTAATCGGATCGGTTCCGGATAGGCCTGTTCTGTTCCGGATATTTCGGTTATTTAGAAAGTGAATCCAAATAGTACCCGACTGAATTTCGGTTCGGATTCGATTCGATTCCGGCTGGTTCCGGGTCGGTTTGGTTAAACCATTTAAAACCAGAAATACTATATTTTTATTCGTTTTTCTATTTTTTTTTTTAAGAAAAATAAATTGAAATCAGATATATATTAATAAAATGTAAATAAATACAATAGAATTACAGTAGTCTAGTGGTATTGTACTTGCTATTTCGCCTTCCACACCCTGTTTCGACGCTCATGAAGTACATATATATGTCTTTTACATAGAATTCGGTTTAAATTGGATATCCATTCGGTTCTAGGTAAAAATCTGAACCAACCCGATATCCATGGTTAAATACAAATTGATCCACTGGTTAATATCCATGGTTAAATACAAATTGATCCATTGGTTTGGTTTATCCAATCCGATCTGAACCGGTTCAATTTCCGATTCGGTAATTGGATATGGTTAAAAGTCGCAGGGCTAATAATAACTCATTTTAGAATAACAATAACGAGGTTCGTGATAGTCTGATTGCAGTTGGGTTTTTTTGAAGATTCCAAACTTTTACTGTTGGACGTGAAATTAAAGGATAATTATCATTTCTTAATTTCTTCCCCGTAGATATCATTACATAGCGAATGAATGAATTATTTGCTTCTTCTTTTTTTACCTCAATTCAAAAATAACTAAAATTATAATCATGTGGTTCTATATGGTCTATAGAATATTAGAATGTCAATGTCTGACGAGTGACGAACGTACACGAAGATTCTAATTGATTCAGGACATTCATGTTTAAGCGTATCATATGTGTATCATAGGTGTATCATAATGCAACGAAAATACTACAATATTTATGCACTAAACTGAAACTATATTCTTCAGTTCAATTTCAGTTGGGACGTATGATCAATAATTTGAATTTTGTGAAACGAGAAACCATAAAGACGGACGAGACTATGTATTAAAAATGAATAAACCCCAATTTTCACAATTAAATGGAGCGGACAACAACTGTAATGGCACAGAATTAGTTGTCGAAAACCAATCCCATTTCTTTATTTTTTTTTTTTTTGAACACTACAACCAATCCCATTTCTATGATACAAAAACCATCAGCTAGTGTACAGATAAAAATAATAGTAATCAAAATTATTAGATTAAAGGGTCTTTTAGATTTTTAAATAAGAAAGACAACAGCTAAGCCATTTTTATGTTATGTAATCCCACGATCTGAACGGCGCCCGGAGGCTCTTGTACCGTCCCCGCTATGTTGCTAGTAGTACGTATATATTTGATTAGCCCACATGTACCATGTCATCCTCATAGTTGCTACGTGGAATAACTATCGCCGACCAACAAGTGGTGCTCCCCTTTTCAAACATGTTTCTTCTGTTTGTGTGTTTTGTTTTGCTTTCGCGCCATGGACGTTGATTGAGGATTAGGGATAGTGTTATTTTTACGAGTTGGAAGGACGAGAATGTGGAGATATTAGTTGGATGGGGACACGAATCCTTAAATAGCGGATTTGTTAATTAGTTTAATTTAACTCTCGATTAAAGCAGGACCATCCTTCTCAGCTTTCTTCTTAATAATTACTTTTTATGTAATGTTTATTTTATGTGTGTAAAGCTGGATTTTAGAAAGTGACCACCTTAGGAAATAATATAATGGAGGAATTGCACTATAAATACTTATGTGTCTAATTTTACATAATATTATAGCTCGTTAGACTTAATCCATCTAAGTTTAACATGGTTGCATGTTTTAAAAAGTTTTAGTTTATTAACTAAAATAGAAAATAAGGTATATCTTTTGTCCTTTGAATATGATCAATACTTGTTGGTTGTCAATTGTTGGCAGGGTGGCATACCTGAATTCTTGTTGCGAACGACTGCGTTGGTCTCGGTCAATAATATTCAAGCGAATATGTCTTTTTAGGGCAACATACAAAATATGTTTTAATTTCCAAAAAAAGAGAGATTAAGATGGATGATAAGAAACCAGCATACGATGACAAACTTGAACCAAGGTGTATGCTATGTTTCTATCATTAACAATACCATAGATTTCGCATTTCAGTACTTTCATGTTTACACTAGGATTAGTATTATTACTCTAAATCCATACATGACTATCATTTAATACTAATTTTGGTTCCATTATTAAAGAAGATTAAAATAATATTCGAAATTATATCACGTGTAGGGCCTCTGTCAGAGTTCTTTACATTTTTTTCTGACAACTAACTTTTGGTGTCTTAAATCATAGTTTCAATAATAAAACAATCAGGAAGATAGATCTAAAGTAAATCTGTTCTATCGTGCTTTTGTATCAAAAGTATAAACTCTTCTGTGTACCGGAAAAATCATCCTAAATCTGATATTCCGGCCATAATCTAGAGAGGAATCCTGTTTATGTTTTCTTTTGTCATTAATTCAATATTTATATTTGTAACTAATATATATAATAAGTTCTAGAGAGAAAATATCATTAAAATTTAAAACATACGAAAGGGAAAAACTATGGCGATTTCAGTAAGTAATAATCCTTTTATGTAACTACATTTGATATATTCTATTTATTGATTTTGAAATAACATGTGCCAATATTCATTTTGACACATTCAACATAAATCAAAGATAAATAAACTCAATATGATAAAATCATGTCGAGCTCATTCGATATAATTTGTATGTGTAAGAACATAGTCAATTAAATTGTGGCAAAGCAAATAAATAAATAAAATCTCTTATTAAATAGTGATGAGAATGCTAATGGGGCCGGAACAACAAAAAGAACGAGAAAACCAATGGACCCTAGCTAAGGTGTTTGCATGGAAGGTTTTCAGAAAGATAATTCAAAGTGGGTAACACATCTCCGGGATTTCTTACCATCACCGTGATTTCATATGGACTATAGTAACATTACTTTTCATTTTTCTATTTACAGTTACATCAACTTGGATCTTTAAAATGAAGAACTATCTTGATGGCGGACCAATAAAACAAACGTCTAGGGATTTGGTTAGATACATTATCAATTTATCATGCCACTCATAATTAAAATGGATCTATTGTTGATAACTTAGCTTAATCTTTTAACACTTTTTACATCCGCTTTTGACTATCAAGTTTTTTTTTTGAAACACTACTACTATCAAGTTCCAAATGCGTAATTTCATAAAGAATATGAATGAGATATTATAGTACAACATAGAAACACGATCTTTATTTATATGTTTCTGAAATCCCCAGAAACCGGTTATGTGGGTTTGAATGTTTTGGCCATGGACAATTTCCATTTCATACAAGGATCAAACAATAATCTACATATAGAGTTACCAAAAGAAAAATCGAGAACGGAGTCAACCGAATCAAGTGGCTGTGAACCAGTGGTTCGACCTTAACCTCAATTGCGAACCAATGGCTTCAACTTAACCACGGATGTAATATAACTCACGTGCGAATATCTAAGGTATAAATTCGACTAGTCCAGGGATCAGGTTTATAAATTATTAAACTAGTATTTGGTGGGTTGAGCCGGCCCATACAATAGTGCAACGCTTGGGCGACTCCAGAAGACCCAGATAGCAAGCTATCTTGATGGACCTTCACCCTCAAAAAATAGAGTTAATATCGTGTGGTCCGATGGACCACATATCAGATATTAAACTGATAAGAACAGATACTACACTTGATCTTAGCCAAAAGGCCGAGAAAGGTATGATTTGCTCAGTAGACTCGCCTCGTGTTTTATACTGCTTCTCATGCCTCCCATTCTTATTTTCTTAGCGATGTGGGACTTTCAAAGAGTAAGACAACGAAACGCAACACTCTCTCCCGTTTCACAAAAGTATTGGACTTCAATATTCAGGCCCAAGGCCCAAATTGCGACGTCTTCTACGATGACCCGCCACTGTCAGTAACTGACTGATTTAGATTCTCTGACGTTATCCACACTTCGCTTAGCTCCAAGGTACAAGCGAATCCCATCATCAATGGCGGATGGTTAGTTAGCATCCGCTCTCTCCTCGAAGATGTATCGAATCTCAGCTCCTTCGACTCCTCTCCGTCTCCTTCCTTCTTCCTGCTCCGTTCCGACGCGGCGGCGCTACCCCAGCAGAACGAATCGCTACTCCAAACGCGTCAACCTCAAGCCTCTCACCTCTCGCATCGTGCTCCTCACGCGGCGTCGCCAGCTAGATCAGATCGTGGAGGAGGTGGAGGCAGCTAAGAAACGGTATGGGAGGCTGAACACGATCGTGATGAACTCCGTTCTGGAAGCTTGCGTTCACTGCGGAGATGTCGATTTGGCTCTCCGGATTTTCAATGAGATGGGAGAGTCTGGTGGATGTGGCGTCGACTCTATCACATATGCCACTATCTTGAAGGTGAGGTTTGGGATTCTTTCTCATTAACACAACAACGTCTGGATTTGATTTCTAGCGTTTTGGTGTTTGGTAAAGGGATTAGGAAAGGCTAGGAGGATTGATGAAGCGTTTCAAATAATGGAGTCTATAGAGCAAGGAACTGCTGCTGGGAATCCCAAGCTGTCATCTTCTCTTGTCTATGGTCTGCTTGACGCTCTCATCAATGCCGGTAAGATTCTTCAAGTTTCTCATGCTCCGTCAGACTGCTGCTATTGGTGGAAATTTCCTGGCCTGAGGCTGATGCAAAACTACTTGATGTTGCTCTAGTGCAGGAGATTTACGTCGTGCCAATGGTCTGCTTGCACGATATGGAACTTTGCTCTTAGAGCATGGCGAGCCGTCAATTCTCATCTATAATTTGTTGATGAAGGTACTTGATAATAGCTGGCGTAAGATAATGTTAAGTTTTGGCCTTTTAGAAAGTTTGTTGGGTTCTTTAGGTGTAATCCTTAGGTTCTGGGCTTAGCTTGTATTTGGTACAAGTTGAGAATCGCATCAGTACTTCGTAACACATAGTTGCATTTAGGCTGAGAGAAAGATCTTCATGGTATATGTTTTCTTGCTTTTGCCATTGTGAATAGGAAAGGTAGGGGCTTTATATAGTTGTTGTGTTTCCAGGGCTATATCAACTCTGGATCTCCACAAGCAGCAGTGGTTTTGCTGGATGAAATGTTACGCCTTGGTTTGGAGCCTGATAGATCAACTTACAATACTTTGATCCATGCCTGCATCAAATATGGCGATTTGGATGCGGCAATGAAGTTCTTTAAGGAAATGAAGGTCACAAGTGTGTATTTAAAAGGCCAGTTTAAGTTTTATACTCTGCTCAGAGTAGTACTGGGGTAGTGCTTGGCTCATGTTAATTATGATGTCTTGTTTTCTATTTAAATTCAGGAGAAAGCAGAGGAACTCTACGACGATTCTCTTCTTCCTGATGTTATAACATACACCACTTTAGTGAAGGTGAGTCAAGCAATCTGTGGACCTGTTTACATATCTAACCTTAATGCTATATACTTGACATTTTGTGTTGGATTCCTACTTCTTAGGGATTTGGAGATGCGAAAAATCTGATATCACTGCAAGAAATATATCTGGAAATGAAATTGTGTGATAGCTTGTTCATTGACCGAACTGCATTTACGGCAGTCGTTGATGCTCTTCTAAAGTGTGGTTCAACGAGCGGTATGTTACTAAATACTATGACTTGCTGTTACATTGCATTGCTCTCTGAATCTGGTACATATATGGGCTTGGATGCCTTAAGATCCTATTGAATCTGTTCACAGGGGCCCTTTGTGTCTTTGGTGAAATATTGAAGAGAAGCGGAGCTAATGCAGACTTGAGACCAAAGCCGCACTTGTACATGTCTATGATGCGTGCGTTTGCTGTCCAAGGAGATTATGGCATGGTTAGAAACCTGTACCTTCGCCTATGGTCAGATTCTTCGGGAACAATCTCCAAGGCGGTCCAACAAGAAGCTGATAATCTGCTGATGGAAGCAGCTCTCAATGCTGGTCAGCTCGATGAGGCCCTGGGAATTCTTACAAGTATTGTTCGAAGGTGGAAGGCAATACCCTGGACGACAAGTGGAGGCATGGTATGATGTGAAAAGTTATTATGTTTTGGTAGACGAATGTTATGTCCGATGAATTCCACTTCATTGAATTGTGTTCAACCGCAGGCTGCTGTTCGCCTAGAAGCATTGTTGGGGTTTTCCAAGTCTATACTGCGTCCACATCTACTCAGTAAGGTAAGAATGTACTTATTTCATAAACTGGCTATTCATGCAAATGATCTTTGGAATGTGAGGTTTGTGGTGGGTATTTAACAACAATCTATTGACCCCCCCCACAGGTGATACCGGGTGAACCAATAGAAAGTATCATGATTCCATTTGAAGCCACTCGGCCACTGCTAGGCACAGTGCAGCTGAAGAATGTGGTCATGCGGTTTTACAAGGATCAAATTGTGCCAATTATAGACGAATGGGGAAGCTGCATAGGCCTTTTGCATCGGGAGGATTGCAACAATGTAAGTTTTAAGACAAACAAAGTCTTGTTCCGCTTCAGCACTTGTTTACATAGAAGAAGAAATATGAGCTAATATATTATGTGCATTTAACTACTTTCTTTGTAGCTTGATGCGCCATTGGTCTCAATGATGAGAAGCCCGCCTCCATGTGTGAGTACAACAACATCGATTGGTCGCGTGGTAGATCTTGTTTTGGAAAAGAAACATAAGATGGTTATAGTTATTCAATGTTGTGGGAGCGGTTACAGCTCAAAGGCAGTAGGAGCTTTTACAAGAGCACAATTGTACCGGTTGTTTGAACCAGAGCAAAAGCTGCTGTGGTGGATGTAAGTTTAAGTAATATCCCTTTTTAGTATGAGTTACTTTCTTTTAAATTGTTAGATATTCTTGTCACGTCTTTTGCATATAGAAATCTCTTTGGGTAAAAGACAAACAGGAAAAGCGATAAAAGCATTGACATAAGAAAAGCTAACAAGACGCAGTTGTTGTCTGAATATCACTTAGATGCAGCAGTTTCATAGTCAATAACGGTTTGAAAGGCTCCAGCAAGAGCCAAGACCTTGTTCTTCCTCGAGCTCTCTTGCATCTTACTTGCTATTACGTCGTTGTAGGCTGTTGGAGATTCCTTCTTCCCTTGCACCACTTCCTTCTTTGTGCTGACCTCTGGTAACTTTACTACTTGAGCCTCTGTTTCTGTTGTTCCTTCTTTCACTTTGCTGCTTTCGCTCTCCTCTTCTTCCTCTTCCACATCCGCAGCTTCTTTCATATATGGAGTAACAACTGTCTCGTTATTCTCCTCATCATCATCGACCTTCTTTTCAACTTCTTCCTTGTTTTCACTGTTGTTTTCTGGTTCTTTCTGCTCCTCTGTTTTATCCTCGATGATCAGCTCTCCTTTTTCTTCTTCTGTGGAGGCATCCCTTAGACCGGTCTCCTTCTCTTCGACGGATACATCGGGTTGTGCAACCTGGTCTGTATCTTCTCCTCTGTGGTCAGAAACTTGTACATGGGTGTCAACCTTGATAATCTCCTCTTCATCCTCGTGAGGAGGCGCAAGAGTAGAAGATTTCTTTGAAACATTCTCAGAACCTTCCTTCTTGCTCTTGGAAGAACTAGCACCGCTCAGACCACTCTTCTTTACCCCTGGAGATCCTCTCGAAGCCACCGTACTGCTTCCTTTGAGACCACCTCTGCTGCTTCCATGAAACGACGTAGAGCGCAGACCAGTGACAGGCTTCTCTCTTGGAACAACGGGTCTGTCTCGTGGGCGTGCAGGGGGGAGAGTTATTGAGATACTTCTGGGATGGTGAAGTTGATGGAGAAGTCGAAGAGGAAGGTGGACGATCAAAGGATCGTCTACGAAGAAGCTTGTCTTCTACAGCGTTGTTCTTCTTCAAGAACTTGACCGGGTTTGGTCTGGAGCTGATTGTTGATTTCAGATAATTGGGTAAAGGCTTCTCAACTGGTTTCCGACCAGACCCATCTGCGCTCGCTTCAGGTTCTGATGATGGGACAACAGGCTTTGGCTTTCTGCCAAGAGATCTTGACCTGGAGAGGTTTTGGTTGTCTAGTTTCGTTTTCCCTGTACTAGACGTCGTTGCCATCATTCAGATATCAAATAACGACCTGTGACGCTCAACTAACAACGCACAATCAAGAAAAACATGAAATATTTTAGAAGACTATTAAATAAGTAGCAGCAAGGCTTTACACTATCAATTCAGACATGAATTATTACGACAAGAAGAAGAAGAAGAATAAGTTATATCTATACCTTGAGATCAAAGGAGATGAAGAAAAGCTTTTGAACCAAAGAGACGATGCTTGTATATCAAGCAAATTAATCTTCAAAGACTTTTATTTTTATTTTTATTTTTGGAACTCTGTTGTTTGTAAACGCAGCTTAAATCCCGCATTTATTTGATGGTGGAAACCATTAATCCTCCCACTTATTTATTTGTTTGTTTCTCCTTAACTAAATAACTAGATTTTGACCCGCGCTTCGAAATCGCTGATTTTTTGGGATTGTAAACAAAATTTATGAATTAGTATTTTAGAATTGTTGTAATATCGAAGACGAAAAATCTGTTTAAACTTATGTAATTTATGAATTAGTTTATTTTGAAAAATTTATGTACACTTTTATGTAATAGTCTCTTAGGTCTGGACATTTTACTAAACCCAGAATTATATTAGATTTTTTAAAATTTTGAAAGTCATCATTATGGCTTTGGTGATTTGGGTCTTGGTCCAGGGAAAAGTATATATTATATTTTTTTGGACCTGCAGATCTCTATTCGAATCCATGTTCTATTCGAGATCCAATTGGGTATCCAAAGTATCTGATTTTTTGTGTATATTATGTTTTTTGGTATCTCAAAAGTGTTTTCGGGATTACAAATACTTTTTAAGTTTCGGGCTATTGTTTTTGATTATTTTTTCGTTTTCGGGTAAAATTTCAATTCTTTTAAAAAATATTTCAGGTATTCGGAAAAAATTGGGAATTTTTTGGTTCCTCAGATCAGATTTCAGATAAAATTTAGGGTCTTTTGTGTATTTAAACATTTTTGGATATTTGTTTGGATTTTCAGATTGTGTTTCAGTACTTTTTGGGGTTTTTGGGTATTTCACTTATTTTCCCGAATCCTGAAATATTGATTTACCACATGACATGTACAGAGAGAACACTTATATAAAAAAGTTTGTATCAAATTGTGGTGTGAAATTAATATAAACAATGGTTTATACCAAATGTATGTACATATTTTAAAAAGTTATAGGTTGTCTGTTTCAATTATAACTAAAAGTCAATAAACAATTATAGGTTTTATTAAAAGAACATTGTATACTATTGTGTATAGTCTAAAAGAAATCAATACATACATCTTTATATGTTAAAAATGAAGAAAATATACATTGTATACTATTTATATACGTTGAAAACACTATATAGGATTCACGTATAAAAATACCATTAATTGAAACACCTATATAGCTATATTATATAAGACAACGCATTATGTTATTTAATATGAAACAAAATATATATATAAAGGGCTAGAGGGTAAATGCTCTATGATATAACTCTAGTAATAATTGTATCTACCAAGGTAATAAATCTAATTAATATATACGAACAGATCTGGAATCATAATAGCATGGATCCCGTATTCTGAAGATATACATTATATTTCCGTAGTTAATTAAATTATTGGTTGTGTATACTAAATGTTAAGTTAGTAATTAAAGAGTCCAAACAATCTTTTTAAGGGTCCGATTGGCAAAGCAGATGAGAAAGCATTAGTTGTATGCTATAAAAGCAGTATGCTGCAGATGAATAGATTGATTGGTAGAGCAGTATGAATATGCTATTTAAAATTATTATTAAAATTAGTATATAATATATAATATATTTATTTATAATGAATATATTTCTAATATATATATATATATATATATATTATTTTATATATTAATATATATATATTATATTAATATATAAAAGATATATAATTATTTTATTTTATTTACTAATTTCAAAAATTATGTTTATATCGAAAATCTTATTTAAAAAAATAAAATTTATAAGTAAAATATCTATGTTAAAGATAATATTTTGTATTTAAAATATAATATAATTTATGTGATTATTTTATATAATTATAACATAATTTAAAATATAATATAATTTATGTGATTAATTTAATTATATTATATTTTAAATTTAATTTATATAATTAATTTAAAATATAATTTATATAGTTATTTTATATAATTTATTTAATCAATTTATTTAATTTAATTTATATAATTTAATTAAATTATATTTTAAATGTGAAATAATATTTAAAAAAATGTTTATATGGTAAATTTATTTTAGAAATCAAAATTTTATTTTCTGGATATAAAATAATTTTATGATATTACTAAAAATCAAATAAATGAACTAATTATATATTATTCTTAAATTTATAAATTATAAATGCAAATGCTCTTCCAAAAGCTTCATATGAGAGCATTTGCTAGAGAGCATTTGGAGAGCATTAGCATTTAATAAATGCTCTTTTAAATGCTTTTCTAACAAATGTTGATTGGATAATGTAGAGCATAATGCTAATGCTAATGCTAATGCTCTACCAATCAAGGCCTAAGTAGATTTATTAAAACTCTTCCCTTTTAATAGTATAGATACCCAAATTGTTAAAATTTGATTATAGGTTGTAACGATTTCGACCGTTTTGGGAAACCGTAGACTTTTGTTAGTATATAGTATCACGTAATTTTAATTTATTAGGTACTTATCTAAATTTAGCTAATATATTTTTGTTTCCTTATGTATAATAATTAATTTCCTTTTGTTTTTACATGTTCAATGGGAAAATATTTTGTTCCTTATTTAGCCAAATTACATGCTTTATATTAGAGAATTGGCTTTCTAAAGTTGTCTTTTTAATAATTGAGTACCTACTTCCTATATACTCTACTGAATTAAAATAATTGCAAATTAGTAAAGGTAGATTCCATATTAAGAGCCTGACTCGTTTCTCTGTTACCACCCGCAAACACAATTTTTGCGGTTTATAGCGGTTGACACCGTTTCAAAACAATCATACAGACCGCTATAAATCGCTTCAAACCGCTCCGAATCTCTTAAAATTAAAAGCTGGTTTCAGCTAGCCATTGCGGTTGCGGACGGTTGCGGTTGGATACAAAAATATAAAATTATTTTTTTAAATATTTTAAAATTAAAAATTAAAATGAAAAATTAAAAATCAAAATCAAAATGGAAATATTATAAATAAAAATATATACACATATATATTAATTTAAATTCACAAACAATGTCATAATTTGTTTTATAAAAACTTCAAACTATCTATTCATGATTAGAATTTTTAAAACTTAATATATATACATTTACAAAGATATACAACATATATAAAACGAAACAAAATATTCTTTAAAACTTTTAATATAAATCTTCAAATATATATTAAAATTATAATTTTCAACTAATTGAAAATTAAATAAATAAACATATTATTATTAATAATATTATTTAATAATTATTATATTTTATCACAATAGTATGTTTTTTTATATTTTATAATGTTATGTTTATATTGGTAATCTATTATTAAACCGCTGCAATATCTCATAACCAACTAGTCATAAACATCCCGCAAACGCAACAATTTTCAAACGTTATGTCAGTCATACAAAATGCAACATAACGCTTGAAACCGCAATCACCCGCATCCGCAAACTCCCGCAGCCGCAACCGTAACCGATACGTTTGAACCAGTCAGCCCTAAATACCAAAAACTAAAAGAGAAGTTAATATTAGTTCGTTCTTTACCAAGATGGCATATAATGCCAGAGGGTGTACGTGTGAAAGTAAGAATTTGGCTTTCTACTACTATTGGTTCTAGTACGATTATGTTGTTCCTGTTTGTTTAAAAATGTTCACATGCAGTTACTGCATTCGTGCGTAGATTTACACGACGAAAATAAAATAAGAAAAATAACCTCTTTGTTAAAATATAACTATTCCATCCGTTTCAGATTAATTATCGTTCTACGAAAAAATTTATGTTTCAAAATAAAGCTCGTTTTAGAATTTCAATGCATAATTTATTAAGAAGATTCTCCACTTTATTTTTCTATTGGTTGAAATATAGTTATATTTATAGATTGTGTTTTATCTTGAAAATATATAAAATTACATGTTTTCTTAATCTGATCTGTATGCATAATTTTTTTTTAACGCTGATTTATTATGATATTACAATTATGATATGAGAAAGATTACATAGACGATTCGACAACCGACAATACTATCTGCCTTATGAAATCTATGCCTAACTGCATCACCTGAGCCATCCTATGAAGATCCACGCCTGACCAGATTAACTTGCACCATGTTGTAGATCTCTTGTAAACCTTTTTTCCGTAATCTGCATAATTGTTTAATAAACCGCTCTCTCCGGGACTTGAAACCTGGATTTCCTATAACCAGTATGCATAAGTTTAGAATGACAATTAAAATGAAACGGATGGAATATGTGTTTAGTAAGACTAAACAAAAACGGGTACTTGGCTTGTCATCCACAGATCCACTTATCATCTTGTATATATGCAATTTCCATCATCATGTCATCACAAAATAGGAAAGTGAATATATATTGAGTAGTGGTACAACACAAATACACAATCAACCAACGTGGGTTGGGTTAGTGGTACTTGGGATAAAATAACTCAATACGGACCCGGTTTCAATTCCCGTTGGCCACCTTGCCGCCTAGATCGTGTGTGCCCGGATGCAAGGTCATCCAGGGGTTAAGTCTGGTTCATGAACTGACCTGGGTTTAACCTTTTTTCTCAAAAAAAAAAAAAACACAAATACACAATGCATATTGATGACCAAACGTTCTAGGGAGTATCGTAGATAAGAGACGGCGACAAGGATAGAAGCATGATTGCATGAAAAAATGATCGGCTATAAAACAATTGCAATGATAATAAGACAATCTTTAACAACACAATGTAATCAACTAATCATAAGAAAATTGAGCAAAAACTGTTAACCGATTCAAAATGAAATGAAAATGTATTGCCAGGTTGGTGTTTTGAAACAGCAAGAAAGTGCACACGTAAATGGTGCATGCACTTATCATAATCACGTTGCATATGTTTATGTCGCTTATCTTCTGCCGCTGTGATGATTGGCACGAGTGAACATAATAACATATGGTTTCGCCGCTCAGTCAGAGTTTAGGATTATTTCCTGCATGTGCGAAATAAGCATTTAGACTGTGGAGTTCCTTAACTACAACTATTAGAACATATATATTTTCATATATAGTATTCACATTAAAACATATAGCTAAAAGTTTTTGTGGTAAAGAAAAACAAATAGCCAAGAAATCTGTGTTAGTGTTCACAAACTCATTATGCTTAAAATATATAATAGAAATTTGTTTGAATGATGGCAAGTACATATTTTTTTTTTGTATTTGATGAACAAGAGTCTCTTGATTTACGCCAAGAAGGAGAGACGATACGTTTGTTAATACAACAACTTTTTCTCGACATCATCATCAATACACACCACGTAATAAACTAAACTAATCTGCTTTTGTTTCTCTACATTTAATTTATAAAGTTTGATGGCCAATAGTATATTTTAGTTTTTCACCCGAAAAAAAAGAGAAAAAAAATAAAGGAAAGATTACTAAAATAACACCAAATCATGTTATTATTACTAGAATATATATAATTATTTTTAATTACTAGATTGTTTTGTATATCCAAAATGTCCTTATTTCTTTTGTTACAAAGATATATATTTACAAAAATGCCATTAAATTTTTTTGCCACATCATCAAAAAAATAATTTATTTTCGAAACAGGTAAAACTGCCGTAAAAAATTTGCTACACTTGGCGACATGTTTATTAATCTCTGGCGGATTTATTTCTTCACACAGACTTAATACATCAGACTTTATATCATAATAGATTTTCAGAAAAAGTCTACCACACATAATGGAAGATTTAATTACGTTCGCAGATTTATTTTCTGTTGGCAAACTTTTATAGCAGATTTTTTTCTTATGATAGCAAGTTTATAATATGTCGTAGACTTTTATTCTTGCATGCAGATTTTTCTCGTAGACTTTTTATAATTTGGCAGATTTTTCTGTTAATGAAATAGTAGACTTAATTTTTTTGTTTATAAGCAGCAAACTTTCCGAATAAGTATGTTTCACTGCAGGCTTATAAATATACAACAAAATTTACTTCTATTGACAGCAGGTTTTAATGTACATTACGACAAACTTTTAAAGAGTGACAGACTTTCTTCATCCTGAATCGATTAACTAATTAGAACTAATAGAATTCTGGTTTACTCTGACTGAACCAAAAGTTTCACCACTAACCATAACCAGTTACTAGAACCTAAATTCAGCCGAAAAACTTCTCCTTCTCTAAGTCACACGATTTGTCTTTTTTACAAGTGGCTATTTCATAAGATATCCCATCTTTCTAACATGAAACATAACTGTGCAAAGGCACTAAACATTACATTAATTCAGAAAGGACTAAAAAATTCAATTCGCCGAATCCATATAGTCTCACGTAGTTTGAATTTTGTTAAAGTCAA
Source organism: Brassica nigra (assembly GCA_016432835.1). NCBI lineage: Eukaryota > Viridiplantae > Streptophyta > Magnoliopsida > Brassicales > Brassicaceae > Brassica > Brassica nigra. The sequence goes on from CM028242.1 coordinate 13,743,199, forward strand.
AGGATGTTCATGTAGTCTGCATTGGGTTTGAGAGTTTACGTAGTACCACGTTAGTATTCATACTTGCTCTTTTAAGAGGAGATGTAAGCATACAAGAGTTGTTTTCAAACAATTACAGATACAAGAGTACTTTAGAACTTGATGGAAACTTGGCTTTTACAGAACTTGTTTTCAAGAGTTGTTTTCAAACAAACAGATACAAGAGTTCTTTTTTAGAACGATCAATGACTTTTACAGAACTTGATATGAAACTTGGCTTTCCATCTTTCTTTTTCTTCATCATGTAACAAAAACAAATTTATAAGATCTCCAATTTTAGTGACATCAACACGTCCAAGTAGTTGTTCCTTCCACTTCCACGGACTCTCATCAACCTATTATTCAGATTCATCAGGAGAATTCTTCAAATGTTATAATATAATTTGGAAAAAAATGGAAATAGGAAGAAACTTGAGAAGAAGAATAGAACGAAGCCATCTCGTTGTTGGGTCTGACAAATCAAAAAGGGAAAATCGATTGCAAGCCCTCAACAAACGAACCCTAAACGCCGACCCTTCTCGGAGTACCACTTCGACTGCTCGCCTTCGTTTCAGCTTTCTGACATCCTGCGACCTGGCTTACCTCCGCCGGGTCATATCTGAGGCAGTGGCCTCTGCCATTAACCAGAAACGCCGTGCATCTCACCGAGAAGATAGGGACCCCACAAGAGGGAGAAGGAAAAGCAGAGACAAGGGAGGGGAGAGAGACCTCCGACTCCGGGGAAAACACCGGACGTAAGAGGCACAGCCGGTTAGGGTTTCTCTGTTCTAGCAGAGAGAGATGTAGAGCTTTATTTTTCAAGTGTTTTAAATTAAATTTTTTTATTTTTAAGATTGGTTTAATTAATTTAGTCGAGTGTGTATTATAGACTTTAACTCACTTTTTTTTGTAAGTTATTTTAACACAAGAAATATGTGTTATTATAGATAATTTCTCTTATTTGTATTGATTATTAATTTTCATACTCTTTTTAACTTTGCAAAGTGACATGAGCTTCACTTGATAGAAGTCTGAGTCCATGTTTATTAAACGTTCTGGAATGGATTCATTTACAATATCGTATCACACTTTGATAAGATCAAGTGTACTTGTATTAGATTAAACAATGAAAACACAATAATTAACAACTGAAACAAGATTGCAAAAAAAAACAAAGTTAAGGATTATGTAGCCAGCTCAATTTGAAGTCTTCTCCAGTTCAAATTGATAATTTGAACTTTTTCTTCTATTCAACTCATTTTCTTTTGTTCTTATTCTTATTGGTTTTCATGTTGATGCAGTATGTAGTGTTGCCATAAAAGAAGATAGACATCGAAAATTTGGCTCATATTTTTGGTCTAGTTGTATCTCATGTGCACAAAAACTGTTTTTTTTATATCATATATTGTTATAGTTTCTCTAATGTAACCATTTATATATGCATGATGTAAGGCGTAGAGAAAACCCAAGTAAGTTTCTTTCATTTGTGTTCTCATCAATTTTATTTTCAAGTTATTTCAAATGAGCTTTAAAGAGATATGAGTTTATAGATTTGAATTGAGATCTTTATCTTGAGAGTTTTTTTTTTTTCACGTCAAGGTTGGTGATCTAGAATTGATCACTGAATACAAACTTTTTGGCATTGCCTATATTTATATACACACAATATAAACGTTCAAACTAAAAATAAAGCAACAAAAAAAACACACAAACGGTGAAAGATGGGAAGTAAGTCAGATACCATCACAGATGAAGAGAGCTCACTTCATCAACTTTCCACTCTCCTTCTTCATACTTATACCATCTCACAATCTCTTCATCATTCTCAGAGGACACATCACACAAGTCTGATGTTCCATACAAGTCAAGAACCTCTTCAGCCTCGAGGCTTTCTCAATTATCTTGAGAACTTTAAAGAGATATTTCAATTGTTGTTAAATATAACTTCCCTTTTGGGAACTTGTTAATAGGTACAACATTTGTCTTATCCATGTTTGAGTTATGTATAGATTTATATTATTATATACATATAGATGAATATTTGATATTAATTAGTAAATTATATTACATCGATTGTTCAATCCCTTTGAATACTATGATTAAAAACCTTTTAATTTCACCAGAATTCCATCACTGTTATTAAATATAACTTCACTTTTGGGAACTTGTTAATAGGTACAACATTTGTCTTATCCATGTTTGAGTTATGTATAGATTTATATTATTATATACATATAGAATTATAGATGAATATTTGATATTAATTAGTAAATTATATTACATCGATTGTTCAATCCCTTTGAATACTATGATTAAAAACCTTTAAATTTCACCAGAAAATACCATCACTGTTATAGTTGATAAAAAAACGAACTACTTTCCTGGCACATTCACCATCACGATGAAAAAATCCATCAACATGGTTGATTCTCATTTGCACTCAAAACATAAATTGTTATTCGTTACAGATTTATTTGGTATGTTTCTTAATTATGTTCTTACTGGTTATGCAGTACCACGACATTGTACCACCCATATCCAATGATTTTTACAACCCTATGAAGTCGATAAAGACAAATGATACTGAAGTCATGTCTAAACTTGTATCTATTCTCCACTATTTTACCTTTTATTAACATAAATGGATTTAGAGATCTCTTATGATTATGAATATCAGGAATTTGCTTGAAGAAATTATGTTTACTAATAAATATCTTACTCTCAACACTTGAACTGGTTTTGATCTGCATCAACGAAAATATATTTTCGCTAAATTCTTTTTTTTTTTGAAAAAACAACTTTTTTTTGTAAAACACGAAGAACATCTTTAACTACAAAATTAATTTATAAACAGAAATTAATTCCAGAAATTGTAAATATCTATCAAATATGTAAATCTATAAACATTGAGATAGATTAGAGCTTCCCCAACATTCCACTGTGAAGCAAACGATTTTACCTTCTGCAACATACATGAAAGAATTTCCAAAAACAAAGCTCTAACACAACCCCGTAAACTTAGAGAAAACCTTCTTTTTTCTGGTAAAAAAATAACAAACTTAGGCAAAACCTTTTAAAACTAAGTTTGACATTAATTTTAATTTTGCTTACAATACGCTCAAATTTACTACGACATTTAGCCATCATTTTCTCTCATTAGTATTTAATTTTTATATTTATATAATAATAAATAATGATTACTCTATATTATAAAACTAAACATTTAAAACTAAAATAAATATTAAAAATATAATGCTATTAATCAAAAAATAGTGAAGGTTACTGTCATTGTAATTTAAAACAAAATAGCTATTATTATGATATCATAATTCTTTCATTATTTATTTGTTAATAATATTTTAATCCATAATACTTTTAAATATTTCATAAATTAATATAAAATAATTTTATTATAATTTCACCTAGGTGGACCCTAGTATGCTTAAGAGCCCTTAAACACTTCTTAGGGATAAGGATGCTCTAAGGCATGAAGAGACTCTATTTCGCAAAGAAGGTTTAATCGCTTAGCGGTTTTAACTTTTTAAACTCCCCACGATTTCGTATCGGGCCGCGTGGGTTTTTTTTTACCTTACCGCCCTAATCGAGGTAGAAACAAACCATGATTATTATAAACCACGGTTAAGTTTCGAAACTATGAAAGAAAAAGAGAAATATTTGGTTTATCTCTAGGGTGAAGCTATAGGTTGACCAACCAATGAGAATTGGTTATTTAATATACAGATTTTTCAAAAAAGAAAATATAATATTTAAAATTTATTTTTTAAAATAGAAAGATAAAAAATAAATAAAAAATAGTAGTAGCTATCAAAAATAAAAGAATTTTTTAACATTATTAATATTATTCATACTAAACCCTAAATCCTAAACCCTTGGGTAAACCCTAAATCCACGAATATAGTAGCAGCTGTCAAAAAGAAAAGAAAATTTTATGTTGTTCATACTAAACCCTAAACACTAAACCCTAAATCCTAAATCATTGGATAAACCCTAAACCCTTAGGTTAACCCTAAACCTTTGGGTAAACTTTAAACCCTTGGGTAAATTCTAAATATTTATCCAAGGATTTAAGGTTTATCTAAGGGTTTAGGGTTTAGTGTTTAGAGTTTAGGGTTTAGAATTTGGTATGAACAGTTTTAATAATATTAAAAAATATATTTTTTTACTGTTACTACTATTTTTATTTATTTTTTACTTTTTTGTTTAAAAAACAAATTTTAAATATTCTATTTTTCTTTTTGAAAAAATCTACATATGAAATAACAATTTTTATTGGTTGGTGAACTTATAAGTTCACCCTATGAGATGAACCCAAGAATTTCTCAAAGAAAAAACAATTTTAACGATGTAGTTACAATACATAAATGATGTATTTTATACCAACACTCTTAACCAGATTTTGAACTTTTCCTTGCTTTCCTTCCCCCTGATCTAGTAGGAACCGCCGGCTAGAGCTTCCCAATATCACAAATCTAAGTAATTGTCTCGATGCTTTGTTTATTGTTACACAAGGTACATGCAAACCCTTAAGTCCAGCATTTTATTTTCTTTGGACATGACTAGTAGCTGTCTGCATGTAGCCGGGAACCTAATCTTATAGACATCTCGTTTCTCATTTATTTGTAAAGGCAACACGTATAGAAAACATATACAGATTTCAGAGTAGGTAAGTATTATAAGTTTATAACAAGGCTTCTTTGCTCTCGCAAGAGTATAGTCGTCTCTCTCGCAAACTCTCTTTGACAGTCTATCAATTCGTTGGGTGTCTCCTCTGAGACAGTGGTGATGTCGGAAACCGCATCAGCCTCGCTGTCATCAACAGCCAAGCTCGAGACTTCGCCGCTCAATGAGGAAACTTCGTCCTCTCCCGTGACAGACGGAGCAGGAGACGCGTCTGTGCTTGTGGTGGTGCTCTGACTTGACGAAGAATCCGAACTCTCCGTTGAGCGTTTCTGAAGACTCCAGTACATTATACTCGCCGTTAATATTAGGATCATCTTATGTTTCACCTGTCACAACATCATCCCAAACACCATCTCTCCATCATTAACTCCACTAACCAAGTACCAGAGAATACATTATAGACCGTGGTTCTTTTACCTCCACGATATCTTCAGGCAACAAGAAAACAGAACATCCAAGCTTTCTTGCAACGCTGACTATGTACGTAGCATTCAATATAGCACCAAACCCGTTTTAGTACAACTCGTACAGATTGGTTGACTTTACTAACTAGAAGGAAACAGAAAACTTACCCATGCATCTCTAACATCTTCAAACAACACATTGTTGACATAACTGTGAATCCCCAGGCTGTTGATCCATAGCCGGTAGCATCGTTCATCTCTACAAGTCTGTACATCTTGGGTGCATCATCTCCGCAAATGAATACTTACCATCCGTACTTAGACGACCATTCCCTGCACTAGGTAGAGAGACAGTTAGAGTACGTAAAACCAAGTGCATAGAGAATGAAACAATTAAACTCAAAAGTGGCAAAATATCTCACAAGTTTGTTTGATAGATGAAAGTCTTTTATCAGAACACAAACCTTTCATGGAATATCTATCTCTTACGTCGCACCTCTATCTTAATGGGCTTAAAGAATAAACCGACGATCTAAATAATCTGTTTGAGAATAAAAAGATGATCCTTGGTTTCTAAATCAGAAACCCTAAAGCTACTCTCGTCTCTCTTCGTTCGATCCGTCGCATAAACCCTAGGAGATATGGATATGGAGTGGAATGAGAAGACTCTTAAGTTCCTTTCTCAATGTTTTCTGGACACACAGTCTCCGATCCCGGAGCGTCGTCGTGATGCTGAGATATTGCTATGGGAAGCCGCCGAGCAGTCAAACTACGGTTTAGCCCTCCTCCGTCTGATTGAGGAGCCCTCAATTGATGAGCAGACTCGCCAAGCCGCTGCTGTCAACTTTAAGAACCATCTCCGTTCACAGTGGCTTCCTTCTGGTATCTCACCGATCAGGGATTCGGAGAAGGAGCAGATCAATACACTCATCGTCCCCCTTACGCTTTCTTCTTCCCTTCTGATCCAGAGCCATCTCAGTGAAGCCCTAACCGTCATTTGTAACCACGATTTCCCCAGACACTGCCCTGCCTGCCTTCCTGACCTTATATCCAGCCTTCAGAAAGCTGCTCTTTCCGGCCATTACGCCACTATCAATGCTATTCTCGGTATGGCTAATACTATTTTCAACAACTTTAGGGGGGCCAACCGATGATGAGGGGTTCCTTGACATTTTCGCTCCTCTCTTGCAACAAATATTCCTCAAAACTGATTCTTTGATTGATTCTTCCGTGAGCTCTGGTGGTGGTGGAGGATCAGCAGCTATGCTCTTCGAGTCCCAAAGGCTTTGCTGCAGAATATTTTTCTCGTTGCCTGAGTTTTTCAAGGATCATATGAACGAGTGGATGGGAGTGTTTAACAAGTGTTTATCTTCTAACTACCCATCTTTGGAAAGCACAGCAGATGGGTTAGAGCTTGTGGATGATCTTCGTTCTGCTGTTTGTGACAACATTAACCTCTACATGGACAACAAGTACGAACAAGAATTCCAACGATTCGTGGAGGCTTTTGCATTAGCGGTTTGGTCACTACTCCGAGAGGTATCAAAGTCTCCCATCAGGGATCAACTAGCTACTGCAGCCATCAATTTTTTGACCACTGTCAGCACCACAAGTGCGCATCATGCTTTGTTTGCAGGCGACAATGGCATCAGGGAAATCTGCCAAAGTATAGTGATTCCCAATGTTTCTTTGAGGGAGAAAGATAAACAACTCTTCGACATGGACTTTATGGAGTTTATCCGTCGAGACATGGAAGGAAGTGATGTGGTGGATACTCGGAGGAGAGTCGCTTGTGAGCTGCTCAAAGGACTCGCCATAAATTACAAGGGACAAGTCACAGAAGTAGTTTCTCATGAGATACAGAAGCTCTTGAGTTCCTTTGCAACAAATCCCGCTGTACAGTGGAAAGATAAGGACTGTGCAATTTACTTGGTCGTGTCTCTGGCTACTAATAACAAGGCAGTGGGTGTGTCTACAGATTTAGTTGATGTTCAAAGCTTCTTTGCAGACACTATAATCCCGGAGTTGCAAAGCCCCGATGTCAACAGTTATCCAATGCTAAAGGCAGGGTCCTTGAAGTTCTTAACAATGTTCCGTAGTCATCTACCAAAGCCCTTTGCAATGCAGTTGTTCCCGGAGCTGGTCAGGTTCCTTAAAGCTGAGTCGAACGTGGTGCACTCGTATGCTGCTATATGCATAGAGAAGCTCTTGCTAGTGAAGGACGAAGGTGGAAGGAGCAGGTATGTCGGTGGTGATATAAGTCCATTTTTGCTCCAGTTGATGACGTCTCTGTTTGATGCACTGACTCTTACTGAATCTGAAGAGAATCAATATATTATGAAGTGCATAATGCGGGTTCTTGGTGTTGCTGAAATCACTCGGGAGGTTGTTGACCTTTGCTTGGGAGGCTTGACCACTGTTTTCAGTCAAGTGGTTAGAAATCCTAAGAAGAACCCTACATTTAATCACTACATCTTTGAGTCCGTGGCTGTGCTTGTCCGACGGGCATGTGAACGTGATATCTCGCTAATTACTGAATTTGACTCGCGTCTCTTCCCAAGCCTGGAGATGATTTTGGCGAATGATGTTGACGAGTTCATACCTTATGCGTTTCAGCTTCTGGCTCAGCTCGTTGAGCTCAACACACTACCTATTTCACCGGACTATTTGAAGATCTTCTTGCTTCTCCTCGCACCTAATTCGTGGAAGAGTAGCGACGAAGTTCCAGCACTGGTGCGTTTGCTTCAGGCTTTCCTGCAGAAAGCACCTCATGAGGTTACTCCTAAGAATCGGTTGAGTCAAGTGTTGGGGGTGTTCGACAAGTTGGTTAAATCTCCTAGCACAGAGGAACAAGGCTGTTATGTGCTGAACACTGTTATTGAGTATATGGAGTACGGTGTGATTGCACCATACATGACGTTTGTATGGAGTTCTCTGTTCACACGCCTTCAGCAGAAAAATACTGCCAAGTTCCAGAAATGTCTAGTAATATTCATGTCCCTCTTCTTGGTGAAGCACGGACCAGCTAATCTAGTCGACACTATGAATGCTGTTCAACGGAACATTTTCATTGCGATCGTGGACCGTTTCTGGATTCCAGACCTTAAGCTGATCATGGGAACTATGGAGGTAAAGTTAACCGCAGTTGCCGCGACAAGACTCGTATGCGAGACCCCAGCCCTTCTCAATCCAGCAGCTTCTAAGTTATGGGGGGAAATGGTGAATAGTATAGTGACTCTTGTTTCAAGGCCTGAGCAGGAAAGAGCCATCGATGAACCTGAGATGCCAGAAATATCAGAGAACGTTGGATACACAGCTACCTTTGTTAATCTTTACAATGTTGGGAGAAGAGAAGTGGATCCTCTCGAAGACATTACAGATCCAAAGCAGTTCTTCGTGACTTCTCTGGCCATGCTTTCTGCTTCTCATCCTGGTAGATACCCTTGGGTTATTCGTTATAATCTCGAAAAAGCAAATCAAGATGCATTGATCAAGCTTTGCACTGCTTACAACTGTGCAATTGTTTGAAAGTAAGTGGGTTTACTGTACTTTTGAGAATGTTTTTCCGTAGTTCTCTTCCTGGCTATGGATTTGTTAATCAATCTTGATGTGATGTGATTGTAACAGGAGAGATTGGTGTGTGAGGAGAAAAGAGGAGGAAATACACAACAACGTTGCATTGCGTCTGCGAAGAAAAGTGTAGTAAAATCATGTTTTCTTTCTGTCTTAAATCGGGTGTTTCATATCATACGGAGTAGCGTCATTCCATGCATAACTTAAAATTTTCTTTGTTTGGTTTTGAAGTTTTCTTCATGGGGGTGGGTTGTTTTTTTTTTTTAATCTCTTGTATTGTGTTACAATTTACAATGTGTTTATTTATGTCTTTGTCTGCTGGTCACTTTTTTTCCTTTTTTATTTGAGAAAGCTGACAGACAAAAATTGTTAAGGTAGCAGATTGGTAATACTTTTCTGTTGTGGCGAACATAAGTCCGCTAATATGTTTTATGTGTATTACATAAATGAAGTAGTCTAAAGAAGCACTATCTTAAGATATAAAAATTATGGGTTGCATCTCAAATGGAGTAGAGAAGTTTAATAGCACTCGTCACATCTCTTGTTAACGTTGTTTGGATGCCACAATATTTCAGTATAACTCTCATATGTAGAATAACTTCAAGTTTATGAGATATTATTTTATGACATACCTCTTGTGTATTTTCCAGTTATAGTATTATATCATTTAAAAAAAGAATGTAGTATATTAATAGGGTACAAAAAACTCTAAGTAGAAGAAAAAAACGAATGAAAGGAAATCAAGTAAAGAACACGTATTATCTATCTTTTACACCAAAAGAAAAAAAAAAACACGTATTATCTATTTCTTTTGTAAGAAAGAGAAAGTAGGAGAGAAAAAGTGTAGAGAAAGATAGGAAGAGAAAGTAGGAGAGAAAAAGTGTTTTTAGTTAGTCAGTAAATTTTTTTCTTTTTTGGTCTTTTTTATGTAAATTGAGTGCAATATCCCAAAAATTAATTACTTTATTGGTTGCGGTTGTGGTCTTATGGGTGAAGCGGGAGTTCGCTGCGTGCATGGACCCATCGGTTACGATTTTAGGGGACACGAATTACGATTTTAAAAGTTCCCATGACCAAAGATCCACTTCACGGTTTCACCTTATCCTTGTTGGATACTAATTTACATGGTCTAAGAATTTTTTTTTTAGCTCAACAACTACATTTCATTTCACCAATTCCTGGTACAAAGCTCATGACCACACAAAATTTCTACCACATATACAATAAAATAGTCTAGTTACACCCTGATTCACTACTTGGAACCAACACAACCTAACATCCTTCATTGTATTTTTTTAACTACAGTGAGGTGAGATCACTCCACGACCCGAAGCAATCCACCTTTTTAACCACCTAAAAATTTGATCTCATAGTACAACAATGTTTACTAACACAACCGGAGGTAAGAATAACTTTCGAACCAATTAAAAACAATCTAAATGACTCTAAAGCTTGGCTTCAAAGTACATGGTCACTTAGCTTCTTCACCATAGGTGCATTATCGAGGGGGTCTGGTCCTGCTGGTCTTCAATCACTGTAACCCTCAGCCTAAGACGGACACAAGATCCGAATGAAAGTCGGGCTTCAGCTTCCAAAAACGCTGGTCGGTGTACTTAATACGAGCTTTTAAAGAAGCGGTGTCATCCATTGGTTGTAGCTTTCTGTTCTGGGGAGTAGAACCACCACCACGGAAAGCCGCTAGTGTAATCTCTTGTTGTGTACTTTGTCCGCGTGAGTCGTGTTCCGTGTGATCTCCGAGAACTGGTGAGGAGGCGCGAGAGTAGAAGACTCCGCGGTAATCTTTTTACCGGAAGATCTCTTTGGAACATTCTCAGAACCTTCCTTTTTGCTCTTGGAAGAACTAGCACCACTCAGACCGCTCTTCTTTACCCCTGGAGATACTCTCGAAGCCACCGTACTGCTTCCTCTGAGACCGCCTCTGCTGCTTCCATGGACAGACGTAGAGCGCAGACCAGTGACAGGCTTCTCTCTTGGAACAACGGGTCTTTCTCGTGTGCGTGCAGGGGGAGAGGTATTGAGATACTTCTGGGATGGTGAAGTTGATGGAGAAGTCAAAGATGAAGGTGGACGATCAAAGGAACGTCTACGAAGAAGCTTGTCTTCTACAGCGTTGTTCTTTTTCATGAACTTGACCGGGTCTGGTCTGGAGCTGATTGTTGGTTTCAGATAATTGGGTAAAGGCTTCTCAACTGGTTTCCGATTCCGACCAGACCCATCTGCGCTCGCTTCAGGTTCTGATGATGGTACAACAGGCTTTGGCTTTCTGCCAAGAGATCTTGACCTGGTGAGGTTTTGGTTTGTCTGGTTTCGTTTTCCCTGTACTAGACGTCGTTGCTATCATTCAGATATCAAATAACGACCTGTGACGCTCAACTAACAACGCACAATCAAGAAAAACATGAAATATTTTAGAAGACTATTAAATAAGTAGCAGCAAGGCTTTACACTATCAATTCAGACATGAATTATTACGACAAGAAGAAGATTAAGTTATATATATACCTTGAGATCAAAGGAGATGAATAAAAGCTTTTGAACCAAAGAGACGATGCTTGTATATCAAGCAAACTAATCTTCAAAGACTTGTGGTGGAAAATTAGGGTTTTTTAATTTTGGAACTCTGTTGTTTGTAAACGCAGCTTAAATCCCGCATTTCTTAGGATGGTGGAAACGATTAATCCTCCCACTTGTTTATTTATTTGTTTCTCCTTAACAAAATAATACCCAAATTGTTAAAATTTGATTATAGGTTGTAACGATTCCTTATGAATAACAATTAATTTCCTTTTGTTTACAAGTTCAATGGGAAAATATTTTGTTCCTTATTTAGCTAATTACATGCTTTATATAAATTGGCTACATAAGTTGTCTTTTTAATAATCTATTTGTTAATTAAAGCAGAAGTACAAAATCGATTTGTTTGGCTACTTGGATAGCCTTTAGTAAAATCAGTCTGTTTGGAAACAGGTTTAGATGTTTTTAAAAATAAATTACTTAATTCAAACGATTTAATGTAGATCATAAACATGATTTAATTTAATATTCCCGATTTTGATAATCATGAATTCAAAAACAGATTTTTAAATATACAATTAGATTCTCCTACATTTAAGCCACATTTTGAAGGTAATATCTTTGATCCCTCCCCACATAAACTCGGTTTAATTCCTGCACAAGTAAATTAAAAAGATCAATCAAGTAATTCTAAAATTAAATATAACTACCTTACTTGGTTACCATTTATTGAGCTAAATATACGATTTTGTACAAAAGAAATGAGAATATCTCTCAAATATCTTTACTAGCTGCGGATACAACTTAACCTAGATTATTTAACTCATCTATATATACCAAGACACAATTAGAGACTTCTCATCGACCTCTCAAAGCAAACATGTCAAACGAAAAAAATGAGTCTTATTAAAGATCTCAAACCTTACAAAGATGAATGGCGACTAACGTGAAACTGCTTCATTTTGGAAGCAAAGTACCAGCTTTGGAGGAGATACTCTTGAGTCGTCCTGGTAGACGAAAGTGTAAGATCATTTCACTTAATATAGATACTTATATATATATAGACGAGTAAGTCACTTAACTAATAATGACCCGCTCATATATTTGTGATAGGGTGACAAGATCCAAGCGTCTTGCAAAAAATCACTAATGGTTCGAGTTCAGCGTTACTTACCCATTGGTCAGTGGAAGGTCATTGACACCTTTAAAATAGGTGGGGCAGGAGGTCAATATCGACCTACAAAGCAGCAGTACAAGATGACTATCCTTACAGACACAATGATCAGCCGTTCGGATTATCTTAATGATAGTGAATTCCTTGATCTGGCTAGTTACGAGGACATTTTTAATGGAACGTGTAAACCCAATTTTCTGATTGGTATGTATACATAAATGTTAATTACTTTGTTATATTTCATAGTATATGACACTTTTAGTTACTAAATTATCCTGTTTTTTCAACAGATGTCATGGGATAAGTTACTGATCTTGCAGCAGTAGCCACGGTCCAAGTCAAAGGAATTGACACCAAAAGAGTGAACTTTCGTTTACGTGATGAAAGGTATATAGTTCTCTAATAATATAGATAGTTTATATATTCATCTAACTATATTTTTGCTTGACTTTACATAATGTTCTATCAGTGGTAATGAGGTTGCATGTTGCTTATGGGAAAAATATGCTGAGCAATTTGAAAAACATATGGAAGAAACTACGCCTGATATATGTTTGATAAGGTTTGCAAAAATCAAAGAATACAGAGGTATACACTAATTGTATTATTTTACCGATGGTTATTATATTTAAAGATTTATACATCCAACATGATTTTGAATATTATGATTTCGAATATTATTTCACATATATTTGAATACTAAAATCCAGGAGAAATCCAAATTACCAACGCATTTGATGAGTCACTTTTGTTTCTCAATCCAACAATGAAGGAAGCTGTTGAATTAAAAAAATTGTAAGTTAGATATATTTTATTATTGTGTTACTCATTTTTTAAAATTAATAAAATTTTACATATATAAAATATATTGTCTAAATGTGTTTATCAGGGTTGAGAATAGTCCTCTTCCCCTAGCTCTCTTTGATCAGAAGAATGAGAAAAAAATTGTGACAAAGGTCAGAGACAACTGGGATGTTGTAGACGTGAGATGCATATCTGAGCTTTTGCTTAGCGTTGAGGTAATAATATAGATATATACAATGTTTAAATCATTTGGTCTCTAGCTATAATGTTTTTGAATTTTTTTACTTAATTACCATTTAGCCCGAGAACTGCAAAATCATCTGCTCAATTGAATCCATTGACACGGATTGGGGTTGATTCTATTTTGGATGTGATCGACACAACCGCCGTTTGACTAAGACTGGTAGAAATGCATCGGTTCAGATGAACAGATCCATAAAGCCACAGTTTTATTGTGACGTGTGTCGTGCACCATGTTCAACCTTCTCATCCAAGTAAGCATCAATTTCTTTAGACTCTCTAATTAAAATATATCTTATAACTTATAATTATTTCGACAGGTTCAAGCTACATTTGACTGTTAGAGATGACACCGAGACGTGCAAGATTATGCTTCTTGACACCATAGCTATGACCATTATTGGGTGCAAAGCTACTGAACTATGGGATGGTTCTTTCGCTGAGGTAATTGTTACAGTCTCATTTAGATGCATCGCAAACATATATATAGTTATTAAACCTAAAAACTTTTAGTTTGAATTGCACAACAGATTGAAGATCCAGAGTTGCTCCCTATGCCTTTACAAGACTTGGTTGGCAAAGTTCTTTCATTCACCTAATTCTCAAATCATTTAATTTACTAACCGTTTTTGTTCCACTTCGTCAGGATTTGCGATGTCTAATTTTGTGATCCGTATAGTGGTCTTGATTCTCCAAAACGTTTTTGACCTGCCAAACCAAAAAACACATTCCAAGTTTATACAGATCAAACATAAAAATTATAATTAGCAAGTATAATATATGTCCCTTAGATCAAAAACTATAAGAATATCAATTTGTAAACATACAAAATATATATATCGGTTGAAAATAATTTTAGTGTGTCAAACCTTTTTATGATGCGGTTGTCAATAACGATCTAATTAAAACAGATCCTATAGCTCCTCTTTGGTCGAAGGTGCCTAATGACTGTCAGAAGAAAGAACTTTTCTTTAGTTGATCAGAAAAAATCTGTTTTGTTCCCGGAAAAAAAATTGTAACAGAAACCCTAATGTGTTTTTTTGAAATCTATAACTACGAGGCCCAACTAAATTTTTTATTGACTATGTAATTAACATATTTATTATAATTACTTTAACCAGATCTAACAATTAAGATAGACAAGAAAAGAATATTCCAAGAAGATCTTCATAACGTAAATTGATATTTTCATAAACTTTTGGTAACTGATTGTAAAAACTCCTAAGTTTTAAATAAAAACAATCAAGATGCAACGAATTTAAATACTCCTAATTTTTAATTGAATATAAAAAACAAACTTTTAACTCGGAAGAAATAAAAATAAGCAAACATTTATATATCTTAGTATATTCTCTATATCTCACAATTATTAAATGTTACATTAATTATTTACTTAGATACGAGGATCCTAAATGTATAAAACTGCAAATAAAATATGTGATTAGGATCACTTGCTATTAACGAAACTGTAATTCAGTTATTGGATTTTTAATATATTAATTTCGATTAGTAATTTGAAAAGTTTATTATGAATGTGAACAGATATGACTCTTCGATCACATCCTCTTCTATATAAACTGTACATTTAATATATTTCATCTCTTACTATCATCTCTCTTCTTCTCCAATTTAGTCTCTCCCAATATTAGGTAAGTAAGTAGATCTATCATTTTTCTTTGTATCCGTTTTATGTAAATTTTGTTTAGATCTATCCGTTTGATGTAAATTTTCTTTATTTAGATCTATCCGTTTTATGTAAATTTTGTTAATGGAATCAATTAGGTTTTGTAGCCGATACCGAGTTTTTTTGTTCTATAACCCATATTGATCTTTCTAGGGTTCTAATAATTTTGATCTATTCGTTTTATATATATTTTGTCTATGGAATAAACATGTTTTAGGTTTTTTAGCCGTCGTGAGTCTTTTTGTTCTATAACGCATATTAATCTAGCTAGGTTTTTAATAATTTTTATTCAATTTAGTCAACTATTTTACTTTTGAGAATTTAGGAGATCTTATGTAAGCAGATGATTATTATTGATTGAACAAATTAGTTTCACTTAGATAATTTCGTTGATTCTAACCAACATTGTTTATATTAACATCCAGATCAAAATCTCAGTATGGCATTCAACAAAGACCTTAAACTCAAGGCTCCCATGGTTGAAGATTTTGGTTCTTCTCTAGAAGAGGCATTCAACAAGGGAGTGGAGGCGACCACGAGCATTACCGAGCCAAGCTCTTTATTTACAAGCAACTAAATGATGCCATCGCCAAGAAACATGTTGAAGAGCGTGAAGTCTCGCGCATACAAGGTAAGCTGGAACTCATGAATGAACTTTTCAAGAAGAACCCATTTAGCAAAGAGAAAGAGAAGCTAGATTTGAACTTGTCTTAGAGACCAAGGCGGCTGATGTTCAGCCTCCTTACATCGATTGGTACAAGTTGAATGAGCCACAGATGTTTGATTAACGTCTTTGCTTTCTTAATCTCTTCAAGTTTAAAACATTTAATGTTTTTTATATTATGGTTATGTCTTTCGAAACATATTTTCTGGTTTTTCAAACCAGTTTTCCTTTGATCTTGGTTGGTTATTAAAATAAACTACTTATCTTAAAATAAACATTTTTTCTATCTTCTTATTTATTTGCTTATCACATTTATGTGTTTCTTATTGTCACAGCTTATAATTGTCTTTCATGTTTTGGTTAGACGAATATGAATTAAATTGTTATTTTATATTTATAACGTTGATAGTTTATCTGATTCCTGAAATAAGATCAAACAAATGAAACATTAAGTTGTCAAACAAATGAACCAAGACTAACCTAAAAAATATACTATTTAAAATTTTGGTCTACAAAGGTCGTTACATATGCTCAAAATTAAAAAATAAAATTTGGAACCCGGACGGGACGCACGGATCAAAATCTAGTTGATTCTTAATAATTGAGTACCTACTTCTACTTCTACACTACGTGCATGTCACAGTACAGAATTAAAATAATTGCAAAATTAGTAAATGTAGATTCCATATTAATTACCAAAAACTAAAATAGATGTTACTATATAGTTAACCACGAGGTAGTCTCTAGTGGTAGGCAAGCTTTAGGATTGCTAAGCAATCTGGATTTAAAGACATCTCACTACATTTCATCTTGTGGTGACACGGATATAAATCTATCTTACTATCCATTTGAATATCCGGAGTGAGGGTCTATCCGTGTGCACCACTCATTTGAGGATTAGTCCGGGCTCTCCGAGTTAGAAAAAAAAAGAAGTTAATATATAGTTCGTTCTTTACGAGGATGGCATATAATGGCAGAGGGTGTACGTGTGAAAGTAGAATTTGGCTTTCTACTAGTATTGGTTCTAGTACGATTATGTTGTTCCGGTTTGTTTAAAAATATTGACATGCTGTTAGTGTTACTGCGTTCGTGAGTAGATTTATACAACAAACTAAATAAGAAATGTAACCTCTTTGTTAAAATATACTGTGTTTAGGGAGACTAAACAGAGACGGGTACTTAGCTTGTCACCCACTCATCGTCTTGTATTGTATGTAATGTTCATTATCATGTCATCATATAATAGAAAACAGAATATATATTGAGTAGTGGTACGTACAGCACAAATACACAAGGCTTTTTTTTTGTCACAACCGGAGGTAAGCTCGACGGTAAGATGAACAACAGAAACATGAAAACAACAGAAACATGAAAACAATAGAACATGGGATAGAAGTGTTTAAAGGAAAGACTAGCTCGAAGTAGAGAGATCCGCGGATAATCTTCACTTGAATCCTTAAAATCACAGTTCGAGAGAGCTTTAAATAGTCTAAAAAGACGTTGAAATACCCTAGCGAAAGGGGTTTGAAGAGGGGTGGTAGCGCACCCGTCAAACGAAAGAGAACAGCTCTATAACCGTCTATGTTGCTCCGGGAGACTAGGTGAATCTCAACAGATCCGGGTAGCACATAGATAGGTAAGCGAGATGGTGAAACAATTGAAACTCTTTTCTTCTCCCATTCCATTGGTGATTTTGACAATGGAAGGAACAACACGGTTGACATTGTCGGAGCTTGAGCAGCCGGGGTCAGAGACTTCATCAGAGTGGCTTGGTCAGAGAGAGTTGATCCATAAACTCCAGTTCTAGAGACCTCATCCGGAAGAGCAAAGGATGCCGTAACCAAAAAGAAGAGGCTCGTCGTGACAGTTCTTGAAATGATGACGGACATCAACTTCCCCAAACAAACAATGGCAAGCAGAAATAAATGTATGAATTGGACCTTTGGCTTATGTGCAACGACGGCAGAACAGATTGTTAACTCTGAATTTGAAGTCGAGTTCACCTTCACATAAACGCTGAATATGATGAGATGTGATGACAGAGCAGACGTTTTAATCGATCCAAGCCTTTGGACTTTGACATTACCGTACCAGAACCAAAGAGATTTAATCAAATCAAAACTCAGCAACATGGCATCAACATCTTTCTTGTGTGGATTGTGTGGCCGAGCGTTTAGATTAACAGTCGTGAGAGGTCGCTGTGGTGGTTGCTGCAACAACTGCAGAGAAAACAAAGCCCTTAAGGCTGGATTTGAGGCATCAGGTTCATGTTGAGCGTTCCTTATTGAACTGGTTTGGAAGTGAAGCTCAAATTCATCTTCTGGTGACTAACAGCTACTTGTCTCACGGAGAAGGACGACCTCATTCTGGAGAGAGGCTTCGGCTCTGCAACAAAGCATAGCTCGAACAAGATGAATACACGACTGGGAGAGTCGTCGGAGATCAAGGAGCCACCGCCTGGTGGAGGCGTTGAGGGGTTGTATTCATCGGAGAAGTCTGGGCAGGGAAAGAGGCGGGACAGAGTATGCTCAGACTGAGCACCAAGCAGAGGCTCAACGTGTACGAGACGACGAGCAGATCTGGTGCGAATTTCGTCGCTTCTGCTTGCTCGGAGAGGATGGGTGGTGACGGCGGTGAACCGGAGTGGAGAGGAGAAGATGACGACGAAAGGACCCAACGAAGCAGCTACGTAGGAGACGGCGAAAGACTGAGTCGAGAAGTTGAGGACGACGAAGAGAGAAGACATTAAAGAGGAACAGAGAACCCGACGCCGGCGGCCATAGGCCTCACCGGCGTCGAGGGGTGAGAGCGGCGGCGGCGTGGTTATGTTCTCTCTAGGGCGAACTGTCTCGCAAGATTAAACTTTTTTTCACACAACGCATATAGATTCTATAATTGATGACCAAACGTTCTAGGAGTATCGTAGAGAAGAGACGGTGACAAGGATGAAGGATAGAAGCATGAAAAAAATGATCGGCTATAAAGCAATTGCAATGATAACAAAACAATCTTTAACAACACAATGTAAACATATGCAAATTGAACAAAAACTGTTAACCAATTCAAAATGAAATGAAAGTGCACACGTAAATGGTGCATGCATTTATCATAATCATGTTGCATATGTTTATGTCGCTTATCTTCTGCCGCTGTGATGATTGGCACTAGTGAACATAATAACATGGTTTTCACCGCAACGAACATCAGTCAGAAACGAAAGTGATTATCCTATAAATAGACTTCTAAAACCATATATCCCAATTGAGCCGTAGAGTTTAGGATTGTTTCCTGCATGTGCGAAATGTGCATTTTATATGTATATATAGAGTCCCTTAATTACAACAATTAGAACATATTTTCATATATAATTTTCACACTAGAACATATATAGAGCTAAAAAGTTTTTGTCGTAAAAAAAAACAATTAGCCAAGAAATCAGTGAATTTTGGACTTAGAGACAAGAAATCTGTGTTAGTATTCATAAACTCATGATGTAAAATGTAAAAAATGAATTTGTTTTGAATGATGGTAAACAAGAATAATAAGTAGTATTGTTTTATTTTGTATTTGATAAACAAGAGTCTCTTGATTTACGCCAAAAAGGACGATACGTTTGTTAATACAACAACTTTTTCTCGACATCATCAATACACGTAATTAACTAAACTAATCTGCTTTTTTTGCTCTACATCTAATTTATGAAGTTTAACGGCGGCCAATCGTATATTTTAAAAACTCAATTAGCTTCACCCGAAAAAAAGAGAGAAAAAATAAATAAAAATTCAATATCATCGTCCCGTCTACCATACGAAACGCCGCTAACGACAAACAAAGGTGTCGTTTTCTCTCTTCCGTCTACAGAGGGGGACGTTAGTATGCATCTCATCCGTCCATCTTTAGCTTCCGTTGAACCAAACCCGAAATCAACGGTCCTGATCTCACTTAACCGCTTTTCCACGCTTGCTACGCCACTCCTCCGAGCTTAATTAAAAAACTTTATAAAAACCCCCCCCCACAAACTTTATTACTCATATATATATATGAGTTAGTCACTCTCTCTCTCTCGCTCATCTCTCCACGTTTTTGTAAAACCATCATCGGTCGGAAAAAGGGAAAAAGGTAACGCCGGAATAGTTTTATTCTTCTCTGACAAGCTTACGAGGTTCTATTATATGATCAGTTCGTATGTTTGATGCTTGTTTCGGATTCTCTTTCGGTTGATAGGATCCGGTTCCTGCTTATTGAGCTTTGATCGGAGATCATAAGGGCAGGTACAGTTTCTATATTTGTATATGATTTTATATGTCTCTCTCTCTTTGGTATATTTTTTTTTTGTTTTTGTTTATGGAAGTGATTGAGCTCTATAGCTTTGAGGGTGAAGCTGAAATCACGGATAAAAAGAGAGTCATTTGTGTGTTAATTGATAGTCCGTTTAATTCGAATCAATTTGTTTTCTCTTACCATTAGTTTCCCCTGCATCCACTTTTCTCTCTTTGTCCACGATCACAGAATCACCTTTTGTAGTCTCATCATGTTTATAATTAAAACCAGGTAGGTAGTGTTTTCCTCTGGATGATCTATACATACATCCACTCCCTTGTTCTTCCTGCAAGATATTATTTATGATGACTTGTTGAAGCTGTGTCCGTGTGTTTAATATTATTTATGTTTGGTGTCACTAAATATTCTATTTGATCACTTTTAATCAGATATCTTAAAAGTTTTGTTTTGCAGACAGAAAAAGGTTTCTTTTTTATCAATGAATGGATGTCCCGGTAAACGACCGGTTAACCGTATGGTTTTGCCTAGAAAAGCAAGCGGCCCTTTACTGCGTGAGAATATGAACAAGAAAGATGAAAAGAGCGTCTCTTTCTGCAGCAGGATTGGTTGTAGTAGTGCTAAGGTATCTTACACCAAGGGAGCTAGAATCGGCGGCTCTACGGATAACAATGCAAAAGTTGGTCGACCTCCGGTTTGTGCATCATCTAATGGGAAGGAGATGATTGTTGGCAGTTCATCTCGAACTCCGGGTGGATTTGGATACCTGAGAAAGCCGGCCAAAGGTACTGGCAAGAGACGGTTTGCATCTAATTTGGATACGGATTCTTCAGAGACGAGCAGTGTTCATGATGGTATTGGTCCAGTTGCAGCGGAGCCTGTCCTTCCACGCCATAAGACTAAAAGAGGTGTTCATTCTCAGAACACTGGCTCTGGAGAAGTTGTAATGACAAAGGTAGGAGGCTCAGGTAGAGGAACCATCATCAGAAGTAGTCATCAGAAACCTGATACTCTGATGGGTTCCTCTGTTTCTTCATCTTCTGGTAGCGAGCACACTTTAAGAGGTGGTCTGAGCAGGAATGGATTGAGGTGCGGTTCTGTGTCTGATCTTCTTTCAACTAACTCAAGCTCGGCAACAAGAATCAGTGTGACGACCAAAAGGAAAAACTCTGATGGGGAGAGCAGCTCCTCTAGCAGAGCCAGTAAGACTAGCGTGACAGGGATGAAGGGAAGGAATCAAATTTCTTCTGGCATCACAGTTTCTGATAACAGAAGGAACCGGATTGTACTACCGACTATCAGGAATAATAATAGTGTTGTTTCGATTAGTGGTATGAGATCTGGTAATTTTGGTAGATCAGGGCGACTTGGAGCTGCTGCATCCCCTGCTACTTCTCCTCGACAAACGCCTCCTCCTGCAACACCAACCGATCCATCAAGTAGTCATAGCAGTAATACTGGCCGTTTAGTTAGCATGATGCCTTGTAGCCCCGCAGAAGCTGGCCCTTCTTCACCTTCACGCTCTTTGGTGAGCCAGGATGGTTTAAGTCGCTACAACATTAATGGAATTGCAGAGGTAGTTTCCTTCACCTCGTTGTCTGATTTCATTACAAGGTTTGACATGTTCCTAGGTCGTGATAACACTGTTTTGAAAACGTTTCAGGTATTGTTGGCCCTGGAAAGAATTGAACATGATCAGGAGCTTACATACGAGGTTATTACTGACGTTTGATATGGACGTGTTTGTCCGAGTTTGAAGTGTTTCTGACGTTTCTACTGTCTGTCCTTTTCCCGCAGCGACTAGCTTCTTTGGAGACGAGTCTATTCTCAAGTGGTATGATCAGATTCTACGATGAACATAGAGATATGAGGCTTGACATTGATAACATGTCATATGAGGTTAGATTTGCACCTTCTTACATCAAAAGTCTAGTAAAGCTGTAAAAATCATATGAACACAAATCTTGCAGGAACTACTAGCTTTAGGGGATAAAATGGGTACAGTGAGCACAGCTCTAAGCGAAGAAGCACTCTCGAGAAGCCTCCAGAAAAGCATTTATCAGGAGACAGATGAAACCGGTTCCAAATCATTGAATGAGGATGATGATATCAAGTGCAGTATTTGCCAGGTCTCTCTACTTCTCTCTATTTTCTCTACTTTCTAACCAAAATTTTAATTAATCAACTGGGTTGTCTAGTATCTGAGCTGGAATAGGATACTGTAGCGTAAGGGTTTGTGGTGAAACGAAGAAGAGGTTAATGTTATATATATATGATATGCAGGAAGAGTACGTTGATGGAGATGAAGTAGGGACTCTGCCATGTGAACATATGTACCATGTGAGCTGTGTACAACACTGGCTACGGATGAAGAACTGGTGCCCTATCTGCAAAACCCCTGCAGAAGAGGAGAAGTCGTTGTAGTGATAATGCCACACCCAACTTTAGCTTTATGGAATGATATTCCAAGATGATCAGATACATTGTTTCTTCATCTTCACCAAATACATTGTTTTTACATCTCTCTTGTACATAAAAAAACTTTTTTTTTTCTTTCGACCAATTGGGTACAAATAGCAAATAAGACCAGGTGACAAATTCCTTCTCCACTTGTATCAAAGCTCAACTTTTGATTCGAATCTGAACCATTTCCGTAGTCTGTACCAACTTCTACGGTACCAACTTGAAATATATATTTTTTTTGTTATGCATTCTTCATACTAAACCATACGGAAATACAAATATGTTACTTTCTCCATAGGATTGTTGGAGGAAAAATATCATATCAATAGTCGTTTAACCAATTTCGTCCTTAGGAAAATAACATTATGTGATAAAAAAGGGCAACAATGTAATTTCATCATTAATGGAAAACAGTTTGAATAATAATATTAATAAAATTATACACTGAAATTTAGATGAATAATATTTTCGCACTTGATGTTAGGATATTTCCTACCAAGTATGGCAGACAAAACTTGGGACGACTCAACAATTTTCTAATGAACAAAAGCACAAACAATAGATAATTTTTATGAGTCTTGGATAATCCGAGTAACTTTGCCCATCGCCACTGTTCTTCCTGATGATCTTAGGAACACTCTTCCAAGAGCTCTACTTTCAGAAAATGTCTCCACACAAACTGGATACTGAAGACTCACCTGCAGATTATTGCAACAAAACATTGTCATATCAAAGCAGTTTATTGTTCTTATGTTTAACACAGAAGTCAAAAGAGATATCAAACCTCAAGCATTGCACTCTGTTTAGCAGCTAGACAACGAGGAGACTTCTTTGTTGGCTCCCCTGTTTTGGGATCAAGCATTGCCACAAGCTTCACAACTGTTGCTGCTTCCTTTGCATGGTGCACATGAAACTCCAACTATAAATTCAATTGGAAAGGATCAGAAAACTTGAGACGAATAATAGGAGACCGAGTATGCAAGAGAGACAGAGAGAGGGACTTCTTTCTTTACCTGAGAACCAAGCAAGATCGGTGTTGCTCCTTCCAAGACGAGCACCATCAACTCCAAATGAGTTGCTACTGAAACCGGGTAATCAGGATGGCACAGCACACCTCCTGCCATTACTTGATTTGCATCAATCCCTTGCAAAGCTATTGCTACGTTATCCCCTGCTCTTGCAATGGTGCAGCCCTGAGAGTCACGCTCTAGAGACCGCACGGTTCCTTGATCTCCCGATGGCATAACCATTACCTAGCAGTAATGTAAGCCAAGCCATCAGTTAAAGCCCTTAAATAAGATACTCAAGGCGCTAATGATAACAACGGAACTTAACACTGAGAAACCTTAAGTAGTAGTGGTGTACCTTGGATCCTGGCCGAACAGCTCCAGCTTCAAGTTTGCCACATGCAGATACCTGCCCTTGCGAATTTGATCTTACAACATCACATATAGGCATGAGCAGAGGCTTTGAGACGTCTCTGTCAGGAGACTTGACAGCGTCAACGGCATCCAATAAACATGGACCTTGGTACCATGAGGATAGGCGGCTTTCAGAGGGAGCTGACACCAAATTTTGATTTTCCATGGCACTTAATGGAATCCATGTCAGAGACGATTCTTTAAAACGGCAGGAATGCAGAAAAGATCCTACATGTTGCTTAATCAAATCAAATCTGTCCTTCGAATAACCAACAATGTCCATTTTGTTAACCGCAACTATGACTTGCTCCACGCCAAAACCTCTAAGAACCCGTGCATGCTCCCTTGTCTGGCCTTTCAAATTATCGAAACCAGCTTCGAAAGCACCAATAGATGCGTCTATGACAAGAATCGCAGCATCTGCTTGTGTTGCTCCTGCTATCATGTTTGGAACAAAATCTTTGTGCCCAGGAGAGTCGAGCAAAACAACATGATGTCTTTTGGAATTGAAATAGGCAACAGCCACAGTCATCGTTATTCCTCGTTCCCTCTCTTCAGCACTCTCATCCAATGCCCATGCATATGCAAAGGACCCTTTGCCCTGCGACTTTGCTTCTTTCTCAAACTTGTGCATTTGTTTTTGAGATATTCTTCCCAATAGATGCAGTAGCCTACCCGAAAGTGTTGACTTACCGGAATCAACATGTCCCACCTACAGTCAAATCGCATCACAAACGTCAGTAATAATATGCATGGAGAAAACAACTAGTACATAGCCACCAGAAATCTCACAATGGCAAGATTCAGTTGACTTAGTGTATCTGATTCTTTATCAAGAAGCATCCACTCCTCTGGCTTATGATTTGATTTTGATCTTGCTCTTCTAATTTTTATATCCCTGGAGGTTTCTGTTTCCCCAGTCAAAGACATATCGTTCATAGTACCGGTAAGACTCTCCGACACCTCCATATTTTTTGACGAAGAACTTGGCTCCTTAGATTTATCTGCTTTTGCTTTTGGCAAACTTTTGAAAGATTGTATGCCACCAACACCGCCAACGTTATCGTGCCTACCTTGGGAGCTTGTTTCTGATCTGTCTGCTCCTTTCTTTATAGAATTCTGTTCTGCGCTATCTTGCTTCTCTTTCTGCTTCATGCTATCTGTTAGAGTTAAGAGCGCACTTCAACCACCAAAATGAAAATAAACTAGCATCACCTGAGCTTCGTATGGTTGTATCAAGTATCAACATTAGCTTCAATAATATTTATAAGCGCTGAACTCATGACGATATATCATATAGGTATAATGGTTCCAGCGAGGAAACAATAAGATGGATTAAAGCAGCAGGTTTCCAGCATCTAATCCGTACAGGTAAAAACATCATCAAAGTCAAAGTGAAAGCCAAGTGTGGATACCTTTAGGACCAGTTCTCGAGGTTTTTAGTCCGTTGGAGACTAAATCATCTGGCGATGGAGCATCAAACTTGAACGGTGCTATACATTAAGTTAAATAAAATAAATGGTCAGGACAACGCTATAGCACAGCCAAAAATGCGAAGAACCAACTATAGACTCTCAACACGAACATCTTATCAGGAAAACTGAAAGCATAAAACACTATCAAACTACAGCAAAAGTTCCTAACCTATACTAACGCATGAATTTTTAGAACTAAAAGCCTTGTGGAGATCGTGAATATTCCCACGGGAAATTCCAGGCAGAGGGCCCTGAGCCCTTTTCGGTGGAACTGATTCCAAAAGAGACTTTGCCAATTTGGAAACCATTGGTTCTTTGCATCTGCCTTCAACTGCACAAACACACATCTATTCTATAATCACACACCAAGAATAGCAAAATTACTTGAATAAAAACCAATCAATACTTTTGCCAAACAGATACCAGAAGCTTAATCAATGACCTCATAAATTAAACCCATGTATCCTCTACAGAGAGGCAAAGAGAGGCTGTAACAACAACTAGCTTATCTTACTAATACGAACTACAAAGTCTCACTAACATAGAATGGAGGAAAGAAGAGACAGTACCTGTATTCTTACTGACGGTTATGTTTCCACCAGGCACAGGATGACGAATAACACCGCAAATATCACAAACATGCATACTCTCATCATTGTCATATGTGCAGATTGCACATCTCCAAATCCCTTTCTGCGCAATCACTTCTGCTTCCTTGGGTTCAGCAGCTTCTGCAAGTTCATGGAAAGAGTAAATTAAACCACAACAGACTCACAAGAAAGAAAGGAATGTGAAGATGCTTACCATGTTCATCTTCTACATCATCGTAGTCATAATCATAAGCATCGTCATCATCATCAAAACCATCATCATAATCATCATCGAAATTGGAGAACCCTTTACGAGGCATCGTTTTGTTTCTGCACACAAAGGGGTGATGAAAACTAGAAATTAAAGTCTCGATTTCAGAAGCCAAAAAGCTCGTGCATTGCTTCTGAACTAAGAATCCCAACACCCATCAGAATCAGAATCAAAATCAATGAGAAACAAAAGAGCTACTGGATCCTGAAAGCTTCAAAATTGTTCCCAAATTCACTAACTTTAACTTACAAAAACTTAGTAGTTATGGCAAAATTGGATCAAGAGAAACGCTGCTCTCTGCCTGTGAATTGCCTTGCTTGAGCTGTGAATTGCTCTCAAAGCAATTTGTTCGTCGCCGACGAGATAGGATCCGGATCAGGGTTTGGGTCTGGATTCGGGATTCGATTGGAGTAACGATATGGGAACATACAATAAACCAATTAACAATTAAGTTTGGGCCTTTGAACAAAAAAATATAACAATTACGTTGGGCTTTTAACGGGCCAACATATGCGCTTTATCGAGAACCTCTACTTTTTCAGTTAAAAGTTCTTATTAAACCTCTAATTAACCATTAACAGGAGTGCTTAATCAGGCTGCGACGAAGTTCACCACTACCACCGGTGAAGTGTTTGTTCAGGCGCTCTGAACATTGGCACTATTAAAGACAAATAGAAGTCCAAAATACCACATCAAAAGTTGGAATATATCTTAAATAATATACAAAAAAATCAGTTAATTTATTTGTCACCAATTAAGTCTTAGTTGGAAATTTATCTGCGTAACATACTATCAAAACCCAATCTTTGTATGTCCAGAGTTCAGACCAATCTGTAATTGAGCCAACCAAAAATTGTTTTATCCATCTTTGTCCAAATCTTTCAAATTAATAGACAAAAAAATAAAATATATTAATGATAAGTGAATGAGTCATCTTACTGATTCATTCCTACTGTTCCCTATAATGTTATTCATGTTTTAAAAAGAAGATTGTTTCAAAAAATTATGTTTTTTTAATATTTAATGCAGTTTTTATTGGGTGATAATGGTAAATCATAAATTTCAAAAGAAATTTACTATGTTTACTAAATTTTAATTGGATAAAATTGTAAAAAATAACTAATCACAAGATCACAATTAACAATACATTTAAATTAGAAATATATATATATATATAGAAATATATATATATATATGTCTTATGAAAAATAACTAATCACAATGACCAACACATTTAAAATAAAAATAAAAATAGTTTTTTCTTAATATGTATAAACTGTAAAATTTACATTCTTGAAACTGAAAGAGTATTATTTAAGATCTGTTTTAACTGGCTGTGTTTGGTCCAAAACCTAACCGGTGGAATCAATTTTATTCATTCAACTTTTATCTATGAGTCATTGAAGATATTCATTTCTTGCATCTCCATTACTCTCATCTCATTACTTTTAAACCCCAAACCACCTTAACACTAGGATATAATCACAGACTTCTAGAAGAAGAAGAAAAAAACTCGATTTGGAATCACCCAAGATACTAATCAAAACATTTCCGTGCGTAAAAGATTAATATAACAATTTGAACAACATATTCATCATGACACAAGCTTAATGCGTGCGTTTGCATGTTACACGAAATTTAGGATATATAAAATAAATGTTCTTGAGTGTAATTGCATCATTAAACTAAATTTCTTCATAGAAAATCCGGTTATAAAAATACCCGGTTTCCAAAGACCATTTAGCAACAATCAACTTGAAAGACAGATTAACAACAAGTTTATTATTAATCATATACATATTCCACATGGACATATATAATCAAGGAGAGAAGTGATCATCAGAATCTCCATGGCAATCCACTTTACACTTCTCCTTATTGGTCGATGAAAACACGAAGTCCAGGTTATAAAGAACAGGAACCATCAACGCAGAGCTCAAGAACACAAGCACGGGTCCAAATATCCATAACATCAGAGGCAAGCCCATGTAGAACAACCTATTACCTACCGTGTTTAGCAAGAAAGCTTTCTCGAGTAGCTCAGAGACATACTCGGGAGTAGTCACGAAGCTTACCATTCCACCAAAGTCATCAGAGGAAGTATCTTGAGGAGAGTTAATGAGGATGTTGACTTGGTTGATGAAGCGAATGGAGAGAGAATGAGAAAAGAAGGCGAAGAGGAATATTGTGAGGATGGTTACGTATTTGAGTGCAACTGTGAAGTCACCATGAGATCCGAACACGGCATCGTTTAGAGGCTTCTTGATGCTATAAGTGCTGCTTAAAACGGCGGCGAGGCCTGCGCATAGGAGGATGCAAGTTGTGGCCATTAGCGTCGCTCCCATTATCGTGTTTCGTAGTGTTTGTACTGCTAAGATGTTCTTCTTCTCGTTGTCCTGAAAAAAACACATTCAAATATTGTTAACTATTTGAGAACTACTTATATTTCTTAAAATTGCGTACATACAGTGTATAAAATTAAGTACATGACAAATACACACACATATATATGAACTATAGGAAACTAGATACATAAGCCAAACCTCTAACTTCGTAAATACAGTATATGTTAATATATATAGGTTTGGCTTGTAACTCTTAGCTAGCTTCCTGTTATTCCCATACATATCATTTTTTTGCATGAAACATATATTTTCTTACATTTTGGATCAGAGCACTAAGTAATTATCTCAGTATGCAATCTTCATGTGAAATTTTGCAGTTAACAATATAAAAAATTATGTTCTACAAAACTTATATTTGACCCATACTAATCGAGTTGCGACAATCACTTAACTATATACATCCACTTTTGTCCATTGTAAGACAAAAATGACATATATAACTAAATATATATCAACGACATCACTGGATTTGAATACTATTTTGATAAATCGGGTTTGAGTATTTAAGAAATTACCTTCATGATGGCGGCAACCCATGATCGACGAGCACGAGAATTAGTCCCGACGATGGTAGAGAAAGGTTCAGTTCGAACCTTGTACCACAAGTAGATGTGGTAAGAAAACATCACAAGTAGAGCACATGGAACAAGAACTGCATCTAAGTACCATTTCCTCCACTCCATTTCTATGTAATAATCTTCTCTTTCTTTCTCGCTCTCTTTTTTTGTCTTCAACACTTATAATCTTGGTTTGTCTTTCGTGATCCTTCCCTTCACCCATATATATAGTCATAGTCCAACGCTAGTTAAAATATTTGTTCCACATTTGCCCCTTATAATTACTAGTGGCACAGTATACTTTTGGTCTTCCATTTTTCATATTAACTTAATTAAATGTTAATGCTCTCTCCCCTTTAAATATCTCTTTATGACTTTGTGAGCTAATTTGATATTTTATGCTCCGACTCATATCTTTTTAGTTACTAAACTTTTGGCCGTGCTTTTAAGGTTAGTGACCACTTGTCTCCCTTTGGAACCTCCTTTGTGAATTTTGTCTTTCATACCTTTATATTAATGCTGTCCCGTGTATGCATATATACGTATGTATATATAGGAGACAAAACACAGATTAAATGGACCATGTCACAACTCACAAGCATGATAACAGAATATAACATTTGTAATCGATGCTATGTACACATGTTACACGATAATTACCTAACTTATCACCACGTCAAATCTTCTACAGTTCAGACAACCCAGTACACTTCTTTATGCTTGGAATCCAAAATATATCCCAAATCTAGAAAAGGACATCGCTCAAGATCAAAACTTAGTTTTCATTGCTAGCTGCAGATTGTACATGGAGTACAATACATGGTTTTGATCTGGAAACCCTATATATCACTACAACGCTTAAAACAAGTTTCTCATTTTTGTGAATTGTTTCCCACCGTGGCACTCGAAACATTCTAATAAAATGACAAAAAACTAATTTAAAACTTTAGTATCTCGATCGATTATGGAATAAGTGCAATACCATTTTTCGAGCCCGGCCACCCGAGGTGTCTTAAGTGGTTAGAAAACGTGGATTCTGCGGACTTCGTGATAATTAATCCTTAAATTTAAAAAGTCTTTGGGATCACACCACGACTATTAAAAAACCGTACAATACCATTTTAATAAAAGGACAAAACTAATGAAGAATTGAAAGAAAGTAATTAACTAGTAAAGTTTTTTTTTTTTGAAAATGAGTCAGACCCAATTGGCTAATGGTTGATTTATCCCTTGTATTTAAAGTAAAATCGTGCTTATCGAATTTTAAAACTTTTATCCGCATGCTTTTTTAATTCATATACCACTACTTTTAATCTTTTGTTCACACCATTTAAATATAATAATTAGTGGCCGTAGATAACATAATTATATATAATTGACTCGACAAATAGAGATGAATTAATATGCGTTTTCTGCATATAATATCTGCATGTTCATACCAAACACGTAATAGTTATAAACATTCCTAGCTAGGAGTAACTAACCAGAACATGTACGCACGAGATGGAACTTGAGAGATATGGACGAACCAATCGAGTTTCAGGTTTAGACCTAATTAACTACTAAAACCCTTAGGACATTAAAAAATGATTGATCAACGTAGTTGGGATGTAACTAGAGACAGATCGTAAATTTGAATATTATGTAGTTCGATTCGAACGTCATGCAAACATTAAGATAATCTATCCAATTTAAGTTCTTCCCTCCAGGATTTAGTCATGCAATCTAGTGATCGAAAAGCAGTGGTTTATCATATTCCGGTTTCCATTGGAAAAAAGTATAGTCCAAATTAAATTACTTGATTTAATTACCGTCTTATAAAAATGCATAGATTTATGAACCTAGAAAAATTTAGTCATTAGAAATGATCCCATCATAAATACAAATGTCTAAACAGAGATAAATTATTTTCTTAGAATACATAAAATAACTTATATAACCCCAAAACCAATCAGGAAATATTCCAATAATCCTGAGGTTTTTAACATTTTATTATAAAAAAAATTGTTGTTGAGGGTTGTTCTTGACAAGTAATGGAAGTAGTACTAGTAAATAAGTAAGCGCCGTTAAACGGCAATTAAAACCTGACAAGAATCACATGCGCATGAACATCAAACAATTTATAAGATAAGAATATAGAATCTGTTTATCTTCTAAATTCCATGTTACACCTAACTTTCGTTATAAACGGGTATTAGATGTCGACCAAAAATGGGTATTAGATTGTGATTCAGTCGACATATCTATCGGATGCTGATATAGCTATATAGTATATATTCCGCACGCTATATCTTACGTTCACTTTTAAAGCTATACAACTCTCTAACCTCATATCCTAATAATAACCCACAAGAAATACCATATACATTTTGGTCAAAAAGCGAAGACAATCCATATATACATATTACATTTTAACGGTTCCATTTGTTGTTTTTTTTTCGTAAAAAGGCTTTCAACGGTTCCATTTGTTTGTTTTAAGACTCTATATATAGTCTGTATATACAAACTCTTCGTAAGATATGAAAGTGAAAATCTGAAGCGCCCTGGGAATTTATTTATGGGGTTATTGCTAAAACCAACACAAATAGTGATTGCAACCCTAAAAGTAGACCCCATATTGAATCAATTGCAAACCCAACCTAAAGGGGTGTTAAAACTACTATTTAACCCTTATGAACAAACAAAAAACCAGAATGTCATTTTACGGTTCTGTCTTTCGAAGTCTACACATAACAAAAAATACTACATATCGTAGGCGTAATACTACTCTGTAGACTTATTATGTAGTCTGCATTGTGATTTTATCTAGTTAATTAATTTTAAAAATGTATAAAAATAATATTTGTGAAATTATCCATTAATCATCAATGTAAGGGTTAATATGAAGTTTATAAACTAAAATTGTATATAAGTGAACAATTGAAAAGAATATATGTTGATTTGATAACCATGTGAGACAATGTTTATGGTTTAGTAACAAAAGATCATAGCATGTTATACCTTTAATGGTTAGATCCTTAGGGTTAGATTTAGATTGATAATTTTTTTTGTTTTATTGATTTAAATTAGCATATTATTACTGAGTAGTTTATAATTTGTAAAGTTAATATTTGAAACAATACAATTGAGACTCTTTTGATTATCAAACTAACATTTAGGGTTTCAGTTTTGTGGTTTAGGGTTTCAGACTTACAAATACATCTACTTTAGTGAGTGTAGACTGACTTTAAGGTCTATTCCCATCGAATTTAACCTAACCGGATTTAACCAAGTAATTTCTAACCTAATCCAATTTAAACCAAGCTTTAACATTCAGGGTTTGAGTTTGTGGTTTAGGGTTTCGTAGACCTACAAATCAGTCTACTTTAGTGAGTGTAAACTGACTTTAAGGCCTATTCTCATCAAATTTAATCTAATCAGATTTAACCAAGTAAATTCTAACCTAATCCAATTTAAACCAAGCCTTAACATTTAGGGTTTGAGTTTTGTGGTTTAGGGTTTCGTAGACCTACAATATAGTCTTTATATCTGGAGACGTCTTTTTCAGCCTGCATTTTTAAATTTTGTTTACAAAATATCATTATTTTAAATTAAGTTGAGTTCCTTAAGAATAAAATATAAAATCATATACTATAATTATTAAAGTTAAAGAAACAAATTTAATAAATCATATATTAAAATTATCAAAACAATAAAGAAAAAATAAATAATGAAATTATTATAGTAGACTTCCTAGGAGATCTACTAAGTTACAATAAAATATACTCTAAAATTTTAATTTTAGTAGACTTTAAAAGAAGTCTACAGGTCGTAAATTTTAACCTAGTTTCATATTTGTCTCTATATAAATGAAATTTACACAACCTCTCCAAAATGGCTGCATATCTCACTTCTCTAAAACTCTCCCTTCTCTAAAATTCTCTTAATTCTCTCATATCTTTCTCATAATATTATCTTGTTATATTAGGTATTATGATTCATGGTTTTCATCTTCTCCTTTACAAATGTAAGTTTTAGATCTGTAGATTTTAAATGTGTAATTTTATGTTAATTATTTCTCACAATATTATCTTTTTGTAGGTATTATTATTCATGGTATCATATTCTCCTCTAAAAGTGTAAGTGTTAGATCTATAGATTTTAAATGTGTAATTTTATGTTATTTCTTTCTCACAATATTTTATTTTTGTAGGTATTATCATTCATGATTTTCATCTTCTCCTCTAAAAATGTAAGTTTTAGATCTATAGATTTTAAATGTATATTTATATGTTTATATTCAAATAAAATTATAGATTAATCTCTGTGCATTTAATCTGCTACTATTTTATCTTATAAATTATATTTTTGAAGTATTTCCAGATTTAAAACTAGATTCACATTTAAAAATGTACACATTTTTCCAGATCTGAAAATTATCAGATAGTGTAGACTTCCAAAGTTTGCTTATAAGCTAAGGTTAGTAGACTTCATACTAAACCACAAATTTTTAAGTAGACTTCATTGGAAGTCTACAAAAATATGACTTTAAATTTTCTTATGCTCTTTAAATAATTTTATCTAGTTTTGCAGATATTTTCTCCATGATTGTTATCTCCTCCTCCCAAAATGTAAGATTTACATCTATAAATCTTAAATATGTGTTTTATATTTATATTTAAATAAAATTACATATTCAAACTATATGTCTTTAATTTATTACTATTTTGTCTTTAAGAAGATTTCATTAGAAGTTTACTCAAATATGATTTTATTTTATCTCATTTTGCAGGTATTCTCCTCCAATGTTTTCAAATCATCTTACCAAAAGTGTAAGATTTATACTTGTTAATTATAGGTATATTTTTTTTTTAATGAAACTAATTTATAGATTCATACTTTATGTTTTTTTCTTAACTACAAAATTGACAAAAACTATTTTTAAATATTTTCCAGAACAAAAGAGTATTCAAATTTTCTAAATGTACACTAACAGATCTGAAAATTTTCCTAGTGTAGACTTCAACTAAAGTCTACTTAACCATAAACTTTAAGTAGACTTAATAAAAGTCTACTAAAATATGATTTATATTTTTCTTATGTTTTTCTCATAACTTTATCTTATTTTGCAGGTACTCTTTTCCAAGACTTTATTTGAGGCATCAAGATTATGAAAAATCAAACACACAAAATACATATTTTTAATAAAATGATTTGTAATAATTTCTCATAATAAAATATTCATTTGTAAATAATTGTTTGATGCATAATTTATAAATATTGTATTCATTTTTAGTTGTGTTTCACTTGTATGATATTATTAATTTTTGTTAGCTGTCAATTTTTACACAAGATACTCTAATCAACCAAACAATTTAAATTGATGTAGTAGGCTTTTGTACCAGACTTGTGGCTCTAACAGACTATGTAATTTGCATGCAGCAGACTTCTGTGAAAGTCTTCTGTAAAAGAAGACTAATATTTAAGTCTGCTGCTAGACTATCATGCAGCTTCTTTTGTATCAAATTATCAGTATTATTCTTGTTTTCAAAATATTCATCACAAATTCAACGAAAATACAGTAGACTAACCAAGAAGTCTACGTTAAAAGAAGATTAAAATGTAAGTCTGCTCGGCCAAAAGCAGACATGTAATAAACCTGTCAAAAGACCTACAAACTCAACATTCATCACATAAGACATCATTCAAAGCAACAATACAACTCATAAGTTCAACACTGACTAAAGATCCACAAATCCAACATAAGTTCAACACATAAGACAACATCCAAAGCAACAATACAAGTCATAATTTCATGTTTCATAAAATTATAAACGTAGACTTCCAAAGACGTCTACACATGTTAGCTAACTACATGCTCAAACCAAAAATTGATAGTTTCATAATTATAAATGATTATCTTTAAAAATAGTTAAGGACCATTATTACTAACTAATACACACTTTCAAACAAAAATCTTGAAAATACATTATGAATAGTACACAAATTCACTTTTCATAGATTTTCTAGTGTAGACTTTCTTTTCTGTCGACAAAAACGTAGACTTTAGTGTCAATTTACTTATGTAGACTATCATGTAGGTCTACTATTTGGGTTAGTTTTTGCAATTGCCAAATTCACGAGTTATATCTTTATTTGAAATAAAAGTTGTGATTTTATACATGTAGACTTGTTTTCAGTCCACGCTTTGAAAAGTTAGTTTTGCAATTGACCAGAATTCACCCCATATTTGACTTTGAAAAGTAGACTTCATATAGAGTCTACATTTTTTTATTTTTCCGAACAGGTTAGTTTTTGCAATTGACCAAATTTGACTTTCTATATATAGACTTAGACGAACGTCTACACATCCGTAGACGTCTTATGAAGTCTACGAAAAATCGGATGGGTTAGGTTTGCATTTGACCAAAATAAAATAATAGACTTCATATGCAGTCTACTTTTTGAGTTTAGTAGACTGAATAAGAAGTCTACGCTTTTTCCATAATGGTCAATTTTTAACATTTTAGTCAAACACGTAACTAACCTATTCAACGGAGTCAAAGTTAGGGTCAAATACAAAATGACCTTCGTAGACTTCACCGACAATCTACACTCGTAGACTGTTCGAAGTCTACTTTGAAAAGTCAAAATTTAGGTCAAATACAAAATCAACCTCTTTCTGTAGACTTTTTAGTAAGTCTACGCACTTTTTGGTTTTTGTTATCAAAGGAAAAGAAGTAGACTTCCAAGAAAGTCTTCTTTACAAAAAATTTATTTTGGTCAATTGCAAAACTAACCTGTCGTTGACTTGTAGACGCAACGTAAGTCTACACTTATGCGTGACATATGTAAGTCTACTTCACAGATCTTAAAAATGACGAAAACCATGTAAATAGATACCTTTTTGCAGTGTAAAATTCGTTTCCACCTTATTCCACAGTTCAAGCTCCAAATAGGAGCTAAATGAAGGAACTTTGACGATCCACAAAGAAAAGTGGTTGAAAATGGAGAGCTTTTAGATGAAAAGAAAGGTATTAGAGTTTTAGATGAAAATGGAGAGGAAATGAGAGGAAATGAAGATTTGTTTGTTTAGAAACAAAGAAAAGTGGTTGAAAGTTGAATTGTGGAGGTGTAATGAGCTTAAAATTGGTTGTTAACGGTGGTTGGAAAATTGATGATAATGGCATTGTTGTAAATAAGAAGAAATGTTTAGGGTGTTATAGGTTTTTTGATATTTTCGAAATTATTAAAAAATTAATTAATAATGGCCATTTTGTAAATAAGAGAAAAACATGAGGATGGATAGGAACTTTCAATGATGAATAGTAATGACAAAAAAAAAGAGGTTGGTTTTAGGGTTGACTTGAATTTGTAGGTTACTTTTGAAAGAACCCCTTTATTTATTTATGAACATATAAATATTTCCAATGCCTTAAGCATATAGTTATATAACATTCTCATTTGATTAGTATCATTCTGTAGACTCAGTAAAAATCCGATAATGTCATTTTTTAACTTGAATCTTTCAATTTTAAGATATATTTCATATAATTTGTGTTCACATTATAAAGAGATTTAATTTTAAAAATTTCATGCCCTAGCTATTCAACACTTATCTTCACTTTGTAAAATCAGAAAGTGTTAAGAATCCGGATTACTTCTAATTAGGGGTGTTCAATCCGGATATCGGTTCGGTTTCGGTTTGGTTTTTTCGGGTTTTCGGTATTTCGGTTACTAAAATATAACTACCATTCTAAATCCATATTTACATCGGTTCGGTTCGGTTTATATACCGTCGGTTTTCGGTTTTATTCGGTTTTATACCAAAACATAACTATTTAGTTTGAGATCATATTATATGAGTTTTAGAGTCATGTTATCAACACATTTATTTTATTAAATTCAAATAAATGAATAAAAAAAAGTAAAACACGCTTCTACCAACATATAAAATAATCAAATTTGGAATTAGAATCAAAGCTCAAAAATTTGAAAGTAAAAATAAGAAACAAAACATAAGCACGAAAGAAAAGTTTTTTCACTCTTCCATATTTATTGTTCATCAAATTCATGCTTCTTCGATTGAGCACGAAAATTTGTTCGTTTATTGATAAGAAAAAAATTGTGAAGAAATTTCACTAATTATTATCCATCAAATTTATAACCTTCACTTCAATTTAGTCAATGCTAAAATAAAGCAAAAAAACTAAAAAAAGAAGACTAAAAAAATAAGAAGCCACAATCGCGATGTATTGTTATTTAATTATAGTTCAAGTGTTTTACAAATTAGAGTTTCTTTATTACTATAAAAATATGGTAATTGTTATTAACAAAAATTAACTTATATAAAAAACATATTTTCATGTGTCGTTATAAAATAGATACATATTTACATGTTTCTACTTTTGATCGGTTTTGTTCGGTTTATTCGGTTTAATCGGTTATAAACCAAACCATATCCAAATCCTACGGTTTTTATAAAATCACATCCATTCGGTTTATATGGTATATACCAAAACCAAACCATATTGTCTATGTCGGTTCGGTTCGGTTCGGTACGGTTCAGTTTTACCGTATTGAACAGCCCTACTTCTAATTGAAAAAGAATCTTTATACCAAAGGTATAATTCATTCTGAATGGCATTATTGTAGAAGTCTCTTTAGTTCAGTGGTTTGATTAAGAGTTCATTAATGCTTCTACACCATGAGGTCTGGGTTTCGAATCTCAGCTAAGGCGAATTATGCAGATTTATGGAGAAAAAACATACATGAGATCTTTGGCAAGGCGCAAGGAATACCGTCAGACATGGATCTCATAGGAACGACTTAAGATGATGCAGTCAGACATGAATCCTCATAAAGCAGGTAGAATTGTCGACTGTAGTATTGTCTTGTAATATTTCTCATAGTTTGTACTAGTATAATTAATCATCGACAAAAAAAAAGTGGCATTATTTATTTATATTATAAGAATACTTATATAGAGTTAGATATCTTGAACAATTATTTAGTTTTTCTTTTGTAACTTGGTTTTACTTTTTGTAAGATGAATACTGTATATAGCTTCTATACTCTTTTAGTTATCCCTTCAGAAGAATACATAAAAAGACAAACGAACAAAAACAACAGTATATGGTATTTGAACCAAAACCGCAATTTTTATTAGAGTATTTGTATGCAAGGCTTAAAACCATTCGTTTCAAAGCTTGTTTTGTTGGGGACAAAGAAAAGAAGAAAGTTAATGGTGGCTGCGTGCGACCCAATATCAACCAATAACATTATGGAAAAGAAATTTCTAGAGTTCGGTGAAATTAGGAAAGCACTCACATCTCTTAATTTTGTACACGATTACTTTAATACGATTGAAAAACTTATTAAAAAGCTCATCTGATCTAAAATATATATACAATATCACAAACTCTCGTCAGCAAATACAAATGTGAGGTCCACGTTTGGACCATATTTAAATGTATAACTTAATAACCTAACCTAATCCAACAAAGCTCTAGCTAGTGCTCCAGCCTACCCAATTAATATTTAATTTAAGTGTAAATGTGCATACCTTTGGGTTCACGTATCGTTCGTTTTTAATAGAAAGTAATTATGGTTTAATATAAACACTGTATATGATCTTTATTAAAAAGGAATACTGTATATGATTGTGTACGTGCTTGTTATCCCTTTCTTATTAATCAAAGAGCATTTTTAAAGAGTAACCTTAAATGTGTAAGTTATTTACATGAGTGCCATGCTGACGTGGCGACACCATATTCATTCTCAGCCCAAATATAGAATCACCCTTGATTCTCTAGAAAAATTACAAGGAAATGCCATTGTGGTTCCACATGTATTTTTATGTAGGTAATGTAATCCATTTTCGTCCATGAATACATATCAGATGCAGTTGCCATATATATATTTTTTACAGTATTTATTATTGTTAATACATACAGAACAAACAATTGATAAGTTGATATATTTAGTTGGGACGTGAGAGATTGGCTTGATATCTTTATTTTCGTAGGTTTTCATACACACATAAATATTATAAAAGCAAAATCAATACAAAAAGTGAGTTTTTGTTTAAAAAATAATCAATTGTAAAATGTTTTATTTGCCTTCGAAATAAACCTTTTATATAAATATTAGTTTATTATATTAATTTTTAAGCTATAAACTTATATATAAAAATATAGTTTATATAATTTAAAAATGGTGTAATATTATTGCAAAAAGGATAACATTATAAGGCTTGATATCTTTATTTTCGAGGTTTTCATACACACATAAATATTATAAAAGCGAAATCAATACAAAAGTGAGTTTTATTTAAAAATATTCAATTATAAAATGTTTTATTTGCCTTGAAATAAACCTTTTATATATATTAGTTTTGTTACAAATATATATATATATATTAGTTTATTATATTAATTTTGTAAGCTACAAACTTATATTACAAGGAAATGCCATTGTGGTTCCACATGTATTTTTATGTAGGTAATGTAATCCATTTTCGTCCATGAATACATATCAGATGCAGTTGCCATATATATTTTTTTACAGTATTTATTATTGTTAATACATACAGAACAAACAATTGATAAGTTGATATATTTAGTTGGGACGTGAGAGATTGGCTTGATATCTTTATTTTCGTAGGTTTTCATACACACATAAATATTATAAAAGCAAAATCAATACAAAAAGTGAGTTTTTATTTAAAAAATAATCAATTGTAAAATGTTTTATTTGCCTTCGAAATAAACCTTTTATATAAATATTAGTTTATTATATTAATTTTTAAGCTATAAACTTATATATAAAAATATAGTTTATATAATTTAAAAAATGGTGTAATATTATTGCAAAAAAGGATAACATTATAAGGCTTGATATCTTTATTTTCGTAGGTTTTCATACACACATAAATATTATAAAAGCGAAATCAATACAAAAAGTGAGTTTTTATTTAAAAAATATTCAATTATAAAATGTTTTATTTGCCTTCGAAATAAACCTTTTATATATATTAGTTTTGTTACAAATATATATATATATATTAGTTTATTATATTAATTTTGTAAGCTACAAACTTATACCTTTTATATAAATATTAGTTTATTATATTAATTTTAAGCTACAAACTTATATATAAAAATATAGTTTGTATAATTTTAAAAAATGGTGAAATATTATTGCAAAAAAGGATAACATTATAAGCAGTAACACGTTTTGTAATCAATGTTATTATTAATTTGTATTTAAAAGAGTATCTTTCTAGATTTCGAATAATTAATATGGTAGTGTAATAATGTAGACAGTATATAGACTATGTTCGTCTGATTAATACGTCAGAAATGCCGTCTTTAGATTAAAGAAAGTTGTTACTACAAGACTAAAGTGAATAATTTCTAACAGAATAGTTTCTCGGCTTTATTGGCAATCACGACTTCAATTTAGGTTAGTATATATATATAATACTAACTAAATTATTCCGAATATTTTGTTATCAAATATTTTGATTGAGCTAATTGATACCACATATTTTTAGATTTAGGAAAGTTATTTATTACAAGACTAAAGTGAATAATTTCTAACAGCATCGATTCTCGGCTTTATTAGCAAATCACGACTTCAATTTAGGTTAGTATATATATATATATTATACAAACTAAATTATTCCGTATATTTTGTTATCAAATATTTTGATTGAGCTAATTGATACCACATTTATCCCCTTCTTATTATTTGAGGAGGACTTTTAGTAAACAACCTTTGTCTCATGTTTTGATAACAATAGTGTCATTATTAGGTGTCACTATGATGTGGGCATCAAATCCACTGCTCCTAAAGTAGACAAGACTTTCCATGTTTGGACTCGGATGAACCTAGACGACATCAAGCCCATGGTTCGTTTGACCCAGCTGGCTGTTCCCAAACAAAGGCCACCACTTAAGCCTCCTTATCAGCTAATAATTATGTGGATCAAATGTATTAAAGGCGTGGTCAACATCTCCTTAATAAGCAAATCACAATCCCTTGAGATCAGTCCTTTTGACCAGCCATTTGATTTTCTCTTAATTATGATTTGTCCTAGAAATCCGCCTTTCATTTATGTCTTTGATTTCGTCCAAGAGCTATATATAAAGCTCCTCTCATTTCATTGTAAAATCAGACTTGAGTATTGAATAAAAAGTGAGATTTTCTCTTGAGAGCTTTTATGCTTGTTCTTGTTATTTCTAAGTTATGTGAGATGCTTTCTTAGGATACAAGTGTGGAACCTTTATCTTTGTGTGTGATTCACTTAGGTTCTGGTTCATGATCTTATCTCAAAGTCTTTCACATCTTTGAGTGGCGATCTTCATTCCACTTTAGTCGTAGGTTTTGATTTCTTGTGAGAAAAGCTAAAGTGAGCATAGAGTTTTAAATTCATTAAATCTCATGAAAAATGATATAGCTCATGTGCTGGTTAAATCTCATTAAATCTTCAGTATAGTTTTGATTTGAAAAATGCCAACTATATCATTTACTTCATTCTTATAGTAGGTTTTGATTGAGCTCATGTGCTGGTTCGGCCATTGGTACTTCAGTAAGCATAGAGTTCTCATCTGGTATCCCTGTTCCAAGAGTACACACGTTCAAACCAGTATCTAAAGGTGATGTAAGACACTTACCTTGACTTGATACTTGGATTACTGGTTTTGCTTCTTTAAGCAACCTTGATTGCTTTTCCTTCTGGTCCATTAGAAGTTGTGCTCCTGGTGTGTCATCTCCGTGGGATCTAGCCTCTTTAAGACCTGTAATAACACTCTTGGACAAAGACAAGTGCATCATACAAGTGGTAGATGATTCATGAACCAAATTATCAAGTGTAGGACTTACCTTAGCCTTTACTTGCATGGTATCTTGCTGTGGGTTTGCTTTAGCCCTGCTCAAAGTGTTTTGGCCGACACTTTTACTCATCTCCATGGCCTTTGGGATGTCACTTTTCTGGTCTAGGCATTGGACAATGGCGTGCCCTTGTTTGGGCTGAAAATTTTCTTGTTGAAGCAGACTTCTTTGACCTTCTTGTGGTGCTACTTTGCTTGACTCTTTGGAACCATGAGTTGGATATCTCCTTGGGTATAGCTCCTGGATTTGAGAGTTTGTAAAGTCTGGTGCAAACTCATACCTCATGGCTTCCTTAAGATCTCTCCACGTTTTGATCATTGGCTCCTTGTAGTACCATCTATCATCCTCTTCTTGTCTCCACCATTTAAATGCATCCTCTTTTAGTAGATCAATGGCATAAGACAACCTCTCCTTTTTCTGGATGTTGTGGTAGTGGAACCACTCATCAATGTCTCTTTCCCATCTAAGATAATCACTTTTGCCTGAAAATTTAAAGGGTTTAGCTCTACCAGCAAAAGGGTTATAATCAACATGAGATTGAACTGAAAATTTGTGAGAGCAAGAGTTTTGAAGTGGCTTGATCCTTGAAGGCTCTGGTGCATCTCCAAATCTCCTTTCTCCTGGCTGTGGATGTTGGCCTTGTGCCTTCTTTCTTTTCCTCAACTGAGCAATCCGATCAACCTCTTGCAAAGCTGTCAGATTTTGGTTCTGTTTGGGCATCTGATTTTGGCCGTGTGCTTTCTCTACCATTTCTTCCTGCAAACAATCTCAAAGATCAAGTGAAGAATAGGGGAATTCTGGTCGAACCAAAATTAATCAGATGCAACAATGCAAATTACACTAAACCGAGAATTATGCAAATTATTGAACCGAAAGGAAATAACTATGCAATAA
Source organism: Brassica nigra (assembly GCA_016432835.1). Lineage (NCBI taxonomy): Eukaryota > Viridiplantae > Streptophyta > Magnoliopsida > Brassicales > Brassicaceae > Brassica > Brassica nigra. Next base: position 13,786,226 of record CM028242.1, read on the forward strand.
ATGATTCTTCTTTTGGTTTTCTGGATGCAATCTCGAAATGAAAATAATATAGAATGCTAATAAACACAATGAAAGAAAATATGGAAATAGAAACTAACACTGATTTTATTTTTTTTTTGAATTTTCTTTGATGCAAACAAATAAAACAATATGCAAAATGGCATAAACTATGGTAAAAAAAAAAAATTTCTTTTTCTTTTCTGATGCAGGGACGAAATGTATAAAATGATATGATATGAAACTATAACTAAAATGATTTCTTTGATATTTTTTTTGAATGATATGCAAGCAAAGGAAACAAATTAAAAACAGCAATTTTTATGGGATTTTTGATTATGGAAAACAAAACAAAAAGGAAACAAACTCTTTCTTTTGGGATTTTAGATTTTTGATGAATCAAACAAGACTTTTCTTTCTTTTTAGTGGTTTTAAAAGGATGAACAGCAAGAACACAAAACAAAATGCAGAAACAAATTTGAAACAAAAAAAAAAGACAATTTTTATGGATTTTGGTTTTATGATGAAAACAAATGCAAGCAAATAAAATATGATGCAGGGATAGATATCACCTTAGTCAGGAGCTTGAGCTCTGATACCAAATGATACAGGCTGGAAACCAGACTATAAGAATGGATGAGCTGAGGTTCAACCTGAAAACAAAGAAGATAGATTTTATAAGTTTTATGAATTTTATGATGCAAAACAGAAACAAATGCAAAACAAATGGGGTGAGATGATTATGAATGATAAAACAAGAGAAATAAAAGATAGATAGGATGGAATTAGGCTGCTGGATGTGTATCACTCTCAGCCTAATCAAAATGATGGTTGAAGTGGAATGAGATGGAGCTTTGCTTGCTGGTTGTGTAACTCTCTCAAGCTTGGCTAGTGGATGGGATGGACGAAATGGATTGATAGACACCACAAAGATCTATGGAAGGGATCTTTGATAAGCCTGGTTGCTCAAGAGCTGCTTCTCACAACACTCTAAAGACTTAAACAATAGTTTTGAGAAAACTAGAAAAACTTCATATTCATTCATAAAATTCAAAGTGGTGATTTACAATGACAAACTAGCTGAGCTTTATATAGGCTCGACCTTGGGACTTCTAACAGTCATAAAATGACATAAGGAAAGAAAATAAATCAAAATAAAAGTCTTGGAAGCAAAGGCTTTGATGGCTCCATGAAACTAGCCTTTAGCTTGATTTGTGGTCTTGAAAGGAGATGATCTTGTATCTTGATATATTCTTGAACCTGGACGGTTTAAGGGGATAAGAAAGCTTTCTTGGGATCTTCTTGATGGCTTGGAAGGTGCTGATGGTTTGATGGTTTGATGGCCTCCCTTGAGTCTAGGCACGACATCAGCACCTTCCAAGCCATCAAGAAGATCCCAAGAAAGCTTTATCCCCTTAAACCGTCCAGGTTCAAGAAGATATCAAGGTACAAGATCATCTCCTTTCAAGACCACAAATCAAGCTAAAGGCTAGTTTCATGGAGCCATCAAAGCCTTTGCTTCCAAGACTTTTATTTTGATTTATTTTCTTTCCTTATGTCATTTTATGACTGTTAGAAGTCCCAAGGTCGAGCCTATATAAGCTCAGCTAGTTTGTCATTGTAAATCACCACTTTGAATTTTATGAATGAATATGAAGTTTTCTAGTTTTCTCAAAACTATTGTTTAAGTCTTTAGAGTGTTGTGAGAAGCAGCTCTTGAGCAACCAGGCTTATCAAAGATCCCTTCCATAGATCTTTGTGGTGTCTATCAATCCATTTCGTCCATCCCATCCACTAGCCAAGCTTGAGAGTTACACAACCAGCAAGCAAAGCTCCATCTCATTCCACTTCAACCATCATTTTGATTAGGCTGAGAGTGATACACATCCAGCAGCCTAATTCCATCCTATCTATCTTTTATTTCTCTTGTTTTATCATTCATAATCATCTCACCCCATTTGTTTTGCATTTGTTTCTGTTTTGCATCATAAAATTCATAAAACTTATAAAATCTATCTTCTTTGTTTTCAGGTTGAACCTCAGCTCATCCATTCTTATAGTCTGGTTTCCAGCCTGTATCATTTGGTATCAGAGCTCAAGCTCCTGACTAAGGTGATATCTATCCCTGCATCATATTTTATTTGCTTGCATTTGTTTTCATCATAAAACCGAAAATCCATAAAAAATTGTCTTTTTTTTTTTTGTTTCAAATTTGTTTCTGCATTTTGTTTTTGTGTTCTTGCTGTTCATCCTTTTAAAACCACTAAAAAGAAAAGAAAAAGTCTTGTTTGATTCATCAAAAATCTAAAATCCCAAAAGAAAGAGTTTGTTTCCTTTTGTTTTGTTTTCCATAATCAAAATCCCATAAAATTGCTGTTTTAATTTGTTTCCTTTGCTTGCATATCATTCAAAAAAAATATCAAAGAAATCATTTTAGTTATAGTTTCATATCATATCATTTTATACATTTCGTCCCTGCATCAGAAAAGAAAAAGAAAATTTTTTTTTTGACCATAGTTTATGCCATTTTGCATATTGTTTTATTTGTTTGCATCAAAGAAAATTCAAAAAAAAAAAAATCAGTGTTAGTTTCTATTTCCATATTTTCTTTCATTGTGTTTATTAGCATTCTATATTATTTTCATTTCGAGATTGCATCCAGAAAACCAAAAGAAGAATCATTTATTGCATAGTTATTTCCTTTCGGTTCAATAATTTGCATAATTCTCGGTTTAGTGTAATTTGCATTGTTGCATCTGATTAATTTTGGTTCGACCATAATTCCCCTATTCTTCACTTGATCTTTGAGATTGTTTGCAGGAAGAAATGGTAGAGAAAGCACACGGCCAAAATCAGATGCCCAAACAGAACCAAAATCTGACAGCTTTGCAAGAGGTTGATCGGATTGCTCAGTTGAGGAAAAGAAAGAAGGCACAAGGCCAACATCCACAGCCAGGAGAAAGGAGATTTGGAGATGCACCAGAGGCTGTCTATGTCGAGCCCAAGCCACCAGATCCTTCAAGGATCAAGCCACTTCAAAACTCTTGCTCTCACAAATTTTCAGTTCAATCTCATGTTGATTATAACCCTTTTGCTGGTAGAGCTAAACCCTTTAAATTTTCAGGCAAAAGTGATTATCTTAGATGGGAAAGAGACATTGATGAGTGGTTCCACTACCACAACATCCAGAAAAAGGAGAGGTTGTCTTATGCCATTGATCTACTAAAAGAGGATGCATTTAAATGGTGGAGACAAGAAGAGGATGATAGATGGTACTACAAGGAGCCAATGATCAAAACGTGGAGAGATCTTAAGGAAGCCATGAGGTATGAGTTTGCACCAGACTTTACAAACTCTCAAATCCAGGAGCTATACCCAAGGAGATATCCAACTCATGGTTCCAAAGAGTCAAGCAAAGTAGCACCACAAGAAGGTCAAAGAAGTCTGCTTCAACAAGAAAATTTTCAGCCCAAACAAGGGCACGCCATTGTCCAATGCCTAGACCAGAAAAGTGACATCCCAAAGGCCATGGAGATGAGTAAAAGTGTCGGCCAAAACACTTTGAGCAGGGCTAAAGCAAACCCACAGCAAGATACCATGCAAGTAAAGGCTAAGGTAAGTCCTACACTTGATAATTTGGTTCATGAATCATCTACCACTTGTATGATGCACTTGTCTTTGTCCAAGAGTGTTATTACAGGTCTTAAAGAGGCTAGATCCCACGGAGATGACACACCAGGAGCACAACTTCTAATGGACCAGAAGGAAAAGCAATCAAGGTTGCTTAAAGAAGCAAAACCAGTAATCCAAGTATCAAGTCAAGGTAAGTGTCTTACATCACCTTTAGATACTGGTTTGAACGTGTGTACTCTTGGAACAGGGATACCAGATGAGAACTCTATGCTTACTGAAGTACCAATGGCCGAACCAGCACATGAGCTCAATCAAAATCCACACCACAAGTGGACACCAAAAACTGAACAATGTGTTGTTCAAGTGCAAAAACCTAAGGTAAATTTCCCTCCAGATCAGAATGCTATTATTAACTCCATGACAAGATTAATGCACTTGTCTTGCCAAAGGAAGAGAGAAATTGGCACAGGAAACCAAGGTGAGTACAAGGCAAACAAAGAACAAGAAGTTCATATTGCCATAGCTGATTTAAAGGTTAATTGTTCTATGTTTTTATCAGTTTATATATTCTTTTATTTTGGTATCATACACTTGTCTTTGCCAAGATGTTTTGACCCAGGGATAAGTCAAGAAGAACATAGAATCCAAGCTGAGATATTGCAAAAAGATGGTCATACCAAACAAGGTAAAAAGTTGCAAATAAGACAGCCATCTAACCAAGCTTGTCCAAAGAGGAATATCAATCTTCCTCATGCTGATGCACCCAAGGTGAATTCGGTCATAAAACATTCTGTTTATGAAACTTCAGTATCAGATATAATTCACTTGGTCTTTGTCCAGAATGTTGATAATTTTTCAGGTTGCAAAGAAGAAAGCTTCAAAGAAATCCCACCAGATAATCTTTTGTTGCTTGGAGAATCAGCCCCAAAGATGGTCAACAATGAGGCTACCAGAAGTGTGGAGTACCATCCATCTCAGAAGAGATGCAATGACCATTTCCAGAGCAGAGGCGTGATCCTATCTTATCTTCTTAAAGGAGAACCACCTGATGCACAACCCATTCCCAAACCAAAACAATACCAAGGTAAGGCCCTAGAATCTCAAAAGAGAATGAAAGCTGACTTGCTCTATCTTTGTGCAACAGGTTATCCAGTTTTGAGGTCAAAACCTTCACAAGGGGGAGGGAATGATGCGGCCATCAAACCAGTGGCTGAACCGGAGGTTCACCAAACCGTCCAAACCAACCACTTTGGCGATACCAGTGACATAGGTCCAGTCCAAGACGCATATCTCTACAACCAGAAGGAATTTCACCATGAAACCAATTTTCATGGATTCTATACTCAAGACGGAGTCAAGCCCAATTGGAATCAAATCCAAAGCTGTCCGGACCAGAAAGTTATGAGTTTTACAAAATGGAGGTTCGCCAGCCCATCCACCCGCGAGTATCCGACTTTAGAAGGAGATTCAAGCCCGAAGAAGGAGCGGCCTGAGCCAAAGACCATCATAGGATTCAAGAGGAGTCTCTCAGATTTCCATAAATCCCAATATCAGGAGAAATGGCCACGAAATGAAGAAGTTATGATCCATTCTCCAAAACCGGCCAAACCAGTTCTGCACATGCCTCAATTGGGAGCTAGCCGGTTCAATCAGCTTCAAACCAGACATTGGCGTCCAGGAGATCATTTCAACCAATCAGGAGTTATTCCAGAAGCCCTTAGCTACACCAAAACCCAGGAGAACAGGCGGTTCAATGAGGATTCACTTAAATCAAACCGGAGCTATTTATGGAAAAATTGGACAATCTTTCGGTTTAATCATTTCCAGCCTAACCAGCTCCGACCAGAAGACATTATCCTTAACCCAAGGCGTCCAGAAGACATTATTCATGGTTCAGAAGAGTTCTATGAGTTCACACCATGCACCAGCAACCATTGGATCAGGAGGATCCTCATTTACACCAAACTGCCTTATTTGGAGTCTCAAGAATTCAAACTCCAACAGCTCTTTTCCCTTGAGTCTAGGCACGACATCAGCACCTTCCAAGCCATCAAGAAGATCCCAAGAAAGCTTTCTTATCCCCTTAAACCGTCCAGGTTCAAGAAGATATCAAGGTACAAGATCATCTCCTTTCAAGACCACAAATCAAGCTAAAGGCTAGTTTCATGGAGCCATCAAAGCCTTTGCTGTGATACCAAATGATACAGGCTGGGATTCAGACTGAACAGTGGGATGAACTGAGGTTAAGATCTGGTCGGATCTGGTACTGGCCGGCCGGTAAGGATGGTAGATGGAGGTGGTTTTGAGCCGATTTGTACCTGACATCAAAAGAGAAGATTTTTATAAGTTTTTCTGGATTAAATAGGATAAACAGAAGATAAACAATAAGCAAATGATGAACAACAGATAGAACTAGATTTTTATGATTTTTTTAGATTTATAAGAATCAAAAGAAAACTAAATGGAAAACAATAAGAAAACAAGCGACAAAGGGATAGAGAGAGATGGGGACTGATGGATATGGATTGACTCTCTCAATCAATGGACGAACAGACTGACTTGAATCACACAAGACTATCTGGACGTGGCTCCTTTAGAACTTAGTGAATCTCACACAAAGAACTAGAGAAGAACAACAAAGAATTCACAACTTTGTTAAAACAGAAAACTATTTCTTAATACTTCAAAATGATCAAGGGTAATTACAATGATGAATGGTCTTGAGCTTATATAGGCTCGACCCTGACTCAACTACAACGTTCTAATACTCTAGAAAGGAAAGAAAATAAACAAAAATAAAGCTGATGGTCTTTGTCTTCAATAAACTAGCCGTTAGGCTGATTTGTAGCCATTTGGAAGATCTGATCTTGTATCTTGATATCTTGGTTTTGTATCCACGAAATAGAAGTCTCTGGTTGCTGAATAAACTCACATTGATCTTGATATCTTCTGGTTTAAAGGGAAAGAGACGTTGGCCTTTAACTCCTCCAAGAGAGAATAAATCGGAAAAGGCAAGTTACCATCAATGACGATCCCATGCTTGCTGGTGTATGATAAAATCATGTAAGGCTCTTCTGGATCGTGGGATGTATCCTCAGGATGCCTTGGGTCGTGTGGATGATGTCTTGGTGGCCTGATCTCGGTTTGGAATTGGTTGGACCAATTAATTTCCCAATCTTTCCATAAGTGGCTCCTTATAACCGGTTTTGGGAAACTGGTTATATCTTCAATTATACTCGGCCTTTCCTCATGATTCTTGGCTTGTTGGATCCATAAAAGATCCCTCTTGAAGTCCATAATCGATTTTGGTTCTGGCCGCTTCTCAATTGGGCTGAAATTCTCTTCTAATTGTCGATACTCGCAAATGGATGGGCTGGAGAACCTCCAACTTGTAAAATCCATAACTTTCTGGTCCGTGAAGCTTTTCTTGAAATTCCAAGCCCCGATTACTCCTTGAGGAGTTAAATCTCTATAAAAAATTGGATTCATGTAAAAACTCCTTCTGGTTTTCCAGATGGACTTCTTTTACTGAACCTCTATCGCTAGTGGCTCCAAGGTGGTCGGTTTGGATGGTTTGGTGAGACTCTGGTTGGGCTTCTGGTTTGATGACCGCATCATACCCTCCCCCTTGAAATAGTTTCGACCTCGAAACTGCATAGCATGAACCAAAATAGAGCAAGTTAGGTTTCATCCTCCTTTGAGATTCTAAGGCCTTACCTTGATATTGTATTGGTTTGGTCTTTGATGGCACATCAGGTGGTTCTCCTTTGAGTAGGAAAGACAGAACTACTCCTCTGTTTTGTTCTGGTGCATTCTTGGGCTGGTATTCCACAGCTTTGGTTCCTGTTAAAATCCCAACATCTTTGGCAAAAGACAAGTGTGTTATGGCAGTCATGGAATAATCAACATTTAAATCAGTTTTATGCATTCCAATTTCAGTAGGTGGGAAAATTTCTTGCTTCTTCTCTAAGTGTGAACTAAGACAATCAGTATGTTTAAAATAATTTTCTAAACATCCTAGTCTCTTATCAGGACATAATAAATCAGTGTGCACAATATCCAAATTATTGATTTTTGAACGAGGGATAGTTGCACTTACCTGATTTAGAAGCTGGATTGGTGCATCCAATGGCACGACCTGTCTGTTTAGGGACTGGTATGGGGGTTCTTCCTGAAGTAAGATGCTGCTAGGCGTAATGCCAGCTACTCCAGAGAAGTGGTGAAGCAAAGACCGCTCCTTTGGAGGTGTATTGTCATCTCTCCAAGACAACCTTTTGCATCATAGGTTCTTTGCTTAATGAGGTACCTGTTTCATACCTCTTGGGACTTGACAAGCACATCATGGTGGCTTTGGAAGTATCAAGAACAGAGTACAATAATTTATTTAAATTATTTTGTACCTCATCATGTGCAGGAACAGAAACAGTTTCTGGTTTCAAGGGACTGCTAGTGGCTGGTTTAAGTTCAGCTTGTGGGTCTGGTTCAGGAATGATTCCTTCTGGTTTCAACCTTGAACTCACGTCCTCCTGGTCCTTATTAAGACCTGCATAATCTTTCTTTGGACAAGACAAGTGCATTATACCAGAAGTAGGAAATTTGCAAACCAATTGATCTATATCTTCACTAGTTGTTTCCAAGTTAACTTCTAGTGAATGAGAAGTCACTACTAACCTAGTTGGACATGTAAAAGCAAAGTGACCTTTCTCATGACATCTATAGCATATGGGTTCTACTGGTTTTGAAGATTTAGAAGACTTACATGGCTTCTTTTTCTTATGGGCTTTAGGCAATGGCTTTGGACTTAGCTCTTGAACTTTGATTTGTAGAGTTGGAACTACTTGAACGCCATTGACCTTTTCTGGAGGTGTGAGCTCGGTTTTTATGAGTTGAGACTCCTGGTTTGGCCCTAGACCGTGAGTCTCCTTGGGCTTAGCTTTCCGGTTTGGCCTTGTTGCCAAAATCAGCCGCCTTGGCTTAGGATTAGTATGGACCCGTATCTGATTCCAGATCTCATCTCCAGCTCCTTTCACATACTCATCATACAAGAGCTCCTTCATGTCTTCCCATGTAGCTTCTGGTTCATCATGGTCAAGTCGCCAATAAGCATCTCTCTCCACTGCCTAAAAGCATCTTCAGTGAGAGTATCTTCAGCAATGGCTGTCTTCTCAACTTCAGTAACTTGATTTGAAACAAACCAATGTTCCATGTCTTGTTCCCAGCACAAGTATGCTTCTGGACCTTGATGATGGCCTGCAAAGTTGATATATCCAGCCTGATCAACATTTCTTCCAGCCTCACTTAAGGCATCTTTCTCTTCAGCAAAGTCTTGTTGATATTCTGTATTTTCTTCATTGACTTCTTCACTGGTTTGTGAACCAATTTCGTCTTGGCTCTCATCTTCCTGATCAGAATAGGGTATCTCACACCATGGTATGCCTCTGGAACGAAAATCTTCTCCATTGTCATCTCCATCATGTTGAGAATATTTTCTCCTCCATCAACATCTTCATAAACTTCACTGGTTTGAGAAAATTCTTCTTCAAGCTCACTTGTTTCTTCTATACTGATTTCAGAATCAGTTTCCTCTTGACATGAGTCTTCCTGGTCTGCTACATTCTCATCACGTTCTCCTTTATATCCAGGGTACTCATCTCCTTCATCTAGACTGATCTCTGATTCAGCCTCTTCTTCATGCCACTCTTGCTGGCTGGTAACTTCATGTGAATGATCAGGTGGTTCCGGTTCAGGATATGCTTCATCAGGGTCGTCTCCATACTCAGACATAGGGTAGTTGTCATCAGAACATGACCCATCACAGCCATCCTCTTCACTGGACCATACTTGGTCGGTTTCATCAAGATTTGAATCATAGGAGTTTTCATCTTCTGAGTAATCTCCCATGGCGTCTCTTCTGTCTCTTTTTTTTTTTATGGGTACCTTGCACAAAGAGAAAACAAGGAGAATCAAGGTGTGCCTTAACAAAAGAAAGAAAGATTTAAGCAAAATCGGAAACTTTATTTATTTTTTTAAAGAAATATGTCAAGCAAACCACGAAATCTATTAAATGAAGAAACAAAATATTTATTTTTGGTTTTCAATTAGAATTTAAAAACAAAGCAAGAAACCAGATTTTTTTTGTTTTTTTTTTTAATTTAATGCAAATAAACTAAATGCAAGAATTCAAATATGGTAAGGGGAGCCAGCAAGTAAATGCAAACAAGATTTTTTTGTCTTTTCAAATTTTAATAATCAAACAAGCTAAATGGTTATCTATTTCGTGCCTCTTCCTGGTCTGAACTCCAAGAACAAGCAAATGCAAAACAATGAACAGAAAATGCAAACTATGCGATTTTTTGAATGAAAACAAATGCAACAGAGATGATGAATGGATAGATATCACCAGATTCAGGAGCTTTTAAGCTCTGATACCAAATGATACAGCCTCAGAATCTCACTTTAGCTTTTCTCACAAGAAATCAAAACCTACGACTAAAGTGGAATGAAGATCGCCACTCAAAGATGTGAAAGACTTTGAGATAAGATCATGAACCAGAACCTAAGTGAATCACACACAAGGATAAAGGTTCCACACTTGTATCCTAAGAAAGCATCTCACATAACTTAGAAATAACAAGAACAAGCATAAAAGCTCTCAAGAGAAAATCTCACTTTTTATTCAATACTCAAGTCTGATTTTACAATGAAATGAGAGGAGCTTTATATATAGCTCTTGGACGAAATCAAAGACATAAATGAAAGGCGGATTTCTAGGACAAATCATAATTAAGAGAAAATCAAATTGCTGGTCAAAAGGACTGATCTCAAGGGATTGTGATTTGCTTATTAAGGAGATGTTGACCATGCCTTTAATACATTTGATCCACATAATTATTAGCTGATAAGGAGGCTTAAGTGGTGGCCTTTGTTTGGGAACAGCCAGCTGGGTCAAACGAACCATGGGCTTGATGTCGTCTAGGTTCATCCGAGTCCAAACATGGAAAGTCTTGTCTACTTTAGGAGCAGTGGATTTGATGCCCACATCACACTAGGAGAATCATCCTCATAATCTTTATTTAATAAGACATCTTTGCCTAGACTATTTACATATAATGCCATTGTCATATCCCCTTCTTATTGTATATGATTCATACATAAAAGTCGGAAACATTATAGAATGTTAAAAAAAAAACGTTTCGGTTCGCCGATTAAGGAAACTATGTGAATTAATCGTACACATTATAGAATGTTTTTCAAATCTCACCTTTGTAGGGCTTTCTGATCCCATCGAATGTGCTTTCATCTTTTTATTTTCTTTGCTTTTAAAACACACAAATATAATATTATTATTTTATAATATGCAAAAAATATATAACCTAAATAATAATACGTAAAATACTCTGTTCCTAAAACCATAATATATTTGTTCATATTTATGTTATTTAAAGAAAAATTAATATGTGATATTGTCTTCTTGGTCATGATATAGGCACAATTTTTTGTTTTAAAATTTTGATATGTGACATTATTTTTTGGTCAGTACATTATATTAATGCATATATATAATCCATTATTTTTATTCATGTTATTTGTTCATATTTAAAACAAACAATGTAAGTCTTACGGGAACCAGTGGAATCAGTTTTGCTAACATTCGCTTTTTATTCACATTTAACTTCTTTTGAAATTTTTGAAATAAATGCAAGGTTTCTATTTAAAATTATAATCAGCATTTAAATTTTAGTCCAAGATTTGCATTACATAACAAGAAATCAGGCATGTAATCATTCAATCAATATGTGGGTAAAAAAAATCTATATGTGGTCAAGATATGTATGATATTATGGAAACATAAATTTCAAAAGTGTCAAGCGTTTTATAATTTATACTAAAAACTATGTATGATATTATGGAAACATAAATTTCGAAACTGTCCAAAGTATAATAGAAACTAGAACTTGATCAGCCCGTGGATGTTTGATTTAATTTGTGTTCAACATAAACTCATAAACTGCTGGTTTTATAAGAAAATCTCATGTACTTTTTATATTTTGTAATTTACATATAGAGTAGAATATATTATTTTATAATTTAGATGTTTGATAATAATATTTTTATTTGCACATGATATTATATTAAAATCTATAACTTGATGTAATTTGATGTAATCGTACTATTCATATATTAACATGTTTTCTTTTGAAATTTATTTTAAAATATGAACAATATACTTTTTGCATTAGTTTTCAATGAGTTATTATTAATTTTATGATATTTTATTTACTTCAAAATTAAACTCTCAAATTTTTATATTTGACTAAACTAAATAAGGGAATTCTTTATATATATATATATATATATATATATAGACAATCCCTTAATTTAAGCCCAAGATTTTTAACTAAGTAATCAACATAAATGCTAATAGACAAATAATTTTGACCATATAAATTATTAGATTCTTTAATATGGTCAAATCTCATAGTTAATATTGTTTCATATTTGTTGATTTTAGTTATAATACTTTTAAAAAAATTAAATTATAAACTAAAAGTTAGGTATTATTCGATTAAAATTTTGGCGATAGAATATTCGTTTTCTTTCAAATCGAAGTGAACTTAACCCTGTCACTTATTAATATGTTATTGAGTTAATGTTTACTAAGGAAATAGAAATAATTCTAGAACCATTTAATATTATTTTCCAAATATTCTAAATTATATTGAAAATAATAATTTACTTGGTCGATAATTTTTAAATTTATTTATTTTAATTTACATTTAAAATAAAAAATAATTCTAGAAGTATTAGTTACAAATTTTTTAAAAATATTAAAATGTGAATATCAATCTATATGCTATCATAAAAGATAGTGACCTATATAATACATGTTCTACGTGTTTTTTACTTCATCTCAATCTCTTTCTGACTAAACTTGGTATGCAACTCTATATTTTTGACCGAAATAAAGACGCCTATTGTTTCCTATAATACCTTACAAATCATGATCATGTCATCATAGTAATGGCCATCATCACTATCAATCATAATTATGTCATTAATTGCGTCCATATTAATTCAAATTTATGTGTTTAGGCGAATCACAATGTCAATCATGTCATTAATATTCTTAAAATTATGAATTAATTATTAAGAAGCACATAAAATTCAAAATAAAAATTTATAATAAATTGCAATCATTTAACTTAAGCAACAAGACCTTGAGATTAAGAGATCTCAATAAAAGTTTAATAAATTAATAATGTTATTGTTCATTAATTTGCACATGAATAAAAAAAGATAGGTTATGACCGTAATTTAACCAAATTCGATTCAATATTAAATTTAAGTTTCATATGTAAATTTAAATAATATTATTCTAAGAAAAGATAGATATTAAGGAAATTTAAATTTGACCGTAATTTATGCAATATCGAAAAAATAGAAAACTGATATACGTAATCATCATAACACATTTTGGTTTCGGTTAATATAAAAAGTTACTATAAATTTATTTAAATTCTCATAACTAATTAAAAATCACACGTAAAATTTTGGGGATTTACTTAAGAAACATTATTAAACAAGTTTTTTAAATAATTTAAAAAATCTAACCAATCACATAAGTTGTAAATTACTCTTATAGATTTAATTTCACAAAATTTACTTCAATTACACCTAACCAATTACACAAGTTTGAAAAAAAATATTGAAACTTACTTTCTATAATATGCACATTGTCCTTCAATCTTTCATTATATAATATGTATGTAATATTTGTGACTAAAACTTTTACCATTCTAAAATCTATAGATTAAAAATTCTATAGTTCATTCACTCACAAGGCGCGGGTATCACCTAGTTAAAAAAATATAATGTAAAATTTAAAGAGTGATCGAGAAAGTTTTTAATTTGTGTTTAAATACGAAAAGAAATGCAAGAGTTACCTTTATATTTGCTACTTGGATCCGGTAACTGGTTTATAAAATTTTTAGGGTATGCGGATACCCATTCGGGTTCGGCTAGGGTCTATTCGGGTTTTGGGTTTTCGGGGTTAAAGATTTCAGTCTCATTCGAATATTTTCTAAATTTCGGTTCGGATTCGGTTCGGATCTTTGCAGGTTCGGTTCGGATTCGAATAACCAGTTAAATTATTTTAAAAATTTAAAATTCAGTATATACTTTAAATTTTTCAAAACTATAAACAAAATAATATATTACATATAAATTTGAATAACATATGTCAAAATGCATAAACTTAACATATAAATTGGTTGTCTTTGAATATTTGGATAGAGAATCAATAGATATTCTAAGTATTTTGGTGTTTTGAGTATACTTTAGCTATTTTAGAAATTTACTTTTGACTTTTGTATATATTTTCAAGTATTTTGGACAATTTAAAAGTATTTTATATATTTTAGATGTTTTAATATATATTATATCTAAAAATAATTAATATATTTAGGTATATAAATCTATTTCGGATACATTCGAGTATCAAAAATACTTCGGTTCAGATCGGGTTCGGTTTCAGTTTTTTAAATACCAAAATTTTGAACCCGTTCGGATATTTAATAAATTTCGGTTCGGATTCGGTGCTACTTTTTTGGATCGGGTTTGGTACGGTTCTTCGAATTCGGATTTTTTGTCCAGCCCTAAAAGTTTTAATTGTCATAATTAGTTAACAATAAATAATGGGAATAGGGGGTGTCTTTGTAAACGTTTTGTTAAAAGGGTGATTTTGCTGTATATTCATATGAAGGCAAAAAATGAAGAATATAGCCATGACTTGGAAGTCGTGTCTTTTTACACCATAGTTAGACATTGAAGTCCTTTGAAGCGCGTGAGCGTTTGTATCTCACACACAACCGGCCATACTATTCTATTTATATTGTCCATATAGAATAGATATCTCAAACATAATTTCAATAATATAAAACAATTTAATTGTTTCAATATTATTTATTTGTAGTGTTTAATGGAATAAACATAATGTCTAATATAAAAGAAGAACATATTTGCTCATAATACATATGGTTTTGTATGATATAGTATATGAAAAGGTATATTTGATTGATATAATATAAATTAAAATACTTTACTATTCTATATGTGATGGTTGTATATATGGATATTATGAGAGAGAGAGAGAGAGAGAGAGAGAGAGAGAGAGAGAGAGAGAGAGAGAGAGAGAGAGAGAGAGAGAGAGAGAGAGAGAGAGAGAGAGATGTATAACTATAATTCTATTCTATATTTTCTAAATAGAATAGATTACAACAATTTATTGTTTGAACATTACAAAATTGAAAGAGAAAAGAAAGAAAGAGAGAAAAAGAGACACATAAAAAGAAAAAAAAAAATGGAAATGGAGATTGAAAACTAAATAGAAGAAAAGTAACAACAAATATATATTATATAATTTATATTCTATTCTATGTCTCGTAGATAGAATAGATAAATAGTTTATTATAACTGTAAATATATAATTTATAAATATATGTTAGTTTTACAAAATTCAAAACTTTTGTATACAGAAAAAAAATCTATAGTTTTATATTTATGTAAGAAATTCAAATAAGTAATTTTTAAACTTATAAAGTTAATTAAAAGAAAGAGGTGAAAGTAAGAAAGGGTAATATAGAAAATAATTCATAAATATTATAGTCTAATGAATACTATGGATAACAATCAATATAATTCCTACTATGTGTATGAGTCCAAATTTCCCTTGTTAAAAACAGTGAAAGTCTGTTGACAAGCAGAAAAAACGACAGTTTGTTAAAAATGTTTTCTCAGGTGTGCTTTTAGCAGGGCGTCTCTGATATGTTGGAGACCCTAGACAATTTAGTAAGGGTTTTCAAAAAAATTTGTTTTTTGCAAATTTGGAGGCCTTTTTCTATACTAATTTTTCTAAAAAAATTGGGAGCCCTAAGCCAATGTTTCACTTGGCTGTGCTCAGGACCACCTCTCCTTTTAGTGAAGATCTTTGGAAATTAATGATGAAGAGGATGGGCTACAGACCGTTTTTATTCCACACTTGGACAGCTCTTATGGAGTGGCTTCAAATCAGAGACACCACTTGTTCTACAACCCTCAAATGCATTGCTGTCCAAGCTACTATCTCTATAATATTATTTGAGAAGTCAGTTTCCTATGTGTCACGCTCACATTAATTTTCATGATGGTTGATTACCGAAGTACCCTTAATAAATTAATAATATTATATTAAAATACTATCATTGATTTTAGTTTAGTTTTCTTTTAAAGTTTTACAAATAAAATATATAATAAAAGGAAACAATTATAAAAAGAAAACAAATATAAAAATGTTTGTATAGAATATGATTTCATTAAAAGAAAAATTCACAAAATAGTAATATTACATTTAAAACATATTTTAAATAACATAAAATATACTTTTGAAACAATAAAATACAATTTCTTTATATTTATATTTCGTAGATGAAAAAATATTTTTGTATATAATTTGATCCCATTAAACAAAGTTCATACAGATAATCTTGATATTATGAAAATAAATATTATTTCTTTTTAAAATAATTTAAGCAATGCAAAAATATATTTTACAAAGTATTATAAAAAAATTAATTTATATCTATTTTCTTAGATGATTAAATAAAATAGTTAAGTTAACATAAACTGATATATGTTTAACTGACTAAAAATTGTTTATATTTAATGTTATTGAAATATTTATTTATTTTTTTCATGTATTTAGTTGAATATATCTTAGAATTACAGAAAAAATATCTATAAATTATATTTTACTTATATAATATTATTTCTCAAAAACAATCACAAAATATTTTTAATGCTTATTTTTAATAGATAATAAAAAAACTAAAAATAAATTTTAACAATAAACACATTTTGATCAATTAATTACAAATATTTTTAAATAGCATAACACTATATAATTTAGAGAGTAGATATAATATATTTTATCATTATTAATTTTTTTGTTTCTTAATGTTTAGTTTGCTTTTAATTTCATGTTTTATGTTTGTGGAATTTAATATAACCATAATCAAAATACCAAAAATCTGAATTCTTATTTTAAATTGTCTAAAATAAATTTCAGCTTACCATTAAATAAATCTAAAGTATAAAATTATTTAGGGTTTATAAAATATTTAAATTATTATAAATATTGATATATGTTCATGAGCTTTCAAAAATTATCAGTTACTTATGTATGTAACCTCCTATTGATAATCACTTTTTATAATACATTTTAAAATCACCATATAATTTGATAATATTATGAAAATACATGGATATTTAAGAGATAAATGAAACTAATTTGATTTGACATAATTATCAAAATAATTATACTTTAGTTTGGATTTGAAAGAATATATGTAACTCAATATACTCACAACAAGAGTGACACGACTAATCTAACTTATATCTAAAATCATAAATTTAATTACAATAAAAATATATGGTTTGATAATAATAATTGATTTATTTTATAAATATAAATTATTAGATGACTCATAACATATTAATAAATAAAAACAAAATATTAACCAAATGTTACAATTTATGTATTTTGCAAAACTTTATATATATGCATAAAATTTCAGAATATTATCATTATATTAATTTATGTATTTTTGAATCAGACATTTTAGTTTATTTTTTATTTCATTCTAAGCATAATATAAAATGATATATTTAAGATAAAAACCAACGTAAATGCGAATAAGAAAATTAATCAAAATTTTAATATATTTAAAATAAAAAATTATAGT
Organism: Brassica nigra; assembly: GCA_016432835.1. Lineage (NCBI taxonomy): Eukaryota > Viridiplantae > Streptophyta > Magnoliopsida > Brassicales > Brassicaceae > Brassica > Brassica nigra. The sequence goes on from CM028242.1 coordinate 13,803,634, forward strand.
TGAATTCAGATAAATAAATGCAATTCAATATATCTAAATAATAATTAAATCGACTGTAACAACAACAAAACCGGCTTGAAATAACATATCTAAAATCATGTCTAACTAAAGTAATATAATATTATTAATATAAATTATACATACAAATTATAAATTAATTTAAAATAAAAGAAAATATCAATCGGTTATTTCAATATATTTACTTTATAAATATTTATATTCGTGCATGAGTACAGAAAAATCACCTAGTTTACCATATTTGGGCAGAAAGAAATCGTAGACTTCACTCTGCGGTATCTTCGTCTCCCCTCGCTACCTTCAGAGTCATTGATAGGCTGATCCGCAATTTCATCCATGCTCGGAAGAACCTCAAGACTTTCAGGAACCTAATGCATCTTTGGCTAAAGCATGCTTAGTGATTTGTTTGTAATTTGGCGCATGTCATCTACCTCTAAGCCCAGCGTTGTTTTTTATTCTTTTTTTTGGCAACGACAGGCTTAACCGCTAAACTCTTTGTACATGTACAACCGGCTTCATTTTATGAAATTTACATACTTATAAAAAAAAAGTGTTTGAGAGTAAACATCATAACACGCTTTTTTAAAATAAAATCATAACATGTATAATGCATCAAAAAAGTGACTATCGAAATCGAATCTGACCAACCGGTCTCGAAATACTAAATTGAATATCCTTATTTGGAATACATATAAGTTAATTAAGCTTTAAACATATGGGGTTAACTGTAAGGCGTTATAATGAGTGAGTAATATAGAATGACATCAAGCAGGATAAATCTAACTGACTTGGACTTCGATTGGTAAAGACTTTCGCTTTATAAATATGGCTGTAGATAATTTGACTGTTGAAATTTTGACTGTTAGTTTAAGTTTTACTAAAATCAAATTGGTAGTGAAAATTGTGAAAGTTTTGAATAATAGTTTAAATTTTTTATTCAAAATGTAGAATTATACTATTGTTAAAAATTAAATATATATATATATGTGTGATTATAGAAATAGTACAATATGTATCTCAAATGAACAAGAAAAAAAATTCAATGATTAATTTGTCAATTTTAGGTTTTTATAAAACTGTTACAAACTTATATAAAATATTTAGTTATGAAAGAAACAAAATATATATTTATAGAGAAAAAATAAAAAGAAGAAAAAAGTTGTAAAAGTCATCTATTGTAGGCTTTAGAAAAAGCAACACAAAGGAAAAATAAAAAACTTATAAGAATTTTAGAGATTTTATGATGATTACTTTTTTAAAAAAAAAAGCTTGATTGGTAAAAAAAATGGTTTTAGAGACTTTCTAATCCCACAAAGCCTTCAAAACACTAACGCCAATCAGTCCCCAAGAAGAAAACAGAAATTAAATGAAACTCAAGAAGTGAAGTGACACATATTTCTTTATGATATACGGCTTTTTCCATTTCGTTATATATATGTTTTAGAAAAAAAATTCACTTAAATAGATTTCATAAAAATAATTTTCTTATATTTTTATAAAATAATTTGTTAACTTCAAAAGAAAATAATTGAATTTATTGATTAAAACTGAGAAAATAACCATTAAACTTTGAACTTTTAAATTAAAGCCTTCCAACTCGTGTTTACAAAATTCATCAACTTTTAAATATTTGGTCATTTTAACACTCATTTTCTGTTGACACGGCCATATAAGAAACTCGAATAGTCAAAGAACATAAATACTATTAATAACCATAATTAAGGTTAATAACCGTTAAAATTGATAAAACGTAGAGACTGAGAATTTTATCACCTAAAACCCGACAAGTGATTGATAGTGACAATTTGACTTTATCAAACTGATGAGAATCATTACCTGTCGCATGAGAATCACCACTGCTTGATTTCATCGGAGATTGTCTTCCAAATCGATTTGTGGAAGATGAAATCGATTTGGGATTAGGTTTTTGAGCGAGGAAGATGAAATCGATTTGAGATTTTTCTTTAAACGAAATATTTTAAAACAACATCATTTTGGATTTTATGACTGTTACTCGAGTTTAACAGTTGTTTATTCCAATTTTTTTAAAGGCTAGGTCAACAGAAAATGAAAGTTAAACATCCAATATTTTAAAATTAAGGATTTTTTTGATCAAACGAGTTCAAAGTTTTTTTTGTTTTAATTTGAAAGTTCAGAATCTTAATGGATGTTTTTTCATTAAAAATTTAGCAAATAATAAATTTATGATGGTGATTTAATGTATCTTTTTAGTGTACAAAAACATAAAACATCTTATTATATAAAGCTTGGTTCTTCAAAGTTACTAATTAATATGATCGCGACATGTGTCAATAAATTTTTTAAGATTACGACATGTGTTTATCTATCTCATAATTAAAAATATATATACTAAGATATTAACAAAAATTTTTTATTAAAAAGTAGTTATAAAAATTATGTAATAGTAATTTTCCATTTTAAAATCATAAACAAAAGATAATTGCAAACGATTATTTGATAGTAATTTTCCTTTTAATATTAAGTAATGTGTTAAAATTTATAATGATATAAAATATATATACTAAGATAAAAAAACGAATTTTGAAATAAATAAAATTTTATTTAATAGTAAAAGAAATTAAAAAAATTATTTAATAATATTCTTTTAGAAATTTTCCTTTAAAAATCCTAAACAAAACAAAGATTTGAAAAATAATTTGTAAAAGACTGTATTAAACTTGGTTCTTAAAAGTTGTTAATTAATATGATTGTGATACTTGGAAATTATATATTTAAAATAGTGATATGTGTTAAAATATCTCATAATTAAAAATAAATATACTAAGATAATAAATATGATTTTGTTAAAATTAATATATAGTAATTTTCCATTTTAAAATCTTAAACAAAATATAATTTGATAGTAATTTTATTTTTAATATTGTGACATTTGTTAGAATATCTCATAATTATATATATATATACTAATAGAATAAAACGAGTTTTGAAAAATAAATTTCAAAACTATTTAATAGTAAAATTTAATTTTAAAATTATTTAGTAGTAATTATCTAGAAATTTTGCTTTTTAAAAATCCTAAAGAAAAAATATTTTTAAAATAACTTATTTAATACTAATTTTCCTTTCAAAAATCCAAAAAAGATTATTGAAAAGATTATTTGGTTTTAAATTTCTTTTTAAAATTTTGACATGTGTTAAAATATCTCATGATTAGTAAAATATATAACAAGATAATATAAACAATTGTTATAAACAAAAGTAATTTTAGAATTATTTAATGGTATTTTTCTCTACTTTTTTATTTTTAAAAATTTTAAACAAAAATTTGTCAAATAATTTATTTAAATATTTTTTTTCTAAATTTCTAAAGAAAATATATTGTAAAAAAATTTGATAGTAATTATCCTTTCCTAATATCTTAAACAGAAGAAAAGAAAATTGTGAGATAGTGTTTAATAGTAATTTTATTTTATTTTTTTCAAATCCTAATCAAAAAGATTTGTAGAATAATTATTTCAAATATTTTTTATGAATAGTTAATATTCTTATTTAAAAATCAGAAACCAAAAGGAACTATAATTATTCACATCTATATATGTGATCAAACTCGCTAATTTTCTTTTTAAAAATCATAAACCAAAATGAATTATAATTATTCACATCTATATATGTGATTAATCTCTTTCTCTCTCATATATTGACAAGAGACACAAGAAAAATATCAGGTGGATTTTTCTTCATGTTTTTTCACATCTTCGCGTGTTATCCTTTTTTGGGTGTCACATGTTGAGGAAATAAAACTGATGTTCAAATTTTTAAAAAAATATAATTGTCATGCTGCCGTACGTTAGTTATTGTTACAGTTATACTTAGGCGTTTGTACATATAGATGTAGGGGTGGATATGAATCGGATATCTAGGTTTTTCGAGATATTCTGATCCGATCCTTTTTGTCAGAATAATCAATTATTCGATCTGATTCAATCCGTAGCCACCCCGATATTCGATGTTTTGGATATCCAGAAATTTTTAGAATTTTGGCATGATATCTGATTCGATCCGTAAAAATAAATTAAAAATTAAAAAATAAATAAAAAATTCCAAAAAGACAAAATTTATTACTTTTAAAATTTTTATAAATAAGTTAATAATTTAGTAAATAAAAATACTATAAAACTTATATACAATATAATATTTATATAACTTATATATATATATACTTTAATACATGTATATATATGCATATAACGGATCAGATATCCATTCTTAAAAATATTAGTATTTATGATTTGCTTCGTTTCTTTTGGATATTGCATATAAGTATTTGCTTTGCTTTGTAGATTTACGGATATTTGGAATTTTTCAAATTGAAATGGATAACGATTCAAATCAAAATTTAAGGATATTTTATCCATCCCTAAATAGATGTTATGTTGATGTGACTAAGTTAATGTGACTATTATGCTTATGTGTGATTATGCTTATCTGTGTTTAATCTTATCGATATATAAAATTAGTAGTGTTGTTGTAGATGCTACTATTAAGGAATTCAAATCGAAGAGAAAGATTTTGCAATAGAACAGTGTCACTAATAACTCACCTAGACAACATGATTATTAAAGCCGAAATCCTAACCGGAAGTTATGTGGAAAAACAGACTTTTATTCCTAGAATAAGTCTCATACCAACAGATGTAAGATGACCTTTCAAACTGAAAATATTTAAATTTCCTATAAGAGTTTGCTATCCAATGACTATCAACAAGAGTTAAGGTTAAAGTTTAAAAGGTTAGTCTATTTGACAAGTCCAGTCTTACAATTATATGTTGCACTATCAAGAGTCACTACAACCGAGAACTTCAGATTTTAAAGTATGGCGACTATAGTGTTTTATAAAATATTATATATAGAAAAAGAGGTTAAAGTCACACCATGAATGTTAAAGTAAACAAATTTAATGTTTTATCTAACAATATATTCGATATTTAGCTGACTATCTAACAATATATTCGATATTTAGTTGACTATCAATAAAACATATTGATTGGTATTGTGTAACATTAATATTTTGAATTGAATTGTTTTTAATTTGTCTTACACAATATAAATAATATGGAGAGTTCACACTTATATATGTTTTAATTAACTATAACTAATATTATTTTGAAAAATAATTAAAAGTGAAGTATTTATTAAAATAAAATAAAAATATCAATATACTATTTAAAACACCATGATTATTGAAATAGAAATATCAATCAAATTTATGTAAGAAAACAAATTATTGTTATTAAAATGGCACCAATATATACGGAAAATCCAAAACTAATGTGAAAAATATTTTCATCCCTTTTATGTGTTCGTGAAATTAAAACATCAAATAATACCCGTGCAACGCACGGGTCCATATCTAGTCTATTTGTAAAGAACAGTAGTATCTTTATATTTTTGGTAACTACCGTGATCTTAGATTGTATCAGGTAGAAAAATTTAGCTAACATTCAATTGAAGATTCAAAAAGGCTTTACGTAAATGGGCCTAAGATACGACGAAAACTGAAACAGAAAGGCATCCTTCTCTGACTCTCAGTATTCTTTTTATGGCAACCACCTTTTATGCCATCACAACCACCTCATCATAGCCCATTAAGGCAAATTAAGGCTCAAACTAAATCTAATCACTAATCATATGAATGAACAAAATACTAAACAGAGTTGGCAAAAACATGTAAACCCATCAGAAAGAATAGATTGCAGTGCAGTAACCTGATAAACCGGCAGAAACACATTCCTACCAATTTATAATCACACGCGACCAACATTATTGAAGCAAATATTAAAATAAATGTGCTTAAGACTACTAGACCAGCTTCAAAGACAGAAAAATCTCAGCACGTCTGAAGAGCAGAAGCATAGTTTGATGTAGGAGCAGTTAAACACCTCTCATGTCATCGTTTTTTTTTAACAAAGTAGGCTGCCTGAATCACCGCTCCGTTTCTCATCATTACCATTCATAATAAATTTTAAAAAACAAGATGAAACTATGTGAAATCTATCTCACGCGCCCAATATCAATACACGATTTCGGACAGAAACTGAGACACATTTCAGATTGTGGTCTTTTTTTTATTTAGGGCGCTGCATTCATCTCTAAGGCATCGTTATAAAGCTTAAGAGTCAAACTCCAGTCCCAAAGCAAATCTAAAATCACATGAACAAAAGCATAAAACAAATCACACGGAGAAAAACAGATGTTGAAACCAATGGTTTGTAATGGTTCCTAGAATGTTAGAGATGACTTAATTAGGGTTACAGTGGAACACAGCTATTTAAAAGAGCAAAAGGACGGAGGTCGTTAGGTCAAAACCTTGATGGGCTTGTTTTGGGCTTTCAGTGTACATTTTAATTATATAACCAAACTATTTACTCGGGATACTAAATAATTTGGGCCTTTTAGGCCTAGTGGTCGGAGTCCAAAAGCGTAACTGCTTCTAGAATTTATAAACAGATTGTAAAAACTAAAAAGACACGCCAGATAAAGGAGTGTGAGACGCACGCAGTATTGCAGCGCGTGTGGTCGCGGAGAGAGGAGGAGCAGGGATGTCAATTGGACATTCTATCTATGGACGGTCCATGTCCAAATCAATATGGACTAATATGGACACGTCCAAATTCGTCCGAAATATTTTGTTGTCCAAATGGACTACGCGCAAATATGCCCAAAGACCAATGGACAAGACCAGATGGACATGGACCGTCCAAATCATTAAAATATCTAGGGTTAGTATCTAGATTTTAGGGGAAAATTCTAATCTTTCTTTCATTTGGCCGTCAGATTCCATATCTCTCGATCTCCATATCTCTCAATCTCGAGCTCTCCATGACTCCATCTCTCTCGATCTCGAACTCTCCATCTCTCTGACGAAAACCCATCTCCGACACAAACCCATCTCGAACTCTCCCTCAATCTCTGACGAAAACCTATCTCCAGCGCTCGTATGATGTTCTTTCAATTCCCATTACAACTGTATCTTCTGAGTCGTCATTCAGTGTAGGAAGCCGTATTCTTAGCAAATTATAAGCCGTCTTCTTCCGTCGAATGTACAAGCTCTCATTTGTACAAGAAATTGGCTGCGTGGGTTTGAAGTGTCGAGTAAGTGTTCTGATTTTCTACTGATTTTTATACCGAAATATTTGTAGATATGTCTCTTTACTTGGCTGCATTGTTGATATGTCTCTTACCTCTCGTATTAGGTGATTAATAAGGAGAAGAAGAAGAAGAGAATGAAGTATGAAGTTGATTTTAAATTTAACTATCTTTTGTAAAACATGAAGTTTAATTCTAAACTTAAGTACCCTTTTGTAAATATGGAGTTTAAATCCAAGTATCTTTGTTATATATGAAATTTAGAATCTCTACATCTTTTTACATTAAGTGGGCATCTAGACTCCATGGACAGTCCAACTGGCCATGGTCCTATTTGGACATGGATTACTTGGACATGGTTCTATTCGGACACCAAGACTAAAAACACCAAAAAAAGCCCATCTGGACACGTCCACTTCCATCCGAATCGCCCAATTGACATCCCTAAGGAGGAGGATGAGCTGTAAGGGGTCCCACATTTTTCTGGGAAATGGCCCCCCACATATGTTGTGTTTTGGGATAGGCGCAACCGTTTCACAAACATCCAGCGACTCATTTATTATTTTATTTAAAGGCTATGATCTCTTTTTATTTATATTTACCTGATACCTCAGCATTTACGAACATTTTTCTTTTCATTTCACAAGAATCTTTTTTTTGTCGACTATCCATCTTGGCTAGATCAAGTGGAGAACAGACGAGCCGATCCTCCGAAGAGCATCTCCATCTGTTCGGGTCTGATCAATATGGAAAAAATGTAGCCTCTGGTCCTTGCCTCTTTTGCTAACGCGTCTGCCCGGCCATTCCAACTCCAAGGAATATGAGACAGACTCACATCCTCGAAGTCTTCCTGTAACCTCTGGAACATCTCGATCTCTGTCGCGAATGATGGTCAATCCATCAGATTTGTAGTCATGTCCACTAAGTCCGAGCAGTCCGTCTCAAAACGGACCGAGGTTATCCTTCTGTCTCTCATGCATGAGGCTGTCCAAAGTAAACCTTCCATCTCAGCATGCAGAGCTGAGAGGCTCCTATTACACGCTCGCAGTCCAAAGTATTATGTGGCCAGTTGATCATTGAGACTCCATCCTAAACCACTAACACTGCCATTATTGATCCATGATGCATCAATTTGACAGGTAGGGATTCGGAGGTTCCAAGGGGACACTACCTCAGCCTCTATAGTAGGGGAATCGTTGGGATCCTCATTTGCTTCCTTCTTTTCATTAGCCTTCCTCCAACATTCTGCCTCAAGAAACGCATGTTGGAGAATGTCAATAGGGGATACGTCTTTCCCATTAAAGAATTTGTCGTTCCTCGCCTTCCAAATGTACCAACAGATCCATGGGAAGGTATCGAATTGTGGTCTCAAAAGAGCCACTTCTTTCCTCTTCCAAAACAGGAAGTTCATGTTTTGATATATCGATGTACTCGGGAAGTAACCCGGAAGGGACGGATAGTCCGATATAGCCAAACCTGAAGGGCTGGAGGGCATTCAAAAAGAAGATGATTAATTGACTCCACTGGACCAGCACATCTAGGACAACTCCTATCGGTGGTCAGGTGTCTATACATGAGCCTCTCTGCCGTCGCCACACAGCCCGAGATAGCTTGCCACAAAAAATGCTTTATCTTACTCGGGGCCTTTATCTTCCACACATGGCTCTGTAGACTCGTGATACTTGGGCCTTTTCACAAGAATCTTAAGATTGATATTTAATCAAAGTTCGTCGAATACTTTTGTTTTCTTTTAAGAAAATCGGCACCTCATGAACCAAAGGCTGCTATAATCCCACGTGGTGAGTTAACACAATCGAAACCGTCCTTGCAGATATCTGTAGGGGTGGGACGGATCGGGTATCCAGAGAATTTTAAGGTATCCGAATTCGGATCCTTATCCGGCGGATCCATGATTTTACTATCCTTATCCGGATCCGGGATTCTCGGATATGCGGGTGTCAGATATCCTTCTAAAATTGTAATATCCGGCGGATATCCGGATCCGAATTTGGAACCTTAAAATAAATAAAAATAATATTAAAATATATAAAATATTAACAATAATTTAAAAATAAAAAATGTATACAATGTTTTAATTATTTCTATATATGCTATTACAAATTTTATATATAGTATTATAAAATGAAATTATGATAAATAAAATTAGTTTTATATATAGATATTACTATTTTAAAAATAATTATTAATAAAAATCACGGATCCGGATATCCGGACTAAAAATTTTAGATATCCGGATCCGGATTCGGTTTTGATGGATCCAACATTTTATTATCCGTATCCGGATTCGGCCAACATTGCAAACAAGAGACAGATGACAATGGAAGAAAAGGCAAAGCTTGGTGTAAGTCTACAAGAACTGCCTCCTGAGAAGCTTGGGCAGTTGATTCAGATTCTCAAGAAGAGAGCTACGGATATACCTCAAGAAGGAGACGAAATTGAGTTAGATATCGAAGAGTTGGACAGTGAGACTCTATGGAAACTTGATCATTTTGTCACTAACTACAGGAAGATGGCAAGCAAGATCAAGCGACAAGGGTTTATTCAGAACCTGTCAACTCCACCAAGAAATCTGGTAAGCGAGTTTATGATCCATTGTATCAAACAGCAGAGCATAGTTTCTGTCTGGTTAGTAATGTTCTTATTTGTGTCTGTTTTCAGCCTCCGGTGATGGAAATGGAAAGTGCTGAGAAGAGAGTGAGGAAAGGAGGGGATGCAGGAGAAGAGGATGTAGACATTGGGGAAGATATACCAATTGAGGATTATCCATCAGTGGAGATTGAAAAGGATGGTACTGCTGCTGCAAGGGGTGGGTCTAGTTCTTCTGGCAGCTCTAGTTCCAGTGGCAGTTCTTCTTCTAGTGGTAATAATTTTTCCTTTCATATGTTTTTTGTTACGGTTAAATATTCCATCTTTTTGGCCAATGTTTTAAACGTCCGTCTTATGTGACACTCTTTCTGCAGATCTGCAGATTCAGAGTCAGGGAGTTCATCAGGAAGTGATTTAGATGCTGATAGTGTACAATCGCCATTTGTGGAAGCAAAAGAAGCGCTGTGATAAGTTTTATGATATATAAGCAAAGCAAAAGCAGGACGATCTTGAGAGGAGGTAGTTCAGTGTAAAGGGAAATAAAAGGAAAAGTCTAATGAAGAAAAGATTTTGAATGTTACGAAACGGTAGATGGAGAGAAAAATGTGAAGGGTAGTTTTTAGATTCATAGGTTGAGAAAGTAGTGGAAGTGTTTATCTTTTTTCACTTTCAAATTAAGGTTGTTTAGTTCTTTTAGAGTAGTGGTGACAGGAGGAACAGAGGTTGAAGGTGACCTAGTATGAAGAGTTTCATGTGGTGGGTTTGTTCCTATTTGTTTCTTTGTTCATGTTCAGGCAAAGAAACATATCCTGGGTTGAGATTTTCACAAAGAATGAAGAAGTAATTTCTGGTACTTCTCTGGATTTTGGTTGATAAGACTAACAATACTTGGCCAAGAAATGCTCAGTGAAAAGCATATAAAATGTTCTGGTTTTATTGGATAGCATTTATAATCCTTAAACCAAGGTACGAGGATCACTCTTCCAGATAAACGAGAGAAAACATAAGTTTTAAGCCGAAGCAGCCAAGAGTCCGTTGTGTCTAAGAAGAGGCTCAGGGGAAGGTTCTCGTCCTCTGAACGCCACAAAAACCTGTACAACAACGGCACCACAAAAAATGATCATTCAAGCACAGCAAACGACTTTGTATCTATAAATACAAGTAGAACCTAAGAGATGGAATTTTTACATGCAGAGGCGCTTTTCCACCTCCCAGAGCAAGTATGGTGTTTCTGAATCTCTGCCCTGTTTCTTTAACAGCCTGCGTGTTTTGCAACAAAAAGAGAAGCTCATAAATCTGGATAAAAAACCTAACTGAAAAGTTCGTAATTATATGTTTCTGCTATAGCATATACCTTGATGTCATCCAATCCAGCATCCTCAAAAGCTGAAAACGCATCCGCAGACAAAACCTCCGCCCACTGCACGTTTTCCGCAAAAGCGTTTGATTAACATTAATTAAAGAGATTTGTAGAACTAGTTAGTAACATAAAACAAGAGAATATCAATTACCTTGTAACTGTAATATCCAGCTGCATAACCGCCTGGCGAAACATGAAAATGCGAGTGAGTGAGAGAAACTACAGAATGCACCTGCATTAAGTAAGCTGTCTAAGGGTGGTTATTGTACAGGGCTTACCTGCAAATATATGGCTGAAGCTACAGAGGAATCTATCCTCAGGAAGTGGAGGGATCACTTGTGTCTTTATGGATACCCTTTGATCAACATCGTAAATAGACTCCGTCCCGCCTGGCACATACTTTGTGTGCAGCTCCAGATCAACAGTAGCGAACTTCAACTGAAACAAAACAAGAGCCATATTTACTGAAATGTATTCCTACAGATCCGCTGCAGAAGAGAATCCCGGTACAACATACGAACATCAGCAGTTATGATGTACTAACCTGACGAAGACTTAGAGACCCTGCACGGAATGTTCTTGCAGCCAGGAGCTTCTTGTATACATCCTCTGGAAGTGTTTCTCCTGTTTGATAATGCTTAGCAATGCTCATTAAGGTATCTCTGAAACCACCACATTCACATAATGTTCAATACAAATGTACTAGTTAAATATTTGTAGAACAAAATCGACATGGCAGTTGAACCCAAGAACCTGTGGTAGCACCAGTTCTCCATAAACTGTGAAGGTAATTCAACTGCATCCCACTCGATATTTCGGATACCAGCCACTAAACCCTCATCTTCTTTGGTAAGCATATGCTGAAGAGCATGGCCAAATTCATGGAACACAGTCTCTACCTGTAAATCAGAATGATATTATCAAGCTCCTTACACTAATTCCAAAAGCACCAAAAGTTTCAGGTATGGAAAGCTACACAAAGGTCCAAAATAAACTGAAAGAGTTAACTCTTTCCATACTCCCCCCCTCACAATAGATATGATCTAAGATTTTCTTTACCTCACGGAATGTCATAAGGCTTGGCTTGTCACCGACCGGTGGAGTTTGGTTGCAGACCATCTGGGCAACAGGGAGCCTAACGGAGGAACCCTTCTGGGCCATGACTCTGCTACGGGAAAAAACTTCATCCATCCAAGCGCCTCCTCTCTTTTCCGAAGGACGAGAGTATGGATCAAAGTAGAAATAAGCAGTTGGATTTCCAGAAGAATCTTTCACGCAGTAGAACCTAACGTCGCTGTTCCAGACCTTCAAGGCAATGATGTATAACATGTTAACATAGATAACAACATGCTGATAATAGGGAGAAGCAGAACAGAACAAGCTCCAAATTTTACCGGAGCTACACCATCGGCCGGCACAACATCAATTCCAAATAGTGTCTTGGCTAGACGGAAAAGCCCATCCATAACCTTTGGCAGTGAGAAGTAGGGTCGCAGTTCTTCCTACAAAGATACAAGCAGTGACTGATAAACGTCAACAGTTTCAAAATAATATAGTTTTAAGAATAAGGAAAAGAAACCTCATTAATATCGTATTTCGATTCACGGAGTCTCTCACTCCAGAAAGTGATGTCCCAGTGAGTTAAACTGTCAGCTTCTGCAGCACCTTGGTTCTTTGCATAACTCTTAAGGTCTTCTATGTCTATGTCCATAACGCATGCAAACGGTAATAAGGTTAACTATATATTGAATCATTGATTACTCGATTTAATGAAAATCTTTACGAAACGTTACCTTGAACAGCTGGAGCCCAAGAAGCACTGCGAAGCTTTTCTAACAGCTCATCTGCTTTCTCTACAGTAGCCATTTTCGTGGCCATGCTTACCTGGACAAGGAGAGCCGCAATAAATTTAAGCTCACGAGTAAAGGAGAGTAGCTTGACTTAGTGAGATGACTGTACCTCAGCGTAATTTCTGTAACCAAGAAGCTTAGCTTTCTCCAATCGGAGCTTCAAGATTTGGTCGATAATTGCTGTATTATCTAAATCACCGGAAGAGGCACGAGACAAGTAAGCACGATAAACTTCCTCACGCAGAGAACGATTCTTGGCATGTTGCATGACGGGGAGATAACTAGGAGCATCCAGTGTAATGAGCCATGGTCCAGTGTCAGCAGTTGCATTTTCATGGCCCTTAGTCATATATCAAGACGCATCAACAGCTGTAAAACCCCAAGTATAAAAACGATATGAAACTTTATATTTTGGATATGGTCAATACCTTGGAAACAGCGGCTTGCGCAAATAACCCAAGAGCAGATGGCGGCAACCCTTCAATCTCTTTCTTGTCTGTTATCAACTTTTCAAACTTCTTTGTGGCGTCCAAAACATTCTCTGAAAACTTATGGGAAAGTTTTTCGAGTTCCTATAGTGGAAAGCGGCAAATCATGTAAGCACATGATAATTCTAATAACACAGAAGCCATTCTTGTGGACACAAGATGACATTTATTCGTCAGGAGTATTAGACAGACCTGTTCAATTTTGTTAAAGTCTTCTCTCTTGTCATCTTCAAGCGCAATACCACTGAGAACCGCCTCCTTTATTTGTGCTGAAAATACAGGGACACCACAGTTAGCACATATCTCTAAAAAAAACAAGTTCTTTCTTATGCTCCAGTTGTAGTTACTACTTGCCTTCTACTAGTCGTTGACGAGCCTCACTCAGTGTTTTCCAGTCAGAGGATTCTCGGATGGACTTGAAGGCATTGTAAATAGGTTTGCTCTGCCCCAACCTGAGCTGGAACTTCACCTTCTCTGGCTGTAGATGAAAGTACGGTTAGAATACGAATCTTAATTCACTGAACAAACGAACACAAACTCAGAACAGCCTTTTGTCTGAAAGTATCATTCTTGCATTTGAAGAAAACATTTAATGACAATCAAACACATGTAGACAACAAATGTGTAAGAGCTTCACATCAAAATAAAAGCACATAAACTGAATTCAAACCACTCGTGAACAACAGAAGAAGACAATTATAAACTCCTTACCTGAACTTCTTCAATGGCAGCACGAAGCTCGGATGTGTCCTTGACAGCCTTAAGATGATTGATGATTCCCCAAACAACAGATAACCGATCAATAATCCTCTCCAATGGCTCCACTAGTTTCGTCCATGAAGGCTCTACCGTTTTCTCTAACTGCTCCAGTTCAGCTTCCTGGCAAAAATCAACAAAACATCAACAACATCAGCATGCATTCACATCATTAACATAAAGCAAGCGATGCATGAAAGAGAATCGTACGAGTTGCTGCAACAGAGAACGTATCCCTGGTCTGACATGGTGAGCATCGACGACGTCGAACGGAGGGAACTCAAAGTTCTGTAAGAGAGGGTTCGAGGAGAGAGAATCTTCAGAAGCCATTGAAGAAGACGATCGAGAGAGAATGGGATGGAGTGCAGGTTTGGATCTCGGAGGGAGGGAGGGAGGCGGACAGAAAGTTAAGGAAGCGAAGCTGATGGGGCAAGTATATGATTTAAGAAAAGTTAAGGGGTGGAAATGAGAATAACATAAACTTGCGTTTGCGTTACGAGAGTCCCGAGATTGTTAATACTATTAGAAACGATGCCCCATTCAACGAGAGACTTACACAAAGAGACACATTATGTCTTTTCTTTTCATCTAAGAACACATTGTGTCTTTGACACACTTTGTGTGGAGAGCTGTCCTTTCTTAGACAAAAATAACCTTATTTTTGTGTAACTAAAAAAATATTGGTTGTAAAGAAGTAATGGTAAGCTAATTAAAGTTTTGATGGAATAGTTCTTTTTGTTGGAGGAGAGAGAGAAATAAGATTTTTTATATAATTATTATTTTCCATTCACGTTCATTTGTGTTTGCTTATTTTCAAAAGTTAAAATACATAAATCAATTTTATTTACTACCATAAATTATAACTTTTTATTTTCTACAATTTAACATCCATTTAATATATAATTTTTAGATTTGAAAATTAATAGATGGAGATTCGTTCAAGTTTGAGTTTTCAGATTTTCTTAAGATCTTGTGGACGGATCATGAATACTATGAAAAGCAAGCAAGTTCTCGGATGATTGTGGACAGATCATGAATACATGTTCAATCTTCATCTTCCTGGATACAACAAAAAAGTCAAAACATTACGTAAGTTGATAGTAACCACGTGGACAAGTTCTCGGTCTTCATAACCATCATAATCTCTGTTTTGCTATCCACCGCCAACACAGCCTCCACCATTGTATTCCCCACCCTGAAATCTTCCACCTCGACAGTATCCATTTCCGTATCCACAACCTCTGTATCCACCATCTTTGTATCCACCACTTCTGTATCCATAACCACCACAACTTCCATTTGGGAATATACTGCCACCTCCACCACGCCATCCACCACCACCTCTGTATCCATAACCATCATAATCTCCACTCTGCTATCCACCGCCACCATGATCTCCACTACCGTATTTCCCACCCTAAAATCTTCCACCCTCCTTTGTATCTTTTTCCGTATCCACAAACTCCGTATCCACCACCTTTGAATCTACCACTTCCGTCCATAACCACTACAACTCCCACTCTGGTATCCACCGTCACCTCCACTCCTACCACACCATCCACCACCACCTACGTATCCATAACCATCACAATCTCAACTCTACTATCCACCGCCACCACGGCCTCCACCACCGCATTACCCACCCAGAAATTTTCCACCTCCACTATATCCTTTTCAGTATCCACAACTTCGGTATCCACCATCTTTGTATCCACCACCTCTGTATCTATCGTCACCTCTACAACGACATATACCAACTTTGTATCCGATATATCGTCAGTTGATTTCGTATCCTCTCCATTCCACTATCCAACTCATCATCATTTTTTTCTTATTCTTTGTTGTAATCATCTTCCTAGCTTTCTTTGTTTTCTCCGAGATCTGGGGCATCGATGGAAGATAAAAAATTTGGCTACAAATAATTGAAAGTAAAGCTTTTCAAGGTGAGTGGGTAACACGAGATCAAGCAAAACTCTTAAAAGGTTGAAACTTAATTTGCAATATAGTGATATACAGAGATCGTAGCTGAACGAGAGAGGAGACCTTCCACTTGGATAAAACAACTTTGTATTTGGTTCGCTTATAGTCTTCTCTTTTGTAACAAGAATTACTCGTTTTTGTCGGCGAGGTTCTGATATCGAGAAATTGAGACCGAGATTCCGAGTTCTGGATCTAGAAAGGGGGAGATGTCGATCGGGGTCGGAGTTCTGGATCTAGAAAGGGGGAGATGTCGGGTCGGAGTGCTGGATCTCATTTCTGAGTTCTTGATCTAGAAAGGCGGAGATGTCGGGGTCGAAAGGGTTAGGGTTCGATATCTGCCTTTTTACGATTTGGAATTTTGAAGATATAAGGTTTGGTTTTCTTATTATTTTTGGAAAAAAATGCTTTATTTGTTTGGTTTGTTTAGTTAGGGAGATCTCTTAGTTAGGAAGGCTAACGAGAGACACCATCCTTTTAGTTGAGGGTTATCCTAGTAACTTTGCTAGAGGAAAGTGTGCTATAGACCCAATGTGTCTTTTAATCAAATTGTAAACTCAACTTGTGTCTCCAAGAGTAATTTTCTCCCCATTTAACTATAGGTTAGTCTGGTCACCGGATGGTTAGGCCACCTATAACGGAGGTGTTAGAAACACACTTTCAATTGTTGAAAGTGATGCAATGAGGGTGTTGATAACTTTGGTAAATCTAAGTGGCATAAATGAGTGTTGTAAAGTTTCAACGGTTGAAACTTTGTTTTTTTGGGCCACCGCTGTCACATATCACTTTCTGATTGGACAGAAATGGTGGGCGGGTGTACACAGACGCTGGACATCTCACTTTTTTAAAAAAAAATTGGATAAAATTTAAATGATGGGTTATGATTGACTGTGCAGATTTCTTTTTTTTCTATCCTCGCCCAATAATTCAAACTCATTTATTATATAATAAAAATTTTAAAAATTTAAAAATTATATCAAAATTCAATATTTTTTTTAATCTATAAATATAAACTATTCTCATTTCATTTGGGTACTGAAAAATAAATGTCATTTTTCATTATAGCCAACTATTTTAGTGTTTTTTTTTGTTAAATGGATCCCAATAACAATCTTTTTAACACTCAAAATTCTTCTAATGTTCTGTTTAACTTTCAAAATCACAACAATTATCAGTTTCAAAATTATCATCCACTCAGTTTTTATAGATAGAAACTCATTTTTCAATACATGTACCAATAACACAAGTTTCATCTTACAAAAAATATCAATGGATCCATCAAAAAAAATTTTGATATCGAAGTGTACAAAAAATAGTGTGAGCTTGAAGAGAGATATATCGTACACCGATTTAGAGAGTGCCGAAAAAAATTGTGGAAGACCATGCATTTCATAGCAAGAGAAAATACTTCAAGAGAGATCAATATTTAATTGTTTTATTAAAATTGAGGTAAATATCTTACTTAAAAAATAAATATGTTCTTAATTTTAATTGTTTTATTAATATTTATTTTGGTATTATTTAAAAAGTAAGCTAAGTATAATAATTCAAAATAAATATTATTAAAATTATGTTATATTAATTTTAAGTTAATTATTAATATGTAATTATTATATTGTAAGAAAAACAAATAATATAAATAAGAAGTTGTGGGGGTAGAGTGTTGAATTTTTTAAACAAACTGATTTAAATTAAAGTGGGTGTTGAATAAATGAGGTGGAAGAAATAAAAGATGATGTGGAATGTAAAAAGGAGAAAATGAGGGTGTTAAAAGTGGTAAGGGTATTGAAACCATTGTTGATTGTCTTAGAGCAACATTATCAATTGTCCCAATTTCCATGTCCTTAGAGTTTTTAATTATTATTTGTAGATTAGGACTTAGTTAAGGACTTTTTGTTAAAATGGTGATTATTGGTGGGACATCGTCCTTCATAACCGTCTTCTTCTCCTCCTCTTCCGACACGATCTCTTTCCAGACATCGTCCGCACTACTCTTCCTTCCTCCGCCGTTGTTGACGCTGTTCCTGTCTCCGTTGCTCCTCCGATCAATATCCATCGAATCAGACGCGAAGCCGTAATCGTGTACCGTCGCATCGTAACCGAAACTAGTCCTGGATTGATCGCCGGCGTGAGGATCTCGTCTGAGATGGAGGTTGGATCTTACGGAGGGAGAAGACGAGGCGGAGGAGGAGTTACGGCGAGAGAGATCGGAGTTTCTGTGGAGACGATTAGATACAGGAAATGTGGTTCGGCGGAGGAAGTGGCCGGAGAGACGGTCGATGAGGACTCTCTCCATTCTCAGCATGACACGTCTTTCCTAAGGACGAGTCACAATATATTTTAATTAAGGATGTCCTTCGTATTATTGCATCTTTTTGATTTAATTTAATTACAAAGAAAGCTAAGGACATTGCTAAAAGTAACCGATAATCATGTATAGGACGTACACGACAACTGTTCCACGAAGTGATTTTTATATTATTTCGTGATAAGTCGTAGAAATTCTATTGTTTTTCTGAACTGCATGATCCATGGTTATATTTTTAACTAATTTCTACTTGAAAAAAGGTTTTTTCTCATTCGCTGTCGAAGATAACGTTGTTTGGCATGTGTGTTTGTTCTTGCACGTAGCTTGAGACGTATACTTCAATGTTGAATATCATTTTGTTTATTCTTGTCGTCATTTGTTTTTGCGTTCTTATATAATTTTTTATCACATTCCTTTCACATGATAACAGATAGACTTCCTTGAAGGTTAATAAAGAAAAATCTTCAGTTCTTACTTCTGTAATGTACTTAACATGTTTTTGAGTTGATTACCCAAAAAAACATGGTTTTGAGTTTACAGATGAAGCACCTGTGTTGTTGCCCGTTGGTATTTGATTATATCTTGTTCAATAACCAGCCGTAGTGGTTCTGCATAAGCTAATTATGTGGGAAGGTCAATGTTAATTGTTCACTTTGCGTTGTTATACACCGTGTGATTATCTTAGGATGAGCCCTAAACATGTCTTCCACATTTTTTAATTTTTCATGTCATATTCATTACCAATATTATAGTAGAATTTTCAATATGGATTTGATTTGTTTACTCCTATGGTCAGCTATTGTGGTGAGTTAAATGTTTGTTTATAACTTTGTTTTTTCCCTCGGTGACTATTCTTCCAATCACGGTTAAGTCAATGACTTGCTGTGTAAGTATACATAATAATCCACACCATCTTGGTCTCTTCCTGCAAAATGGCCAACTCAATCCTCTTCTTCTCCTTTGTTCTGCTTCTCCCTTTTATCTCTTCAGTTCACTTCAACATAACCCGTTTCGTGTCGGATAGTTCCGAAGTAGCATACCAAGGAGATGCAAAAGCAAACGGCGCTGTCGAGCTTACCAACATTGAGTACACAAGCCGTTCCGGTTGGGCTACTTACGGTAAGAAGATTCCTCTATGGGATCAAGAAACCGGTACGCCTTCGGATTTCACCACCCGCTTCTCCTTCAGGATAGATACACGTGGCGTTAAGTACGGTAACTACGGTCACGGGTTCGTTTTCTTTCTAGCTCCTGCGGAGATCCAGATGCCTCCTAACTCGGCTGGTGGTTTCTTGGGTCTGTTCAACGAAACTGACGTTCTCTCTTCCTCTTTCCCGCTCGTCCATGTCGAGTTTGATACCTTTACTAATGAGGAATGGGATCCTCTCGACATGGCGTCTCATGTGGGAATCAACAACAACTCTCTTGCTTCTTCTAGCGTGACTTCTTGGAATGCATCCACACATAGCCAAGATATAGGCCATGTGCGGATCTTCTACGATTCCGCTAGAAGAAACCTGAGCGTCTCTTGGACTTACGACTTAACATCTGATCCTCGGGAGAATTCGAGCCTCTCTTACATCATTGATCTTTCGAAGGTACTTCCATCAGAAGTAACGGTCGGGTTTTCTGCGACATCTGGAAGTTTCACCGAAGGAAACAGACTTTTGACATGGGAGTATAGTTCAGACCTGGAGCTAAGCGATATCAAGAAAAGTCAAGAAGACAGGAAAGGGATGATCATTGGTAGTTCAGTTTCTGGTTTTGTTTTAGTAACGTTCTTCATTGTCTTGCTTATAGTCTTCTTGAGACGGAAGCAACGGAGGGAGAAAGCAGAGGAGAAAGAAAACTTGACATCGATCAACGAGGATCTCGAAAGAGGAGCAGGGCCGAGAAAGTTTTCTTACAAAGACCTTGCGTCAGCTGCTAACAACTTCTCAATCGATAGGAAGCTAGGGGAAGGAGGGTTCGGAGCCGTGTACAAAGGCTACTTAAGCGGCTTAGACATGATGGTTGCGATAAAGAAGTTCGCGGGCGGGTCTAAGCAAGGGAAAAGAGAGTTCATAACCGAAGTAAAGGTAATCAGCAGCCTAAGACATCGGAACTTAGTGCAACTCATTGGTTGGTGTCATGAGAAAGACGAGTTTCTAATGGTGTACGAGTTCATGCCAAACGGTAGTTTAGACGCGCATTTGTTCGGTAAAAAGACGCAGCATCTCGCTTGGCCTGTGAGGTGCAAGATAACTCTCGGTATAGCCTCTGCGCTGCTGTATCTCCACGAGGAGTGGGAGCAGTGCGTTGTGCACAGAGACATCAAGGCGAGTAACGTGATGCTTGACTCTAATTTCAACGCTAAGTTAGGTGATTTCGGGTTGGCTAGGTTGATGGACCACGAGGTTGGGCCGCAGACAACAGGGTTAGCGGGGACGTTTGGTTACATGGCTCCTGAGTACATCAGCACCGGAAGGGCAAGTAAAGAATCTGATGTTTATAGCTTTGGAGTTGTTACGTTAGAGATTGTTACAGGGAGAAAATCTGTTGATCCGAGACAAGGAAGAGTGGAGCCTGAGACGAGCCTTGTGGAGAGAGTGTGGGATCTGTACGGGAAAGGAGAATTGATCACAGGTGTTGATGAGAAGCTCGGGAGTGATGGTTATGATGAGACGCAAGTGGAGTGTCTTATGGTTGTAGGGTTATGGTGTGCTCATCCTGATAGAAACTCGAGGCCTTCGATAAAACAAGCGATTCAGGTCTTGAATCTTGAAGCACCGTTGCCTCATCTTCCTACCAAAATGCCTGTTGCTACTTATCATGCGTCGTCGTCGAGTACTGCAACCTCGGTTAGTTCTGGTGGAGCTGCGACGGCAACGTTTTCGAGTGCTCAACTTGGTCGTTGAGCAGATACATGTTGTTGTTCTTGACTGTTTGGTATGCATTGCATGTGTACGTGTTTGTGTGTTGTATTTGTGCATATGAGTTCTGTGTGGGCATAACTGGATTAGGATCATCTGTTTCAGTGTTTTCTTGTGTCCTCATATGTCGTTGGGTTGGGCTTTTGTGTAATAAAAAGTAAAACCAATAAAAAGTTACAATCCATGTCGCGCCAGGTAGGGGTCGAACCTACGGCCTTCTGCTTAGGAAACAGACGCTCTATCCACTGAGCTACAGGCGCTTTGTTTATTATCAATCGTGATGAAAATTATAGATAGATAATCTGTTGAATTGAACCGACTTCTCTTATTCAACTTTTGGATAGAGAATCGGTTGAATTGAACCGACTTCTCTTATTCAACTTTTGGAGAGACAAAAAAAAGATATAAATGGCTATCATATGAACTGGTTGTTTAGTTCACCAACTCACACCATCCCTACTTGCGTTACGACTTGCGAGTATTTGTGTTATAGAAGCCTAAAATTACTGCTAAATCACTTTAGACAACCAAATTTATAAATCAAGCCAGTGTAGAATAATTAGTATGAATAATTAAATAAAACAAGGTTTTCTTTTTGCTTGTGGAGTATGGACATACATACGTGTATGACTCGAATGCCATAATATATTTTCGATATTTGAATTGAGTAGTATGTCAATTTTGGACAGACAAGTACTAACAATAGGATTCATAATAAGCCAACTAGTTTCACTTGGGTCGTCTTATGGAAAGTTGGATGATTTTAATGCCTTAGGTGATAAACCATAAATTCTACTTTTATAGTTTAACAAATACCTGATACTAACTATCTAACAAGAAATCATCTTAATTAATTAGTGTTCATTGTTGGCAGTGTTACTGGTACAAGTTTGAGGTGGGTCTCACTCATTGTCACGCATGACAGTGGTGGGCTAAGTTGAGAGAAAATGATAATATATATTTGTAAACCAAAGCACCTAAGCCACCATTAGTTAGTTCATTACTAATGGATAGTGCTTGTATAGTTAATAAATCATATTAATAACAGGGAATATATAATAGAAGCTTAATTACTTTTTGTATTTTAGCCAGATGGTGACAGTATTTGTAAATAAATAAATCAGCATGCATGATTCATCGATGGCTTTAACTTGTTTGTCAAATTTGTCTGCCATATGTTTCCTCTCTTTTATGGCGCCACTGAAAATTGAATCAAAAATAAAGAAGAAGAATCCGACAGCACCCTTCACCATTTGTCATTTTTAAACCAAGATTTGTCAACTCCTATAAGTGCATATTTTTACACTGTTTTGTCTTTATATTTTTAACACCCAACTTCTATTTTTCCGTCATTTAAAACCATAAGGTCCACACTACAGCAAAAACGTCAAGCCGTCACACAAATCATAGGCCATTTAACCGAATGCTACCGACAACTTTCGATCTCGTTCAACTTTTATTGAGAAAAAAATAGTATGCATAGGTAAGCTAAACAAAACAAAAACCCTATAAGATGTCAATATTTCACGTGGGCTATTTATTTCTCTAGCAAAAATTAGCTATATAGCGGAGAATATAATTTGAGTCAAATGCAATCTGCACTAATTACAAGCAAAGGTGATGTGTCTTATTATTTAATCCTTTTTGACGAAAATGGCCACAACCAGCTCCACAGATATTTCAACCGTCGAGTCCGTTGATGTTAAAAGGCGTTGGTTACGGCATCAATCTCCTAATCCCTTCATCTCCCAATAAATCGTTAAATCAGTAATTTTGGCACGAGAAAAATTTAAAGAAAACAAAACTTGACTTGCAGTTGCAATAAGAAGATAAAGTAGTAACAAAAAAATGGTTGAATTTGCATGAGTGGAGTTGTATAAATATAGCAGAGAGAGATTCCTATCCATCTTCTCCACTCACCAAAGCTGACTCTTCGTCTAATCTTTCTCATTCTTCCCAGAGAATAACAATTCTCTCTTCCTTTTTTTTTTGCAACAACAATTCTCTCTTCCTCAACAAACAAAATCAATAAATAACAAGTGTTTTCATTATACTTCTCCCTTTCTATGTTCGTTTCTCTTACTGAGAGAGAATCAAAGGATAAAAAACAATTGTAGCTATGGCTGTTGAAGGTAAACCTGTAAAAGAGACAGAGAAGAAGAACAGCAACAAAGAAAGCAAAGAGCATCAAGAAGAGATAGAGCTTCACGGGAACGACTTAGGCCTCGAAGATTCATCATCATCATCATCGTCACCAAGAGGTGTACTTGGAAACACAGCTATGACTTCAGATACAGACAATAACAGCAGTTCTTACAGTAGTTGCAGCTCTTTCTCCTCTGATGATAAATCATCACCATCGTCGGCATCGTCTCCAGTTCCAAACACTCCTAATAACAACGTTTCATCTTCCTCACATGGTCTTCAATGGAACAAAATGATTGAATCCATCAAGAAGAAGTCCATTAGACGACTCACAGCGATTCCTTTTCTCGCAAGTTACAAACTCACCCACAAAAACTTGCGTTGCAAGCAACCAAAGTTCTCTCCCTCTGAGAATTGCTTCTTCATGACTAAACCCTCTTGGAGAAACTTCACCTACGAAGAGCTCGCTGCAGCTACCGAAGATTTCAATCCAGGTAAGGCCAAACCATTCTTCCACAGATTTGGATTTGAAAGTCTGATGTGAAAACTCTGTTTTTATTCTTTGTTAGAGAACATGATTGGTAAAGGAGGACATGCGGAGGTATACAAAGGAGTTTTGCCTGACGGCGAGACAGTAGCTATCAAGAAGGTGATGAGTCACGACAAGGAAGAGGAAGAAAGAGTGAGTGATTTCCTCTCAGAGCTAGGTATAATCGCACATGTAAACCACACAAACGCAGCTCGACTTCGAGGTTTCAGTATCGATCGCGGTTTGCATTTTGTGCTTGAGTACTCACCTCATGGCAGCCTCGCTAATATGCTATTTGGTAATCTCAAACTTTCCGAAAATCTTGTTTCACCATCTTTTTTTTCGGACATTGTTTGAGATTTGTCTCTTTGTAGGAACAGAGGAGTGTCTCGAGTGGAAAATTAGGTATAAAGTGGCTTTAGGTATAGCTGATGGTCTAAGTTATCTTCACAATGATTGCCCTAGAAGGATCATTCACCGTGACATCAAAGCTTCTAACATACTGCTTAGCCGAGACTATGATGCTCAGGTAAATGATTCTTACATTAATCTCTGAACATTTTTTCGGACTTCAGTTCGATTTGAGAACTATGTATGTGAGAATATAAACTTCCACATCCGGAGTTTCGATGGAACATGAGTTATATTATAAGGGATTTGGGTCAATTTACTTGTCATCAGTTAGTTTTAAGTTGGAAGTCCATCAAACTTAATAATATGTATATCTTCTTCCAGATTTCAGACTTCGGACTTGCAAAATGGCTCCCAGAGAACTGGCTTCATCATGTTGTGTCTCCCATTGAAGGAACATTTGGGTAAAAAAAAAGACAAAAGCTTGTAAGTTCATATGAACAACTTTATGATCAAAACTCATTTGCTTTCTTTCTATCTCTTCAGATACATGGCTCCAGAATACTTCATACACGGCATTGTTGATGAGAAGATCGATTTGTTTTCCTTTGGTGTGTTGCTTCTAGAGATTATAACCGGTCGTAGAGCCGTTGATACAGAAAACAGACAGAGCATCGTTGCATGGGTAATAACAATGCATCTGACACTCTATTATTTAGAATCATCACACAAGTTCAAGCTGGAGATCTTTAACTATTTCGATTTTGTGATACAGGCTAAACCTTTTCTGGAGAAGAACAGCGTCGAGGACATTGTGGATCCTCGGCTAGGAAATGAGTTTGATCCAACAGAGATGAAACGAGTGATGCTAGCAGCTTCAATGTGTATACATCATATAGCCACGATGAGACCTGTCATGACTAGGGTATGCTATCTAACCAAACCTATCTGTGGTTGAACTACACAGAGCTTGTGTATCCGTGTTAATCCGAGTTCTTGTGCAGTTGGTGCAGCTGTTGCGTGGAGAAGACGGGCCAGCTGAGCAGCAGCAGAAATCAGATGAAAGTGTGAACGCGTGCGATCTACAGGATCACACATCTTCCTCATACCTCAACGAACTCACCCGCCATAGGCAGCTCCTGATGGAGTAAGTAGAAGCAACCAAACCAACTTAATCCCCAAGTACAAATGTCTTTTTGCCCTACTGAGTTTTTTGTATTTTATAGTCTCCATTGGTTGCTTCTTTTATTTCCCCAACCAAACTGTGAATATTATCATGATGTTGTTCTACTGAACTTTGTTTTGTCTCAACTCAAAAAGAGTTGTCCATATTAATACAAAGTTCATTGTTAGTCAACATGGCTACAGAAACAAAAACAATTTTCATAAAATGGAAACAAGAAGACAGACGCAAGTGAGATTTTCATATCCTTCTAGTCAGCTTGTGGGGTTAGCCAGAATCAAGAAGTTGAACATTAGCGCAGTGAGAAAGAAGTTGTTATCCCTTAAAGACAGATTAAAAACTAAAAAAAGAAAAAAAAAAAACAGACTCCATCCAATCACATCACATGATTGATCTTAGTACGATTGGTTAGGCCAGAGGAAGAACTCAGCCTGATTTGGCGCCATAAGTCCCATTGAACCTTGAACGTTGGAGTTATTATTAGAACCGGTCGAGTCAGAAGCTTGAACATTCGCCGGAAAATGCTGGAAGAAGTTCTGTTGTTGTTGTTGCTGTTGCTGTTGATGATGGTAAAGAGCAGCTGCTTCAAAAGGGATTCCACATGGAATCATCTGGGACTGAACGGCTGAGTTAGGACAAAGAGCGAAGTTAATGCTACTGTTATTGGGAGAGGACTGAAGCTGAAGCTGTTGTTGTTGTTGTTGCTGGAAATGGTGGAGTTGATGATGCTGACCGAGGATTGGTTTCTGCTCTGCTGAAGCAGCTTCTAAAGAGAGCTTAAGACGTTTTGCTGCACCACCGATGGGAAGTGCACTCTTCATGATGGCTTCGACGTCGTAACGGTTCATCTCAAAGTTAGTTACAGCGTTTATTCCCCTGAATTTGATCGCTGCTATGTCATATGCCTCAGCTGCTTCCTCTTCCGTTGCTACAACCACCAAGATAAAACATAATTAACTACAGCTTGATAAATTATTAACTTTTATCTTTCAGACCAAAGTTTATTTGATGGACTTACCAAAGGTTCCCAGGTACAGATCTTTGTTGCCGGCAACACGACCGATCCTTGCTTGCCAACGTCCTTGTTGATGATGCCTTGTCACACCTCTGTACATCGAAGCTCCTCTAGAGAATCCACTACTCTTCCTGTAATCATATCGAAAAATATAAATATAAAACATTTTATTCAAAAAATGGTCTTTGTTTATGGATAATTGGATATTTACCTCCTAAGGGAAGCAATGAACTCCTGTTTGGTCATGTGCTTCATTTCCTCAAGTTCTTTTGAGTAGTTTGTAATCTAAATTCATTGGAAACGGAAACGAATTAGTAAGGAGTGACCAAGATTGTACAAAAGCTAAATCATTGGATGCTTACAGGGAAATTGGTGGTAGCAGTAGCATTCCAGTATTTAAGAGCTGCTAAATCGTAAGCTCG
Source organism: Brassica nigra (assembly GCA_016432835.1). NCBI lineage: Eukaryota > Viridiplantae > Streptophyta > Magnoliopsida > Brassicales > Brassicaceae > Brassica > Brassica nigra. Next base: position 13,830,682 of record CM028242.1, read on the forward strand.
AGCTGCCTTGTCTTCTTTGTCATATCCACCTGAATCAATCACAAAACAATCGAATTAAAGGCGTGTACATTATTGTCTATGGTTTATTGTAATAAGTTACAGACTGGTTTGAGATATTGTTCTTACCCAAGTATACTGTTGAAGTATCCAGAGGTACATGCAAAAAGGCAAAAAAAAACAAAATAACAAACTTAGCCAAATAAATTATCAGAATGCTAAAAGGAGATGTAACAAATATAATCAAAGATACTCTAGCACATACAACACACTTATTCTGTAATGCAAGAAGATAATGCTAAAGGCAAATTAGTTATCAACCAAGCATGTTCAAGACTTGATGATGATTATTGATTGATACCAGTTTATTACTCAGAAAGCAAAAGTGAAAATTTTGGATGTGGTTAAACTCTAGATCCCCACTTCTGTGGTGGTGGTACTGGTAGACCAAAGCAAAAAATAAAAAAATAAAGCAAAAGCCACTGAGAATATTCAGACTTTGCTTTGCTGATGTGAACACTACACATAAATCAATCTGACACCTTATGGACAGCAGAAACCCTACACTCATGCACTCGTGAATTTTCAATTTTATTTTGAAAATTCTTGACCTTTCTTCACTGTAAACAAACATAATTCTAGATATAAATCAAAATCAACTTCTAATTAAAGCCAACTAGCCAAGTACTCCTCACTTCCAGCCCTATGAAGCTAAAAATGAAGAAACAGTCCAATGGTCTCAAATCACATGCCTACATAACATCAAGTCATATATGCTTTAACACAATGCATCTAGGTGAAGAGAAATATGGGAATAGAGGGTCAAAGTGGGTCCATAAACATGTCAATTAAAGAAACAGAGGTTGCATCATATAGGCAATGCCATGGGGACCCATCTTATGTAGCTTTAGTATGAAATCAAAGAATTTTGAACTGTAAAAAAAAGACAAAGGAACAAAATGGCGGCACCCTTCTGCTAAATATATGAAAAATCAACAACAACAACTATAGATTATATTTGTCTATTTATTTTTCCCTTAGTACTGACTCAAAAGTAATGCTAAGTTAAAAAAAAAAAAAACTTTGGCTCCCCTTCACAACCCAAAGTTATATTAACATGAATCATCATATAAAGATATAGACAGATCAATAAAATAAAGGAAAAAGGTAAAGCTTCTTTTGAATCTTGCATTCAATTTCTTTGACAAAACTCTTGTCCTATAGTTCAACTCTTCTTAAATCCTTATAAATCCCACTTAGACCACATTGAATAACAATTAAATAATAATAATAATAACAATTTAAAACGAAGGAATAATACTTAACAAGAGTTGCTCTTTGGAATAACTTCTCTACCGATCAAAATTTTGTTAATCATATAGACAGTTGACAAAAAATGTTCACAAGAAAGGCCTAAAGGACATATATGATACACCAAAATAACCACAGGGATTGCAATTCTTGATAACAAGAAAGATTGTAATAGTGATGAAATCAAATAGGTTTCAAGAAAAATATACCTTGACGACCTTTCCTGGCCTGACCTTCTCGCCTACAGCTATTATCCCATAGATGAGCTTCATATCTTCCCGTCCATCTATGTCTGCATCAATCAAAAAATGACATTAGTACTTTATTTAATAAGCATTAAAATTAGAACTTCAATAAATGTACATTGACTAATGACTAAGTAATGTCCTAATCGGTTGACCAGAAAAAAAAAGTAATGTCCTAAACACAACACAAGTACTTATGGTTTTTCTTCGCTTCGAACTTACCTTGTAACTCCTCTGTAGATGGAAGTCCTTTGCCCAAACGTATCAGCGATCTTCTTGTTAGAACAGTCTGATGTCTCCACAGCCACAACAGGCTTCTCCTTCTCAGAAACCGTCTTCTCTTCCCCCTTGTTGTTGTTGTTGGTGGTTCTTTCCCCGTTGTTATTACCTCGGTGATGATGCTCACTGATCTGATTATAATCATTACTTGTCCTGTGATTAGTGTTGTTGTTAACGTTAACACCAAGCGACAAAGCTCCTCCGGTGTTAGCTCCACCGTGAAAACCAAGCTCCGGACCGGAAGACTCCACCACGTGTCCTAAATACTCTCCCGCAAGATGAGTCCTGCCTATGGAAGCCGAGTCTTCAACTTCCGAACCGGAGTTAGTTGAAAAAGCGGTTTGAAAACCGGCCATGGTTTTGAACTCGTGGTTGTGATCGGAGTAAAACCCGTTTTGGTTGTGGTTGTGGTGACGTGGATCGTAGATGTGAGTGAGGGAAGAAGAGTCTTGTGTTTCGGTTTGACTGTTGTCGGAGTAACGCACGTCACCGAGAAAATCTTCGAGCTTTGGGATGTGATTGTGAGAATGAGTTTGCGGGTCGACGAACGTTGTTAAGATCGTTGAATCAGCCATCGAAGCTGCTATCTGAGCTTCATCTTTGAAAAACTCTTGAGGCTTTTGATTTGTCCAACCTAATAAATTAAAAATCAACACATCAAACACATCACACAACTAGGGTTTGCACCTATACAACAAACACACATGAGTAGATTTTTTATTTTTGTTATTACCATAGAAGTTATCGAGGAGATAAGGAGAGGAGGAGGCGGCGGGAGAAGCGTCATAGGAAACGAACTGAGACTGATCAGATGACCTCAACATGTCCATTGGTGACAGTGAAAACGTTAACCAGTTCGTCATCGGAGCCATCAACTTTGCTTTTTTCTTCTTTTTTATAACCAAAGTTAAAAAAAGAAAATGAGAGAAAGAGAATGGAACACGCCTACAAATTTCTAATGTGATTCTGCAGAAAAGGACAAAGAAAATTTAAGAAGAAACCCAGTAAATAAAGTTTGTTTTTTCTTCTTTTAAAATACTAACTTGAGATCAAGCGTTACACTAGAAGTTTTCAGAGAACTTGATGAGGGGGAGGAAGACTATGAAAAACTTTGGTACGAACGATAATCACGAGGTTGTGTTTTTTTTTTAATCAGAAGATATGTCTATCTATTGCATGTCTTTTTCAAGAGAGGAGATCAAGAGAGCAAATGCATGTAAACACTTGTCTGAGGTTTTAAATGAAGAGAAGAAAAGAAGATGGGAAGCAGAAGCTCTTAAAGAACGTTTCAGACGTGTACTTATAAAGAAAGGAAGAGAAAGAAAATCCTTTTCTTTAATCAAACTAATAATAATAATAATACGTTTGCAGTAGAGAGAGAGAATGTGCATGTAGCTAGAGAAAGGAGAGAGAGTTTTAAAAGGTAGAGCGGTTTCTTCTGTGTCGCCCGGCGTAATACCGGAGGGGATTTTAGAGTGAGATATTACCTATCAATTTTAGCTTTAACTTTTTGTTCGTTTGAATATTTTTTTTGTCCCATTATTAAAAATGTGCAAACTCTCCTCTCTATGATATGATTAATTCATTTTTGTTATAAACAGTTACATAAATTTTGTTTGGACATTATTCATTTTTACAAGTCTTTAAACTTTTTTTTTTTTAACATTGGCTTTACTTTTTTTTTTTGTCACAACATTGGCTTTACAAGTCTTTAAACTTTGACTGTCATTTATGCGTAGGGTTTTTGTACTTTCATTGTACGCTAGTACATTTCACACGGAAAACATACTATATATAACCAACGAATATTTTTTTCTTTGGTCGGCAGGGAAAAAGAAAATGTTACTATCAATAATTGTCTTAGACTACACATATATATTATTATTTAGTATTAGTATTTTTTAGTTAAGAGTTAATTTGGCTAAAGTTTGTGTTACATTTGTTTTGTTATCTATATGGAAACATTGTTTGTATTTGCTTCAGGTCATATCTAATTTTTGCTAAAATAAACAAACCAGAATTTTCTCATAATTTTCAGATTAGAGATATTATTTTCGTAAATTCGTCGGCTTTGATTTTTAAGAGATTTTATTTTTAATAATTTCTATTTGATCGATTTGTTCTAGAGGTGACTATTACTACAATAGCACTGCGGATGAGAAAATTTATCTCGAACAAGGTCGCAAAAGACCAGGGAGGTGCTACCTTAATTACCAAATTACCTCTGAATTCCAAACCAAACTAAACCACTAGTTGTTTCCACTTGTTCTGCATGCATTGTGGCCCTTTCTTCTCTCATGCCCCATTCTTTTTTCAATCCACCCAACCGGATTTTGCTCTTCGGTTCGGGTTCTCTTCACTTTTTAACTCGCCTATGGTTTTTATTTACAGTATAACCCCTTTTCTTATTAATATTTGCATATTCGGATTATCTTGTTTTTTTAACGTCAACGATAAAAAATATTTAAAAAACGATTCTACGTCTGACTGCGTTACTTCTAGCCGTCTTATTGGATCCATGTCCAAAGATCTCTTGTAATTTTATGGATTTTTTCTACGGCCGATAATTCTATCACCATATTAGAATACATGTCTGACTGTATTACTTCTAGCCGTCCTATGAGATCCATGTCCAATGATACATCATACACCATGTTGAAGATCTCTTGTAACATTTTTCTCCGTAATCTGCATAATTTATATTTTCTAGAATTTGAACTCCAGATTTCTTGGTATAAAAGCATTAATGAACCCTTAATCAAATAGCTAGACTAAGGAGATTTCTACCGGCTATCTTGTTTCTGTTAGAAAAATATTCCATAAAAATATTCCAACTAAAATTCCGTTAAACTTTTTAATACCCTTTTTTTCTACCCAAACTAATTATTTTTTTCTTTTAATAAACAAATTTTTAAAATGTGATCCTTTTAATACTCAAATTATGGTATGTTAAGCAAAAATATAATTAAGTTACAAAACAAAATACTAAAAATCTTTAAAATTCAAAAACAAATGTTAAAAAAATTTTAAAAATATTTTAAGTTTTAAGAATAAAATAACTAATCTTTATAATATTTAAAATTTTATAAAACTTAAATATGAATAAGATAAATAAATTATTTTTAAACTTCAGAAAACAAACTAAATTTGAAATTAAAACAAAAATTAATATTATAAAAAAAATTAAGATCATACAAAATTTAGTTACTTTATTCCTAAAGTCTGAGATTTTTAAGATTGTTTTTGAATTTCAGAAAAATTTTAAGTTTTATTAGAAACTTAATACTAAAATGAGCATAATTGGGTATTAAAAACGAACACATTTTTAAAAGTAAAGATATTCAAATGAGTAAAATAATTAGTTTGGGTATTAAATCGAGTAGCAAAAAAATATATTCAAATGAGTAAAATAATTAGTTTGGGTATTAAATCGAGTAGCAAAAAAAGTTTAGGTTTTAAAAAGCTTAAAAAAACTAATTGGGGTAGATTTTATACAGCATATCTTATATTTATGATATAATAAAAATAATTTAGGTAAGATGTCTAAAATGTTTAGTGATACTAACTCCGGTTTGGAATTTCTAGCGAGAAAGTGCCAAAAGGAAAATATAGTTTACATTGTGAACCTGCTTTCATGCTATCTAAAACATTATGAAAGACAGAAAGAGTAGTTTTGTTATATAAGAACGCCTCAAAAGAGTCACCCCTTAAATTATGAAATAGAAATTATAGGGTTATTAAAGTTTGAGAGGGTAATAGATTAGGATGCCAAGTGAGAATTATAAAAAGAACAAATATTAGCTACACCTTTTCGGTCAAAGAGAAAACGGTCAAGTCTCGGTAATTTTTCTTGAGCCGGTTTATATACATGTTCTTGGCATTTTGCATTTGCATAATTATTATTATTTCTTAAACCAGCCAAAACTAAAAGTTTAAGTCGAAAACTTGTTTAACATATTCATTCTGAAAAAATATTAACTATGAATAAGTTGAGAGATCGAGAAACAAAAAGAAAAAAAGCTTGTGGGGAACAACCCGCCAGATGAGGAGGCGGGTTTCCTCTGTAAAAACCGAAGCACATAGAAATAATTATTTAAACGAGATAAAAGGAGGCCCAGCAATTAAGGCACGTGATTAGGCTTTGTTGTCGTATTATTTAATAATCTACAGCATTTCGTATCCTATACTTCCACTTTATTGAACCTCAAATATCTTTCATCAAAGAAAAACAAATATCTTTCATCATTCAATGTTTGATATATTAGTCGTATCTCCACAAAACCTTAGTATATTATTATCTAAAAATAAATAATAATAATAAAGATATCTACGGCCGCTTAATTTTCTTTAACAAGTATGTATTGTCCTTTAGGTCGATGGAGTGTCATTTCACCATGTTTACTGATTTTTTCTTTCTAGTTTGGTCACTTGAATTTTATATTTGACCTTGGCACATTCTTGTAAAATGTTCATTCGTTTGAATCATTTGCAAATGAAAGAAAAAACGAAATCAAAATTAGTCTAGTACGTATTCTGATCATGGATAGTAGAACGTGGTCACGTGCATAACAACCAGAACTGGATAGGCAGGCAGTCAAAATTTTCACTTCACCTGTTCGAGTCCAACAAATGCTCAACGTTTTTGACAATTAAATTGAACGAAGTATGTTGGGATAGAGAGAGATAATAACATATTTCCTTGATAATATAGGTCAAAATGAGATCAGAGACGTTGGTTACCAGTAATCAATGTAATACGGGAATAAAGATAATCATGTCTATATATTTTTAATGGACGTGTGTGAGTCGGTCCATCGACATGGTAATAACACAAGTTTGGTCGAGTCGCTTTGTTTTTGAATGTGACCAGTGGACACGAGAGTGGGGAGTATCGTGTCCGGTGATCAAAGGGTCGCTCTGATAGATTTGGTCTGCTCACAAATGAGCTGATGGACAATTTGACATGTAATTCTTTAGAACGTTATATTTGGTGATTCTCGTGAACCATATCACCTCCTTTTTCTTGGTTATTGGTTTCAGGAATCTGTCAAAAACCCTAGTGTAGTCACAAATATGAAATGATATACTTCCTCCGTTTCAAAATACATACTTGATGTTTCAGAGAAATTTTTTTGTTTCAGAATAGTGGATGTTTGCAAAAAACTATGTAACTTTAATTTTATCAAAAACTATGTAACCTTTTCATAAAAAATAATTTTCTTTAATATGTGTGCATTTGAGTAAAACATTAAGTAATATGGAACAGAGGAAGGATATGATAGACATCAAAATCCAACTCAGAAATTAGATTAAAATTTATGTAACGTACTAAAGAAATAACTGAGGAATCGAATATTTACTAATTCTTTTTTAATGTATGTTATTGACAAAATAAAAAAAATATAGTTATAGAGAGACAAAAAGGTATAAGTAACGAGAGAATAAAAAAATAGTAAGATTATAGGTTCGATATAAGAGGATTCAGATGTTTTCTTCTTCTTCCTCTTCGTCCTTTTTAGAGGTTTAGAAGTAGATTATAATGGCAACATAATTTCCGATGAGTTTTATATAATTTTATATCGTTTTAGTGTTTTGATATTCTTCTTTTAAATGTGTAGCTCGACGTAGATTATTCTCTTAATTTGAAATTTATTTTTGACCTTCGTAGATTTATTGTCTTTTTAAAGTTTTAACAATATTTAAAAGCTTACATTTTCATCACCCATAGATATGAACACTGAATTATTTAATAAAACATGGTAGAGACAATGTTGGTCAGATATTTTTAACAAAGGGTTGATGGTCAATCACGAATCTACAAAGTGAATTGTGTGCAGGTGCAGATATAAATAACATAAACCGTAATCAGAGACATGTCGTTCATACTCAAACGTAGAACGGTTGAAGGCCAGTTTCACAAAGAAAAGGAAAGAGAGAATACGTTAAAAATGTGCGATATCCCCTTGGTCATGGACTCATGGGTGATGGGTGTTTGTTTTAAAAATGCAATGGGTGCGTGGCCTCTCGTTGGGGTTCTTGCCAGAGTGACGTGGCATTATAGCCATAAAAAGTCTTGGTGATACATTCAGTCGCAAACTTTTTAAAATACATACCTAAACATATTAACATATTTTTAGCAAAAAAAACATATTAACATATATCCTCACTTATTGTTGTTCTTATACTCACCTATTGATTATTTAAAAATTATGTCCTCTAATAATTTGTCGTCTCTCTCGAAGACTTAGCTTTAAAATCTCTTAGTTGCATGTGAGATCACACGTGGGGATGTTCACACACCTGCCCCCTTTTGTATCGAATGTTAACCCATAAAAGCTCGAAGATCGTATATACGACTAATACACATATCTATAGTAATCTTACTGGAACACCGAAATTTACATAAGCTCCACATCATCACACGTGGCTGAATCTAGCAACTTGAGAGGATAAACACATGCTTCCACATTACCTTCCTCTTTCCCCTTTCGACTGATTCAATAATATATGATATATTCTGCATCGTATTGATCATATCACAGTTTTACTTTTCTCTCCTCAATAGTATATTCAGTGTTCGTTGAAAAATGACCAAATATATTCTCTATATTATGTTGAAGTGATTATCAAACGGATTCTATTCTGACTTTAGAGACTCCAAAATACTACATCATGACAAGTTACTGATACAGACGCTCTTTCAATATATAGGATGATATTCTACTACCAGTTGATGTCTAAAATATGCAAGTTATTTCTTATTTGCTATATATATAGCCACTAGTTATTAAGCCATACATCTATCTATACTAATAAAGTAGATTTTTTTATTTCCTTGGGGGGAAAAATGCCATGTGGCATTTTCTTTTTAATAATTAAAATATTTTATCAATTTAAATTTAATGAATTTTAGTATTAATTGTGAAATAAATTGAGGATTTTAAGCTTTCTATCATACAGGTCCAAACGTTTATAAGAGTGTTTTGAATCTAACTCGGACCCGTAGATGAACCGATAAATCCGGTAACCCAATATAAATCGGATTTGGGTTTTGTGAAAAACCCATAAAACACACAAAACTCATTAAAACCGATACATGTTGCAGCATTGGTTGAACCAATAAATAATTTTTATTTTAACTATTTTTAGTTCAAGTTATGTTTTAAAATTATTTTTTCTATTCTAAATTTCTAATTAAAAATTTAAAATTTTCATTTTTATTGACGTATTCCTCTTCTTCTTCACTATAATTTAAGTTTGCAAGAAAGGTGAGTCGATTGTGCTTGAGCCACGTCCAGTAAAACACTAAAGCACGATGAGGCTTATTATTCCTCTACACTACAATTTACGTTGCAAGAAAGGTGAGTAAATTATTTTTTATTTTTTATTTAACTTAATTTATAACAAATCATTACATTTTTAATTTACAGATCAAAAAGAATAAAATCATATGATCATGTGAATTACAAAACAGAGTTTGGATTGTTGAAGAAGAAAAATCTGGCGAGCTTGATTATAATAAATTAGAGAATGCTCTTGCTGAAGAATATCCTAAAGATGATGAAGTGACAAATTTAGAAAATTTTGTTGGTAAGTTTTAAAATTTAGAGAAAACCAAAATTAGTTGATGTGATCGGTGTTAGTTTATTTTGTTATTGATAATTTATTATAATGATGTTTTTATTTTGGTTTATTTTGGATTGGAAGTTTAATTTTATATCTTGATTTTTGTAGATGTCATAACTCTTATGTTACAATTTTTTAAATAGTCTGAACTATTTCTTAATATTTTGTATGTACACTTAAAATAATTAACTTTAGTTTTATATATATTTGTTTTCATAGCTAATATATTATTATATAATAAAACTAATTCATTTATTAATCCGTGGTTGATCCAATGATCCAGTGATCCGGTAAATCATCCGATTCAGTGTCCGGGTCGGGTTTCAAAACACTGGTTTATAGGATTTCTTTGTATTTGATGTTGACGATGGAGAATATAGCCTCTACAATTCTCCTTCTTTAACGCAATCGACGTAATCGTTCATATAATCAATCCAGAAATCCCACTCATCCCACTATCTCCTATTGAATGCTTCTTTAGTTCCTGCTTCAGTTTCATTGTATATGTATAGGCGGTGTGAGTGTTGACGATAATCCCTTTATTTTTCTCAATTCAATCATTGTCGAATTCCCAGTTTCATTACTCGGAGTTGAAGACAAATCGGTGTAGAGATATTCAGACTAGGCTATAACAATTTTGGCAAGCCTGAAATGTTAAGAAAGGGGTGAGATATTGGGGTTGATATGTTGTTGATTAATGGGAAGGTACACGGTTTCTTATTATTTACAGTTAATGATTGCTTACTTTTAAAGTAGTAGTTTTCTTATGCATCATTTTCTTTCTCAGGTGGTGCTTTTACATGCGTTAATCAACTTTCTTAGGTTTAACACCTTCAAACATTTCTTAAAAGAAATCTCAAGTCTGTGACATGAGTATTTAAGATTCCAACTAAATTAACTTTTTTACGACTATCGATTTTTATTCTATTTTTATTAATCGATTAGTAACAACTACTTATGCTATTCTACTTTGAACTAAACAACTTCAGAAAAGCAATATACTACGGTCGCAAACCACTATCAAAAAGATCAAAAAATATCATTTCTTACATATTTTCATTTTACATATTTTCTTTATTAAGACCATATAATAAATTATAAATTTAAGTAAGAATACAATATACGAATCCGGCGCGTAGCGCCGGAATATCACTAGTAATAAGTATTTCAGAGTTTAGATTATGCATAAACTATATTTAAGGTGTGAAGGTCCTAAAGGATGTCAATAAAATATGAACACACCTTAAGGATAATTAACTTTCGAAACTCTCAATTAGCTCCGAAAGAGTCCTTGCCAACACACTCTCCTAATCATCATCCTTATCTTGGATACCCAGTAATTTTTCTTAGAATAATGCAACAATTATGGTTCATCTGAATTAATGTTGTTTTAATAGTTTGGGAGGTCCAATGACTAGTGCTAAGTGTATCAGTTTGCTTTTGACCTTTGACCGAGGAGGCACGTGCGCAGCATCTTTTTATTCATAACGTTTCTGGTCGAAGATTTCGGTGTTGCACGTGCGACCCTGTCCTTCTTTCTATTATCTTAATCTCTCATCTTTTGTCTTAATCTTCTCATAATTAAACCTTCTCTTTAATTCTTTTTGTTCCCCCCAAAAATATTACTTCCTAAATCATTTTACTTTAGTTTTGTCGCTTTTAATTTTCTTATAAGCATTAAGATGTTTTGGCTGTATTAGGCAAACATGTAGGGCAAAGACCCAAATTAGCAGTGAAACAATATAAATAGTATTTTAAATGGTGGAGTCGATTGTTTGATTTGTTCAACCTTTAATACTACAAATTAGAAGATTTTTTGTATCTAACCAGATAGTGTATGTTATTGATCAATACTGTAAGTTTGCATACAAACAAACATAGAATAAACAAAATGAAAAGATATTTCATGTACCCATGATTGTAAAACAAAGTGATTATTTTCTTATAACGGGAGGATTTAGAACAATCTCTATTTTCGCTTTCAAGATATATAATAATCTTTTTCATTATGAAAAAATAAACAATATATTTGTCTGACAGTAACTCCGTGTTTGAAGGGCGATTTACCCACTTGGGGGTAATGATGCGTGCACTTTGCACACCTCTAAAAATTTCTTATTTTGTGTACCATAGAAAAACGAGTAAATTTTGGTACAATCGCTCGTTAAAGTACTAATATACTAATAGATACTAGATGTTAAAGAACAGTGAATAGTTTAATAGATTAGTTAATAGTGACAAAACCTGATAAACGTATATGATTAGTTACTTTCTTTTACAGCAAAGATCACGACGAGAACGTATGAATCGTTCCATTAGTCAAACAAAGCAGCCGTGAAAACTTAGACTAACGCGATTTTGCTAGCTGTAGATTGCTAATCAAGTGTGTTCATATTTCTTTTACAACTTGTAATAGTGAAAGTAAAAGTTATTTACACGTTTATTACACATCATAAAAGTAGAACTATAGAGTTAAATTCAGAAGCTTAACCAACATTGTCATAACTAGAAACGTTTTATGTAAACTTTTATTAACAACAATGCATGATAAAATGTTGTTATAAAATAATCAGATACAAAGAGGATTTATCATATGGTAAGTTCCTATTTAAAACGCAAACAATATTGGATCTGAAAGCCCAATGTTCACCCATCACAGACTTGCATTCTGTCTCAGGCACAGACTTAGCTGACCTTTGTTAGATCACATCTCATGAACATGTTCTGTTCTGATCCATGACTAGTGATTTGTATGGCTGTTGCACGTAGTCCACACATGTACAGGTACATGTTTGGTCAGCGTAAGAGAGCTCTCTCCAAAATCCAAGAGGGAATAAAAAAAAGCATAGAGAGGAGACAAAAGCTGATCAAAACTGATTTTCTTACTCTTCACTTTGTGTCTTACTCTCTCATTCACATAGCAATAAGTGTTTACTCTCATTCACACAGCAATGTCTAGCTGAAGATGCAAATAACATGAATTGTACAACGAACACTACCATTTAAACGCAGACAAAACATATGATGGGAATGCATTGTGTTTAGCAGTAAGGGACTTGACCGAGTCAAGACTTGCAGTTTCATCAAAAGAAGTGAGACCAAGCTCACTACCATGAATCCCTCCAGTGATGAACACTGATTCAATCCCTGAAACATTTGCTCCTTTTATATCATGGTGAAGCGAGTCTCCTACTGCTATAGCCTTCTCTGGATTACTGACTCCTGCAATCGCCATAGCCGACTCATAGATCATCTGCCAAACACACACACACACACACACATTCAACTTCACGTGTTAACAGAGATCACAAAGAGGCACCAAAGTTCGAAAAACCTTGTGAGGTTTCCCCATCCATTTCACATCTCCTCCAAGCTCTTCGTACTTGGCAGCCAGTGTACCCGGCATGATGTGGAAAACGTTTGCTTCAACGGTCACGTAATCTGGATTGGCAACGATCATGGGGAGTCCTCGAGCTGCAGATTTCTCCAGAATCTTCTCAAGCTCGTCGAGAGGCATGGGAGATACACCTCCTGAAGGAAGTCCTATGGCTTCAGTGCCGTGCGCTAAAACAAAGTCAGCTTCTTCCACGTTCTCCACAACGTTCAGATCTAGACCCTGAAAACAGAAAGCTACATCAGATAATAACCCTTCATCAAAGAAAGAAAAACGTGGTGATATAAGTAACCTCCAAAGAGATTGCTCCTCGATCTTTCCAAGTGATGTGAATGCAACGCCTTCCTAGTGCAGCGAACCAAGGATCATCTCTCCTGTTAACAGACATTTTTATCAGTAAGTAATAGAATCAGGAAAGAAAAGAGAAGAAGGTAGTTGGGGTGATATAAGTAACAACCTCATCAAAGATTGATGGGTTAGTTCACCACTGGTTATAGCTCCAGTGAAGAAAGAAGGATCAAAGCCAAGGCCTTTCAGCTTTTCCATTGTAGTTGAAGCACGTCTAGAGGAGTTGCTTATGATCACGATCTTGGCACCCACTGTTGCTAGATTCTTTACTGCAATCCCCAATTAAAACAAAATTTAAAATCAGTCATGATGCAGAGAACTACACATATAGACTTAACCAAATCTGAAATAAAATTATCAAGAAATTGAAAATCTCATTATTGCCAAACAAAATATTGCAGAGATGTTACATCCTAATTGGAATCAGCCTACTCAAATAGCTACAAGGCAAAAGGTAAGAGATGATAAACGTACAAGTTGAGATAGCGCCGGGGTAAGGTTGTTTGCCATCATGAAGGATTCCATACTGATCTAAGAGCCATGCCTGTCACACACTTTTAATCAAGTTTAGTATCAAAGAACATATTCAGAAATAACCACTAGTTGTTTGATATAAAACACAGTGCAGATGATAAGCTACACGTTTACACTTATGACCTCTTCTGCTGATCTATTGGGCAAAAAAGATGCAAATTTTATTTCAATATGCGTACACAAGTAATCAGGATCCTATCTACAGAAAGTTGCATGCTTTTACAGATCACAAGAAGCATATAATGCAATTAAATAAACCCATTAGCTAGATAACAAGTTGAATCGAATCGAAAGCATGACTGTTTTATTTTTTTGACAATCGGATCATTAGATTAACTTAGATATGGTTAATGAGCATGCTCGTCTCACAGAAAGTCAACGAACACATTAAAAAACAGAGAGATGAGGTAATAACCTTAAAGTTTCGTGTCTCTACGATGTCTTTGAGTCCATTCATTGGCTGGGAGAGATGCGGAGAAGAGAGCATTTTTCTTCCTGCAACCCAGAAGATAGTTCCACAAGAAGAAGAAGAGCACCTTAGAACCAGAACCCATCAAACCACCCAAGTGTTGTCGTCTTTACCACAAGAAGCACATTGTTTACCTACTCTCAGGTAATTATCATATATTTTACTTCATGGTTTTCAAAATGTCGCTTTGGCCGAGTGGTTAAGGCGTGTGCCTGCTAAGTACATGGGGTTTCCCCGCGAGAGTTCGAATCTCTCAGGCGACGAATATTTTATTTATTTTGATAAATAATTTCCCCCCTTTTGATACTCAAAAACGTTTTATCAGTGGATGCGAGCCAAGCAGCATTTAGCTTCACAAGGCCCGTATGAGAGGCCTACTAAAGGCCCAAATATCCAAACAAGTGGCAACAAGCTGACTCACTAAACCATCATTATCAACCATTCACTCGCTCTTATCACATTACCAAACCCTCCCCCACATTTCACGCTCCCACACACTACACTCGCCTCACTTTACAAAAGTTTCTAAACAAAAACGATGCCGTATCATCCAAACTAAACCCACGCGCGCGTGTGAAAAATAAATAAATTTTCTACATCCCACTTGACTCTTTACTCCTTTATTCCTCTTCCCCCTTTCTTTTTTTCTTTTTCATTTCCTAAACCCAAAAAAAAAAAAAAAATCTCTCAAAACTTTCTCTCTCCAATGGCGGCGACACTAGGCAGAGACCAGTACGTCTACATGGCGAAGCTCGCCGAGCAGGCCGAGCGCTACGAGGAGATGGTCCAGTTCATGGAGAGCCTCGTCACAGGCGCCACTCCTTCCTCTGAGCTCACCGTGGAAGAAAGAAACCTCCTCTCGGTGGCCTACAAGAACGTGATCGGATCCCTACGTGCCGCGTGGAGGATCGTGTCCTCGATCGAGCAGAAGGAGGAGAGCAGGAAGAATGAGGAGCACGTGGGGCTCGTGAAAGACTACAGATCCAAGGTGGAGACGGAGCTCTCCTCCGTCTGCTCCGGGATCCTCAAGCTCCTCGAGGAGCACCTGATCCCGTCGGCGGCGGCGAGCGAGTCGAAGGTGTTTTATCTGAAGATGAAGGGGGATTATCACAGGTACATGGCGGAGTTTAAGGCTGGTGAGGAGAGGAAAGCGGCGGCTGAGGATACCATGGTTGCTTATAAGGCTGCTCAGGTTAGTTGAGAAAAACTTTAGTTGGTTGTGATTGTGGAGATTTTATTACAAAAGACTGATGGTTTTGTTTTGTTGTGTTTTGATTGTTGTGAAAGGATATCGCGGCTGCTGATATGGCGCCTACTCATCCGATTAGGCTTGGTCTTGCGTTGAATTTCTCGGTGTTTTACTATGAGATTCTTAATTCTTCAGACAAAGCTTGTGACATGGCCAAACAGGTTCTGTAATTTAAGAAAAAACAAACATAAATTACTACTGTCCTGAGTTTTCTTTGATAAATGAGTGTTGACTTTAAGGGGATTTGACTGACTACTGCTTGACTGTTCCTTTGTTGTATCTTATTTTGGTTGTGGATTCACCTCTGTAGGCTTTTGAAGAAGCCATAGCTGAGCTTGACACTTTGGGAGAAGAGTCCTACAAGGACAGCACTCTCATTATGCAGTTGCTCAGGGACAATCTTACCCTCTGGACCTCCGATATGCAGGTTACTCCCCTCTTCTATAAGAGTGTGTATCAGTTTACTACAGACTTTATCTCCTTTTTTCTTTCTTCGCTATTGAGAAATTGTGTCTTAGTGTGAATAAGGTTTTGATCAACCCTGCATTATCAGATTCATCACATAGATACATCAAATAAAGTCTTAACTCTGAAATAACCGGGAAACTGTGTGCTGAGTTGTTAATATTATTTTGTTCAGGAGCAGATGGACGAGGCGTGAGGATCTTGAGGAGGGGGGGGAGTGTTATGCGCCATGTTTCCACCCACCACCGTTTTCGATATCCATCATCCCCATAACCTTTGCTCAAAAAAGTATTTTTAAGTGTTTATGAAGATTTATGTGCACAGCTTTGTGATGATTGATCTACTCTATTAATATGTCTTAAACTATGTTCTCTAAGAATTTGTCATCTCTTGACTTTGCTTAAGCCTTGAAAAAACTCTCTCTCCTTTACTCAAATCTTGATTCTTCCACTGTCGAGTTGGAAACCAAAAATCTATGGGTTGTGTTTGTGCTCACACGTATGCAATTCGTGATAAGAATCAAAGAAGTCGAGTCTTATTGCACAAAGAGTTGCAGAACAAGCCCAACTTTTAAAAAAAGTGACTCGTACCATCGTAATGGCATACAGTTAAGCCCATTTTAATTATTTCTTCAGCTTCTGATCTTCTTCTTGACGTTGATCAGTCGAAATTCATCGAAATGGACTTTCAGTTGAACCCATTCCGATTGCATGAGTCCAGGCAAGTGGGATCAGTAGCTGGCCTATGAAATATATGTTAGTCAAAAATAAAAGAATGACTGTTTAGTTTCGTTCATCACATCACAACTGGCAATACATTGCCAACTATGAATGATTCACTAACATACATTCAATCGAGAGAAAAAAAACATTAAAAAGGACATCCTTACCTTCTGAATCACTGTTGAGATAGGCTTTACAGGCTATTACCAGACGACGTCTTTTTATACGTTTATTTCTCTCTGTTCATACCTTAATGTCTATCAACATTATTTTATATTCACTGACAGCTATTTCCAACGGGTTTATTAGCAATTCCAACAACGGTAACAACCCCAATAATATTCATAAAACTAATCCAATTATCAGGTCAGCCACATGGGATTAATGATTGTTACGGTTTATAATAATTCTTTACTATATAACAAGATAACTTATACTATGCCAAAGTTATATAATCATAAAAGGGTAAAATAACGGGTGGATGAAGTAGACAGAAAGACATGCGAAGTTGCGACTTTTGATTCTTGAACTAAACATGTTAGCTGTCTCCAATTATATTATCACAAATATTGAATTCTCTCCAATTATATTCACAATCCAATCACAGCTTGTCAAGTCAGAAGTATATTTAATTTACCTAATCAAAATTAATTTCTCCTAACTTAACATTATCATGGTTTGTGGATTGTATAGTAAGCAAGGTCAACATAACAAAGATGTGAAGTCTTCATCCGACTAATCTTTTGATATTTTTCCATATGTGTAAATCTATTACCTTATCAAAATATGTCAAATCGTCATTGTCAATACATAATACAATTATAGACCAATTATAATCAATTTTATTGATTTTGTTTTTTCTGGAAAATGGTATTAATGCCTCGGCCTCGAGGAGTACAGATAGGCAACCCCATGTTCCAGTTATGCCTTTGCATGTTAGTCTGCATATACTACTCTAAATATATTAAAAGATATTAGGAATCTTGTTTAATTGATACTTCATTTCCTCTCTTTTTATAAGTCCTCTTCCATTTTTCTCAACTCCAGAACTCTCTCTCTATAATCTCATAATCTCTCTCACTCTTAACCAAAAGAAAAAAGACATTTTCTAAAGAGAAATGGGTTCCAAAAGTGTCCAAGTTTTCTTGATAATGGCTCTCTTCGCCACAGTTGCACTTGCTCAAGCCCCAGCTCCCACTCCCACAGCTACTCCCCCTCCTCCCGTTGCCACTCCTCCTCCGGTCGCTACTCCTCCTCCAGTGGCCACCCCACCACCAGCCGCTACCCCAGCTCCAACCACCACTCCACCACCTGCCGCGACTCCAGCCCCTGCCACTACTCCACCATCGGCTGCTCCTTCTCCATCTGATGTTCCCAGCGCCTCTCCACCGGCACCGGAAGGTCCCGCGTCGAGCCCAACCGGACTTGCTCCAGGGCCTTCAGATGATGCGCCTCCTCCTAGTGCCGCTTTCTCCAACAAGGCTTTCATCGCAGGAACCGTCTTCGCTGCTGTTATGTACACCGCCGTTTTAGCTTAATATCTTTTTTTTTTCTTTTTTTACATTTTGTTTCAAATTCAGATTTTCATATTATTATTTTTCTTCCGTCTAGTATTTCAAATCTTTGGTGTTATGTGAGAATTTCATTTATTTTCGTATCTATTTGATCTTTTAAATTTTTATTATACTTACGTGTATTGTCGGATCGGGCAAGTGATTCACGGTGAGAACTAATGGAACATTGACACGTGTGATTTACAATTGGAAGGGTGTGGTGTAGAGGAGTAATCTGTTTATGTAATCCAAATCATAGATTAATAAAATAATTGATAATCTTTCGTTTAGTTTCGAATTCTTACGAATTTGCTCACGGTGAGAACTAATGGAACATTGACACGTGTGATTTACAATTGGAAGGGTGTGGTGTAGAGGAGTAATCTGTTTATGTAATCCAAATCATAGATTAATAAAATAATTGATAATCTTTCGTTTAGTTTCGAATTCTTACGAATTTGCTCACGCAGCTCACTCCAATCTTTTTTTTTGAGTAAACACTCCGATCTTGCTTTCTTAAGGAAACATATATAAAAAGTCTGCACAAAATGTGCTACTAATCTACACTCAATATTATGAACCTCATGGTTTTGCTTCAGAATGGCATAATTAAGTTTGCTATTTTGTGTGTTAAAATATAATCTCAAAAATGCCTACAAAAGTTCGACAAAAGAAGTATACAAAAAAAGTTCTTCTCGGTGATTTTCCTCTCTCGTTTCCCCTAGGGTTTCTTATCATCTTGGCCGCCGCTCTTCGTCTCCGGTGGCTTCCATAGCACCGGAGACGAGTCTCTGTATCTTGTCTCGATTTAGCGTTCTTGGTTCTTGCTATTTTCTATGGTCTAGATCCTCTTTGTTCCGGGGTGGGTCTGGTCCTTGGTTGGGACGCGAGTGGAGGCGCGTGGAGAGCTACCCCTTCATGTGGTGATGTTGAATCGTCATCTGTCAAAGGTTTAGATGTGCTTCGTTTAATTTCCGGTCGTAGTTGTCCGGATCTCTTTGCAGACTTTTGGATCTAAGATTCTTTTCTTTTTGATGCTTGGATAAATGTTGTTGTGGTAGTCTCCTCTTTTCGTCTTCGCTCATCTCCTTTGTCTTGCCTCTACTCAATGGAGAGGGTGAATCCTCAAAATCCTTATTTGACTTAAAGATTGACCTTTAGTCTCTCTTCATCTCCGGTACGGCAGTGGCGTTTTGGCGAGTCCGTGAGCATAACAGGTTTAGCATCATTGTTGTGATGAAGTTGGTTAGTGTCACCTCTCCATTCCCAGTTGTGGAGGAGTCCTTGCTCCATCTTTTAATAAGAGTTTGGTTCGTTCCCGGATTGTTTGGTGATCTCTCTTAATGCCTCGGTGGCTTCTTCTTGGATGTTTGAAGCAGTAAAATGAGGTTGAGGCGTACCCTTCATTCGGAAGAAGATGCGGTTGGGAGGGATTTGTTCCAGGTGTTTTCGGTTCAGGGTTCCTTGTTTCAGGGTCGGTGTGTGTGTTTGATGCTATTCGGCGTGGTTCTGGCTTTGCATTGTGGATTGGAGGGTTCAGGTGAATTTCGGTTATGTTAAGTCCTTTTTGCCACTTGTTCGTTTGGCTGACCGTGGTCTTTTGCTAGACATCCGGTTCTCTTAGGCCTTGTCTGTGTCATCTTTGGTCCTTTTAAGATTCATATGAGGGTCTCGTTGTAGGAATTTGGCTTATGTTTTAAAGTTATGTTTCGGTTTTTTTGGATGCCCTTGTGATGGGCTTTAGTCTCCTGTTATCTGAGATGTGTTTCCAGGGATATCAACGTGTTCCACCGGCTTTTGTGTAACACCATGTATTCCATCTAGTGTTTAATATAAATCATTTGACGGAAAAAAATAGAAGTATACAAATATTTTTCAAACGAGGCAAGAATAATTTTAAAAACTACTACTTTTTCTCTTCCCCACCACTTACACAATAGACTAACACAGTAACACCCACATTAATCTTGTCGTTTAGTATGAAAGTAAAAGCACTTAACAAGATTTTTTTAACTGAAATCAATAAACATATATTGTTATCTTAATGATAAAATATTATTTGAAAATGTATGTCTAGTAAGTATATATATATATAACTTGTAAACAGTTAAAATACTACAAATTAAATTGGGCGGAAAAAGTTATTCCATATCTATTTGATGACACAGTATAAACTATGATAGTCCCAATATATAAAAGGAATTGAGCTATAGCTCTAAAAGTGTCTATCTCAGCTTAAAAAATCAACCGGTTAGAAAACAGTTATGATAATGAAAAATTCCACGTCACCCGAAGCTCTTCTCTTTTGCGCTCTCACCATCTCACGATGACGAAAGAAACCACCTAATTTGTTTGGTAAAAATTTCTTACTTCTCATTCATACATGCTAATAAGATTCTTACCCTCTTTTTGCTACCAGATATAGAAGATGAGAACGCACGAATAGAGAGAACTGGTGCAAAAAATTTACCCATAAGTAGAGACATCTACAGCAGAGCAGCCTCTGCTTCGAGCATGAAAGGTATTTTTTTCATCTGTCATAACTTTCATCCATCCTTAACAACTTCTGAGTTATTTGTTGTATCCTTTCACTGCTAGGTTTATGATTGCAGGATATATATTGTGTGATCTATTCTGACCAAGGTTTCACCTATCTTACTAATGATAGATTGATAATTTTAAATATGACTGGGATTGATATTAGTGCACGATTGAATTAAAATGTGAATAGAGTCTTTATGCATAATCTGCTGATAAAAAGAAAGACTTTTTTTTTGTCTTAGGCCATCTTTAAATCATTTGGGTTTGTAGACGACATGTGGGTAATGTAAAGGTCATGGAGATCAGAAAAGGAGAAGAAGAAGGCTAAGGTTCTTAGAGCTCTTTACATGAACTTGAACCTATTATCAAGCACAGGGTTTGGTTGCTGAGATTCAATAAAAGCCAATTTCGATAACAGTGATCAACATAGAAATGATGTCTTATGTAATTTGACTATTTTGTGGTGGAATCTGATGATTTTTGAATTATGGAGGAAGCAAGAGAGATCATGTTTAAGCAACTGGATCAGATGAAAACAGAGAAGGAAGAAGAAAGCAAAAGCTAAAGCCATGAAGATGATCCATTTGACATGAGCTCTTACAGAAACAAGGTTAAACTGATTTTTAGCTGTTAATGCCGAAATATGGAGTAGAAGCCCCTCCTAGAATCTAAAAGATACTGAATCCTAAAAATCTAGAAGAAGATACACATTTTTGGAAGAACACTGGCGAAGCATTGAATCTTGCTCTGCTGCAATCAGCTGCCGTTTACTAACTTTCCCTCAATCGTTAATCAAGGCCAGGCACTGGAGATGGTAGAAGCTGTTCCAGATATTAGATTGTCGTTGAAAAGAGTAGAAGTTTGTATGAGAGGAAAGTGCAAGAAGTCAGGATGATTTGTTCTGTTGGTTGAGTTTCAGGAGGTGACGACGGGCATGGAAGGACCAGTTGTGGCTTGACAATTCATGGGGAAGTGTCAAGATGGTTCAAACGTTACTGATTCGGTTAGAACACCTTTCACGACCGTTTGTGTAGGAACTGAGTTGCAGGATATGGAAACTATTGTCACAAGTTCCTTTGGTGAAAATTTTAGCAGGAAGGTCTGTCACATATTGAAAATGTTTAAAAATAATGGAAGTGAAATATGCATAATGTGGTATTCTATCATATTGTACACATGTCTGAGTGCATTTTCGAGTGGAAAATTGATATTATACACATCTCTTACGTACTTAATCTTGACGAATAAAATTTGTTGCAGTAAGGCCTATAAAGATCAACTTAAGCAAACATCCTAGGAAAGGTACGAGCCCTGACAATCCAATTGTATTGAATACTAAAACTACTGAGGACAATTTGTTATTTCAAACTTTAAAGTTTTTAAATGTCCCAAAAACAGTTTGTTGTTCTAAGCAAGGCCATAACATCTCTACAAGCTCTGTGTAGAGGTGCGCCAGCTGAAACACTTTTAACCTGAGCTTCAATCAGAAAAACAATTCTTAACTCCTCAAGAGTTGCTTCTCGAACAAAAGCATATTGTGATTTGTGAGCAACAAATACACATCAAGTGTAATTACTTTAGAGAATGAACCAAACTTATAGTTAAATTTTTCTTTTACATATTTTCTTTGACCGAGTTTTTTTTTTTAACAAAAGTATGGCTATTTTACATATTTTCATTGACCGAGTTTGAAAAAAATTGAACCAAACTTAAAGAGATTCTTAGTTAAAATTTTCTTTTGCATATTTTCTTTAACCTCTGACATAATTGCTTTAGAAAGACAAGGGTAGCAAGAAATAGAAAACAGTATGAAAAGCACTTTACAAAAGAGCCAACTAAGTTAAGTTTAACTAGATGACACTAACAACATAAAACCTAGCTATTTTTATTTGCTAAATTGTTTAAGAACTTTTCAGTTGGTTCAGTATCATGTAGGCACAAAATAAAAAGGGCAAAAATATATTATATCTCCGCGCGTAGCACAGCAAAAATCTCTAGTATAATTAAAACGGTTAGAATACTGTTAAAGAAATAATGGTACAATAAGAAATTATGGTGTTACTTCTTTATGCCACTATCTCATACCACCTCAACAGATGGTTAGCCAAAAAAACTTATTAGCAATCAAAACAAAAATGTTGGGATATATCAATTCAGAGAAGTATCGACCAGTTTAAACTTTTAATCCTTTATTTGTTAACCTCATCTCTACTCAAGCCTTCGAAGGCCATCTCGGCTATTGTGAACTCTGAGGGCATGCTCAACGGAGGAGCTTAACAAGAGAGCTTAAGGAGAGAGAAGAAGAAAATAGGAAGAAGCGCTGCTTCTGGCGCTTGAAGAAGCGTCGCTGCTTAATCTGTTTGCGGACCCCACTGACACGTGGTGGCCCGCAATTGGTTAGTTTATATTTTTTATTTAAAAAAAAATCCGAAAAAGTTAAAAAAAAAAAAAATTAAACACCCCATTATGGGGTGCTGAGGTTGATGATGCTCTGAGCCATTTAAAGAATTTAAAGTATCAACGACTTCACACTATGCTTCAACTTCATAAAGCATTTTCTGGCTTATATTAATATAACGTTTAACCTATAAGGAAATATTACTACTAGAGATTACATAATACTTGGAATGTTATGCAGCGATGTTGGATCATTTTGCATCTTATATATTTATTCGCTACACTGGTATGAATGGTGACCAGGGAATGACGGGGAATAATGCATTCTTCAACATTCTTAAAAAAATTCACCATTCACAAGGAATAAATTTTCCTTCACATTCTCTCTCGTTCCTTTTTTTGCAGAGAAATAAAGAATAAAAATACTTCTTGTTAAATTTGAGGAGGAACAATCATTTCTTTTCATTCATGTCATTTTGTTCCTCTATGTTCCTTTACTATTCATTACTGTTAAATTTACTGGCCAATATATTTGCGTCACCATATTAATTCTCTGGCGCTATGTATATAAAAAATTATTTGGTCAGATGCTTAAAAGTCTACGCAGATGACTTTTTCCCACCGGAGTTTGGCGCTATGTATATATTTCTATTAGACGTTTAAGCTGTTTGAATGATGACAAAAAAGCTGTTTGAATGAAAATATTCAGTTAATTAATTAATACTTGTTTTTTAAAAAAAATTAATACTTCCTCGTGGATTCAATTTCTTAATACTAATATCTTTCCAAAGACTAATATATTGTCTAGTATTTGTCTGTAGGTTACCTTTGGTTCACCTATATGGTTTATATAACATGTATGTCATTTGACATAACAATTTGTGGTCTGTTAAATCATTGCATGCAGGGACGTGCAACTATGCGCAGAAAAACGGTGGGATGCACGAAACTGAAGAATGTGTATCCACCCGCAGATTATTAATATCTCGTAAGACTAATCAATTAAAATCTAGAAAACCAGATAATCGGTGTATATAGTGTAATCTGGTTTTGTTAACCGAAACCTAAGCAAGTTGGTGAGAAATATTTAAGTCGGTAAGTGCAGATTGGTTGAGTGGTAACTGGTAAGCGCAGAATTGTTGAGGCCACTCGCTAGCGGTTCGGTTGGTTGAGTGCTAGTACTGATTTTTTTAATATATAATCATGAGACTATATGGTAACCGTTGATGTCTTAAACGTTTGGTTTTTCAACACGTATCTGCTCTCATCTACTCTTTTGTTCAATTACTTTATAATTTTCCAGAAGCTTGGCGATGGAACAGAGATACGAAGAATCAGAAGGTGTAGAGAGGGCGAGCATTCCTCTGTTAAGGGATCAACATCAATCTGAGGACGACAGAGATATATTAGTTGAGACTAAGAAGCTATGGCGTATCGTTGGACCAGCCATATTCCCCAGAATCTCGACGAACTTGATCCTCGTCGTCATCACTCAGGTCTTTGCCGGTCACCTCGGCGAGCTAGAACTTGCTGCCATCTCCATCGTCAGCAACGTCATCATCGGCTTCAACGTCGGCCTTCTCGTATACAGTGGCGGAGGCAGCATGTAATTAGGGTGGTCAAATGACCCACATGAAAAAAAAAATTGTAGTTTACTTCTAATATTTTTGATGAAATGTTACAAAACTAGCTTATTGACCTTTGTAAATTGTAGTAGTTATGCAACTGACCCTGGTAAAAAGTTATCCTGCCTCCGCCACTGCTCGTATACACACCCACGCATATAAGAAACATATTTGGATTATCTTTTAATGTTTCACACTTCTTGTATAAAGAAACTATATGTTCTTTTAAATGCAGCTTGGAATGGCGAGTGCGTTGCAAACGTTATGCGGTCAAGCGTTTGGAGCGAAAAAATATAACTTGTTAGGAGTGTATTTGCAACGATCTTGGGTTGTTACTCTTCTTATTCTCCATCTTGCTCCTCCCAATGTACTTCTTTGCAACTCCCATTCTTAAGTACTTTGGCCAGCCTGACGACATCGCCGAGCTCTCCGGTACTATCGCCGTTTGGGCCATTCCTATCCATTTCGCATTTGCCTTCGTTTTCCCTCTCAACCGATTCCTCCAATGCCAGCTCAGGAATAAGGTATATATATGTCACATTTTTAGCCTAATTCATTTTTCATTTAGATAAATATCAGTCACGTTTAATAATATATCCATCGAATTACAAGTACTGAATAAATTTTTTTTGTAATTAAAAGAGTTAAATTTGGATCTATTAAAGACACAGACCTAATCTTCGGGTGGGAGGTGCATTCCACGGATGGATCCTCTCCCGGATATTTAAATGGATCGTAAGCATGGACCCATATCCGCGTGACCACATGTGGAGTTAATAATCTCGTACTAGAAAGAAGTCGATCCCTGGCCTGGACCAACAAGGCAACTCTTCCTCTAGTGGAACTAGACCACCACGATGTGGTTAAGTACTGGATAATTTTTTCTTTTGAACAAAATATAAGGATTGAATATATGTTCTTGATATTATTATTGCTAAATGGGGCTTGTTTGCTGCTCTGTTACATTACCACCAGGTGACAGCAATATCATCTGGAGTAGCACTTGTAGTTCACATATTTGTGTGCTGGCTTTTTGTGTACGTTCTTAAACTTGGAGTCATAGGGACCATTGCTATACTGTCAACGTGTCATGGGGGCTCAATGTCATCATCTTATTGACTTATACCACTTGCGGCGGTTGTCCGCTCACATGGACCGGTTTCTCCATGGAAGCTTTCACCGGGCTTTGGGAGTTCGCTCATCTCTCTGCCTCCTCCGGAATCATGCTTTGGTATTTCTAATTAAAAACCTCTCTTGTCGCATTTTTTTCGTTTAGTTTAATTACGATATGAATATAAGTTCTTATGGTAGACTTTTATCGAGACAGCTTAGAGAGTTGGTATTATAAAATTCTAATTTTGATGACTGGAAACCTGGAGGATGCAAAAATTGCTGTCGACTCCCTCTCTATATGGTACGTCAAATATATATTGAAAATACTAAATATGAAATCATATCATATTTTTCTTAAGTATTTTTAATATTACAATGTTCATTGGCAGCATGCTGAAAAATGGACTGGAGCTGATGATTCCAATTGCTTTCCTCACCAGGACCGGGTATAACCTCACACCAATCTCTCGTTTTTATAAGTATCGTGTATATGTATATATAGTTTTATTTTTGTTTGGTGCGGTTTATATTTTTCACTATTTTTTGTTTAGTTGGTTTTTGTAATTTTGTAGCGTACGAGTGGCCAATGAGTTGGGAGCAGGCAATGGAAAAGGAGCAAGATCTGCAATAATCATATCAGTGACACAATCGTTAATCATCGGAATAATATTTTCGGTGATTCTTATAAAAAAAAAATATTTTCGGTGATTGTTGTATTTTTTCATAATCAAATTAGTTGGATTTTCTCTTCAAGTGAAACTGTCATTAACGAAGTCAAGAACCTCTCTATTATTTCAGCCTTTACGATTCTTCTCAACAGTGTTTAACCGGTTCTTTCTGGTACGTCACAAAGACAAAATCAGTGTGTGTGTTATTCCAAAAATAAACCGGGTCAAAGGTGGTGAGGTGACTTTTATATATATATATATATATAATCTGGGATGCTATTATTTCATTGGACTTCCACTCGGATTTGTCATGGGCTGGATTTACAAGTTTGGTGTTAACTGTTAAGGTAAACGCCAGTTTTTATATAATAAAATTTGATATTCAAAGTTTAAGTTCTTAATATATATTGTACATCGATTGTAATGTTATCTTATAGGGCATTTGGGCCGGTATAATATTTGGAGGAACCGCGATTCAAACATTAATACTGATTTTTATTGTTACGAGATGTGACTGAGAAAAAAAGGTAACTCAAAAAAAAAATTTGTTTATTGCTTATGGTTCACGTACGAGATGTGACTGAGAAAAAAAGGTAACTCAAAAAAAAAATTGTTTATTGCTTATGGTTCACGTATATGGTTTATTCCATGCATGTCTTTTAATGCAATTGTTTCGACTTTTATTTCATATTTATAGGCACAAAATGCAAGCCTGCGCATTAACAAGTGGTCTATCTCAGACTCGGATGGAAAAAGTAAACTGAACACAGTTGTAAAATAAACTCCAAGCATGTATTCCTGTTGCGGAATACTTAAGTTCTGATACCACTTGTTGAGACAATTCTAATTTTAACAAGACTTTGTTGGGATTTACTATAATTTCCTGGTCCCTTAATCTTTCCCATTGATTCATATTCATATTCATGACACACGCATTTTTCACCCTGTTCACCGCCGCAGCACAGATCCAGAATCCACAAGATCCACTATGAAGTATCAGGAAACACCTCTAATATGATTTACAAGATCATAACTCTCTCTGTCATGGGTATGTAAACCCTAGAGAGAATAAAGAGATAATACAAGAGATTACATAGCTAAGAGTTAAGCCTAGAACAACGTATCTTCTCTAGCTTACTCTATCTCTCTAAGAGACGCCTTGGAAGCCCTCCAAAAGAGGCTTGAGGCTCGTGCCTCCCAGAAGCTTGGCTTCGTGATCTCTCCTTCTTTGTATTGTCAGCACTTAAATGGGCTTTGTTGATCAGGCCCATAGGTTGTCTATGCGCAACTTGTGCAACTCGACCCAGCTGATGAACAAGTCTGATGGACTTGACCAAACCTCACAAATCTCCACCTGTTTAGTCCAAATCCATAACCCTTCCTTTGTGCTCGACACCTCCTGAAGCTTGAGTAAACCTGCTCATCCTCTGCATCTCCTTGTCTTCTCTTATCTCTTCTCACTTCTCTCAGCTTCACCTTGAACCAAGCTTGAAGTCCTTTCATAATCTTCTTGAAACATGCATAAGCTCATACTTATACACCACAACTGCTTAGTAGATTAAACACTTAAATCCACTTAGCCCCATCAATGAAAATAGACATCATCCTTGATGAAAGGTATATGACAATCCCATTGTCATTCGGAATTTTCACCTTCATCTATTGTCTTGAGTTGCAAATCCAGCTGTTACACTCCAAGTGTCAAGCTCAACTTCTCATTGACTTCGTGTTACTTCATATCTTCTTTCTCCTTGTGAACTTATCAACAACACAACCTTGCTGTCAAATCACGAACCTGTTCAAGTCTTGAACAGAAACCTGAACATCCTTTTGCAAGTTGATTTGATCTCCTTGGTCTTTCGATTCCACTCATGCGCATTGAGCCTTGAATCAAAGTCCTCAATTATGTGCAACAACCTTTGAATCATACATGCTTCAGTCCTGAAACAATCCATGATTCTCCATTATTTCAGCCTTGAACACCTTTTGTACCGCCATTATTTCTAATAGAACACGCCATCCAGAAACACTTGCTGAACAGACTTTCGACACAAACCTGGTGAAACCACCATGCTTTAGTAAAACCTTTATGTCACACTGAACCCTTTAGAATCAACCGCAGACCTCAAAGTCACTCATGCTCCATATCTCTGAAACAGTCTTTGACTTAACCTTGATGTTGATGAACAGACTGCACTTGAAAATCACTTTGTACCGCTGCACAAGCAGGACACGTCGCCTAACACCACCTGATTAGGAAGACTTTCGACACAAATATCTTTGCTCCACCATCTGATCAAACTATTCTGCAACCACAGAATCCACTAAAATATTTACACCCCACTGCTAGTTGAATGAACTGAGCCTCATACCATCTAGTCCCTGGTACGCCTTGGCTCTCTTCACGAGCTCCCTGTGATATCTTATCTAGAATCTTTGATATCCCTCCTTTACTCAGCTGTGAATTCCTTTCCTCAATACCTTCTTATATTGAGATGTCTTCAATACCGAAACCTGTGCATCATCGTCAACGACTTGAACAGGCCTGTTAGTCATTGAACCCGCCATTAGCTTGATGAGTACCTGGCCACCAATAAGTATCTGGCCATTTTCTAATGGACTTTCGTCAGACTGCCTCAGTATTCTCCTATGATGCGACCATATTTCCGGAACTACACTTGTTCTGATCCCTTAAATGCAGTCGGCCTTTCTTTGCATTTAGATCTTCATGAAGCTTCTTTCAGTTCCATGACTTGAGCTTAAGATGAGCCTACTTGTGGAGAACAAGTCTTACCCTTCCTGAGATGGACAAACTGTAAGACAATTCCCTGCAATACCTGCAATATCTTCTAACAGTCTCTTACTTTACTTCATCTCACCATTCTTTATCTTCACTGCTCAATACTCCAGTTTAACTAAGTACCTCAGCACGATCCTGCATCATACTCGGCTCTGTGATCCTCAAGATCAATCTCACTGCAGTGTATTCCTGATACATATGCCGATTTACTTGTTTCACCTACGAGTAACCTTATGTAAGACTCCTCTTACAAATCTCCTTCTGATGTGCCTTGTACTTGTTAACTGATCCTGACACTTCTGGCCTTGACACACTGAACATATCCACGTACCTCTTATCATGGATAATCTTTCCTTTCAGCTCTTACTCTCTTGAGCTGACCAAGTTGCTAACCAAAACTTATACCCTTCAACTGAACCAATCAAGACATCTTCTAAACAGAAAATTTGTGACTCACTCCACCTGGAATCAGATTATATATCTCTGATGCATCAATCCTCATATAATCTCACTGGCTCCGTCTGAATCAAATAACCCTATAGAAGTACCATGTCTTTGGAATAACCAAGTTTTTGCAACTGTTCATGGTATATGTGTCCTTTAACCATATCTCTCATCACCCAAGCCTGTGATGCTCCTGAGATACTTCCTTGCAGCTTCTCTCCTGTCAAACTTGAACCCATGGTGAGTTTCTCCAGCTGTAACTATACTCGAACCGTAACCTGTTCAAGTATGAAGTTCCGACCTGGTCAAGTCTGCAAATTTCTCTTTTTAACTTTGAGCTTTAATTTTTGTCCGAGAGCTCCACCTTGACCACTGTGGTCGTGACACCAAAATCGGCGTCCTTCCTCTGAGTCTATTAATCTGGAATTGTCGACTCAGACATCCATGACAATTCCCTAAGGTATAACTCACACACACTTCTGCTAGCTGTGGTAGCGACTTTCTGCTTCTTGAACAAGTGTTGAAGACTGTTGTCTTATACCCTTAATCCTCAAGATTACAAACAGTTGTAACAACCTATTCAACCCGATTTTGCCTGCGCATTTTTCTCTGCCTTAAACCAGAATCTTCAAGCTAAGTCTAACCTTGACACGTCTTTTCCATTAGGTTTCTTCTTGTCATTCACGCGACCTCACTAAAGCTTCTATATGTTGTTACCACAAATAGCCATTTGCTCCAACATACTCTCTTGTAGGCTTTACACACGTTGTGTCTTCGCTGTAGTTGATTCTTCGTGGAAGTACAACTTATTCCTGCCACACTGACTTGGTGACTATTCTGGCTTTCTTCTTATAGCCAGAAACTTTTCATGTCACTCACACGACCTCACAAAAGCTGCTACATGCTGTTACCACAAATAGTCATTTGCTCCAGCATATACTTGTGTAGGCTTTTACATACTTTTCCCTTGCTCTAGTTTTTTCTTTGTGGAGGTATAGCTTGTTTCAGTCACACTAACTTGGTGACTCCTCTGACTTTCTTCTACCAGCCAGAAACCTTTCCTCTCATACACCCACGAGACCGACTTAAACTGACCCAAAATAGAATCACCTCTGTTTTGTCATATAATTGCCACATGACAACCAACCTATGCAGCTGCGAGATCCATTGATCATCTTTCGCAAAGATAACCTATATTCTTTGTGATCTCAGAAAACCTTTAGTCTCTGTGAGATTGATGACCTTTGATTCCTTCTCCTTAAGCCTAACATTGACTTAATATGAGTCTGTCTTCCCTTGAGATATCATCCATCCCAAACGATTCAAATTAATCTCCAACACACTGATCACAAACATGCTCACCTGTGCAGTTGTTCTGCTGTAGCTTGCACGGGTCTTCCCTTTCTTGCAAACAACTGCTGCAACCCTCACAAGTCTCACATCATGATTTCAGAAACCTGAAACCATCACGTGTATTGAGATCTTCCACTGTGAACGTTTCTTCCTCTATCTTTGACGTTATCTTTGTTTACTACATACAAACGCCATCTGTTTATTTCCTTGACGATGCCTATCTTTCAGCATCACCCATGGTTCGTCACTCTTGATCATAGTGATGTGATCGTGATTACAAATCTACTAATTCTTCTTCTCCAGAATTTTCAGCTGATGTCGATGCTAACTTGAAGCTCTTTGCAGAACCTTAATCACTATTGCCTCAAACCAGAAGTCCTTTGACTAAAATCCTCAACCAACCTCAACAGCCTGTAGACTAACTTCTTATCATGAGAATTCTCTTTGTAACAATCTGATTGAACACCTTATCTTTATTATCTCTCTGAACCGCTGCTGTTGCCAACAGAACTTTCGACGCAAAGAATCTCTGCTCAACCTCTGAACAAACAAATCATTACCTCTGCAACCGTGATACCCTGTAGACCCATTTGTTTCACCTCATATGTCCTGAGATGCTAAAACAAACTACTACTGAATTCTATACAGAAAACCCGAAGCAAACACGTTTCCATCCTCAATCAGTCTCGATTTGGCCAGTCACCTGTTCAGCCGAACTCCGCCTTGAACACGCAAACTCCGTGTGCTTGTAGATTCATACCAGCAGAAAACTATGTGTTACCCCAAACACATATGTGCTTAGAAAACCACACTGTATTCCCTCTGAAAATATCAGCCTTGTGGTATCTTGTTCTTTGAACCTTTATCCAACTATAGACTCCCATGATCACACATAGACGAACCCGCATGAGTCCATTTTCTTTGACCCTTCTGCAACATCCATCATGTTGACTAAAGAATACCATTAGATACTTGACCAGCCATGAAACACTCATCTCATTCAAGGTTTGAAGGCGTCCCCTAGTTCCAAGAAATTCATGAGATACCAAACTGAAATTAGGACACCGCCTGCGACTGATATACCTTGTAGATTGAACCCGAAAACCCTCACTGAATCTTCTGACAATCCCATACAAAACCAGTGCGAAAACCCTTGTGCTCCACTGTGCTTTCTGTTCCAATAACTTGTAGAACATGAAGAAATCCGTGACTCTAATTCTTAATGTCACACACGTCTTGTGACTGCAGATCGAAAACAGCTCTGAACTCTCTATTTCTTGTGCTAGCAGCCTGTCACCATCTCGACTTGTGAGTAACCTGAAACCCTTCTCACATAGTAGCAGATTCTTGCACCCTTGGAGAACTGTAGAGCCCTGATTTTGTAATCTAGAAATCATCTCAACCGATTCAACTGACTCGGGAATTCATCCTCTATAGACTTTTGCAGCTGCAGCAAAGAACGTCCAACAGTTTTCCTTCTTCTCTTGTAAACCAAAAATCTCTTTCACTTGATCTTGATCTCGGTGTATCCTCTGATTTTTGCTCTGTTTAAGGCAAAACCACGTGACCACCAGCTTCATATGTCTCTCCTCCTTGAGACGTGGACACCCTGAATCAATGAGCATGTGCTCTGATACCACTTGTTGTGGAATACTTAAGTTCTGATACCACTTGTTGAGTCAATTGCAACTCTAACAAGACTTTGTTGGGGTTCACTACAATTCTCTGGTCCCTTGATCTTTCTCATTGATTCACATTCATGTGCATGACGCACGAATTTTTCACCCAGTTCACGGCCGCAGCGTGCTACATCTGGGGTGGATCCAGGATCCACAACACCCACTATGAAATTTCGGAAAACACCTCCAATATGGTTTACAAGATCATAACTCTCTTTGTTCTGGGTATGCAAACTCTAGAGAGTATAAAGAGATAATACAAGAGATTACATGGTTAAGAGTTAAGCTTAGAACAACATATATATCATCTCTAGTTTACTTTATCTCTTTAAGAGACGCCATGGAAACCCTCTGAAGGAGGCTTGAAGTTCGTGCCTTCCAGAAACTTGGCTTAGAGATCTCTGTCGTGATCTCTCATTCTTTGTATTGTCATCATTTAATCTAATGGATTTTGTCGATTAGATTCATAGGTTGTCTACGCGTAACTTGTGCAGCTCGGTCCAGCCGATGAACAAGTCTGATGGACTTGACCAAACCTCACAATTCCCTAAAGCTACGCCGTTGTAGAGTAAAAGCACATGCGTTATCATTACAATCTCACATGATTAATCGATTGTAACTGGTAACTGGTAGAATGGAGTAGCATATATATGGTTTGTTTTTTTTTTCAACCGTAACTGGTAACTGGTAACTGGAGCAATGAATGATTCGTGTTCCTTTCCGAATATGAAACTAAGCCACTTTCACTTCGCATTTTTTTTCTTAGTTAAAAAGTTATTTGCGTATGGTATCACTCCCGTTTAGGATCAGATTCGATGATCAAAAGTTTTGAGCGCATAACTATAAGGGGTATATGATTTAGAAGTCTAAGAAAGATGGGTACATGGCAGTTTTGTGGACTACAATAGACCAATATGTACTTACCAATTTTAGGTTTTAAGTTTATATGGTACAATTTTGAATAAACCAAAACATATTCTAGAGAAGTTTGAATGGACATTGTTACGAAAAAGTTTGAATGGACATGAACGAGATAATGTGCTAATTTCTAATTTTCTACAACAGCTTTGTGAAAGTATTAGATCCACAACATTCTTTTAAAAGGGTGATAAAGTGAATAATTCTTTCATTAGTTTATAAGAATAAAGTGGCATTTACCAAAAAAAAGATCAAAGTGGGACAGCCTTATATAGAAAAGGGAACTTTTAGACATTATAGAATAATAACAGGGTAGGAAAGGGACTTGTTGGATCTATGACATCGAACAATGTGGACGTAAGTAGCATAACGTGGGAAATTAAGTTGTTTTTTTTTGGTAAAAATGTTAAATTCATTACCAATTTTGAATTTTTGACAGAACAATATAGAAACAAAGAACAGATTGACTAAACTAAACTAATAACACAACAACAACAAATAACATAACCAAAAACGAAGGCTCTTCGGTTGTTATAGAGCGGTGGGAAATTAAGTTGTTGATCAAACAAAGATGACTATGAAAAAGGTATACGCATACTACCTGTTTAAATAACTATATATTTCTATTACCTTATCGTCAAAATTATACCAGCAGGTAAGAGAATGTTAAACATACCATATAGAATGTGCGATCAGAGTACAGCAGCATTTAAAAAATAATAATATGGAACAAACAGAATCAGAATAGAGTGTTGACTATGACTATAATAAATAAATCGCATAGTGGTTTAAGGCACTATTTCATTTTTATTTGAATTAGTGATTTATACTTTAGATGCCATATTATCAGCGGTGGCTGAAAAGTATAGATAGGAAGCCCGAGATTATACAGTTTCGAAAAGAAAAAGAAATATATACATTAAATAATGAGAGATTTACGCCATATGTCACAATATGACTTTGGCCAGCAAGAAAAGACATTTTGGGCTACTGGGATAGTTTCGGTGGAGCTTAATACTAGATTACCCCCGTAATAGCAAACCAGATTGAGCTTAGTTAGGTTTTGGTAATTTTTCTAGTTTGTTTTTGAAATTCAATTGTTTTGTATTTTTATTATTCCCGAATTATCTTTTATTTGTTGAGGCGCGAGTTTTGAGGGATGCTACAGCTTCTTTCATCTCTTTTGCAGAAGCCTGAACTCAGTTACGAAAGAGATTTTTGCAGTGATGAAGGAAACAACAACGATGAAGGAAACATCGACGAAACGGCGACGGCACGGAAAGGAGCATGTAACCGGTGGGTTTTCTCTCTGACTCGCCCCCTATTTTTTCTGTTAGGGTTTCTGTAGATCTGGATTGTGTTTTGGTTGTCGATCTTAGCCATAGTTTCGACCTTTCCCGTGAGATTTGCGCTTTTAATCGGGGGTTCTGATATTCTATTACGTGTACCGCAGGTGGACCGAGTGGTGACGACGGGCCCGGCGATAGGTTGCCTCCGCGGTTGTTTGCGACGGACAGATACCCAAGTCGGCGTCTAAATATCTATTCCTCTCTGGAATATCTGCTGATCGTGAGAGATGTTCTGCGTGGATCGCCTGATTTTGACCGTTTGATGGGTTCGTGTTTTGGAAAGCTATTTGAGTTGCCCGCAAGGCGGTGTAGCTATTCTTCTGTGATGATTCATGCAATGCTAGCACGGCAGGTGGTGACGAAGAAGAGGTATCAAGTGTGGTCTGTTTTTGCTGGGAATCCTTGGAGGTTTTCTTTGGTGGAGTTTTGGTGTTGTGACAGGCTTGCCGTGTGGGGAGTTTGAAGACGGTTATGTACCTGATTTCGAGCCGGCTTACAAAGAAGAGGACTTTGCGTATTGGGATTGGTTGTTTGATGGGAGGCGCGACATAACAATTCCGGAGGTTGTGAAAATGGTGACTGACGACACGACGATTTCTCGAAGCCGTAGATTTAGGATGTGCTTAATTATAATTGTGGACGGTGTGCTCATTGCTTCAACGCAGCCTGTGAAACCCACGATGAAGCACGTTCAGCTACTTGAGAGGCTGAAGGATTTCCTGTCTTTTCCGTGGGGGAGGGAGTCTTTTTTCTGGACGGTGAGGACAATGATACCGGCGAAGATGATAAAGGGGAAGTGTGATGACCCAGTGGGAGACTTCTGCATCAAGCTTTGGCAGAAGACCAAAAAAATGTCTGGTTTTCCGCTGGCACTACAGTTGGTTGCTTTTGAGTTGATACCTCATTTGCTTGGGAGGCTGAGGGGTGACGATGAGCTGAAGCTGAAAGACTATCAAAGGCTGCCACAACATACAGGACTTAACTTGGCTGATGTACTGGAGGCAGAGCATAGCGCTGAGGTAATTTTTTTTGTTGTTTGTGTGTGTTTTTGCAGCGTTAGTTTCGATGTACATGTGTACACGAGAAAATAGGTGTAGTACGTATGTACAAGCCCTATTTCGTACATAGGCGGCGTACGTATGTACAAGCCTAATGTCGTACATATGTACACGGTACCCTATAATGCAGAAATCCACAAGGCAAGAACTTGTTGTTGATTTGCATATGTTCATTTTTTTTGGCAGCTATTAGTGCAACTAATGATGGAGATTGGACCAGACCGGGCAATAGGCTGGGGGGAATTGGATGAAGAGATTGATGATAGGAGAGTTGATTATTTCGTGGGTTTAATTAAAGGAGGTCACCAGTTCAGTAAATCTGTGTGGTGGGGTGGTGATGCAAAGGAGGTTTTGTACAAGCACGAGGAGAGAATGTCTGCCAAAAAAAGGAAAAGGCAAGTTGCTGTTTCGAGAGGAAATGTTGTAGAAGGACCCGCTTTGAAGCAGAAACGTCTGAGTGCTTATTTCAGAAGGCCGTGTACCGTTGATGAGGAAGAGCATAAAGCGCTGGTTGCGCGGATTGTGGAATTGGAAAAATTTGTTGAGAAGTTGAAAAGGAGAGCTGTGAGGCGTAAGAGGGTGACACCACGAAAGGAGCTGTTCCGTCCTGTTAGTGTGTCAAGGAAGAAAAAGAAGAAGAGCGAAGTGACTGTTGATGAATCGTCGTCTGCTGAGGAGGCAGAACACCCTGTGACCGAACCTGCTGACGGCGAGGCTGGTGGCACGGAAGGAGGTAGGGGTGGAATTGACCACGATGGGCAGGAACCGGATAGTGACAATCGGGAGGCTGATGAGGTGGCTGGTTTAACTGAGGGGGAGAATGATGATATGGCTGTGGAGGATAGTGAATCTGATGAACTACCATCTGTGCTGGTACCACTGCAGGAAGGAGATGGTGTACCCGTGCAGTGGATCGAGGAAGGTGGAACCGACGAACGTGGTAGTGTACTCTACATGTCGATGACGGACAAAACGTACTACGTGACAGAGTCTCAGAGGAGCAGCGGCATTGTCCATGGGCCATCGGCAGATGGTGCCGCCACTGTAAAGACGGTGCGTGTTTTTTAAAACTCCCCCCCCCCCTCCATCGTTTGTTTTATGTTCCCTTCTGGGTCCTGACGATTTCCGATGATGTTTGGCAGGTCTTGGAAGGTGTTGGAGCATTAAAACCTGGAGGGACATTTGTGATAGCAGATCCCTGTGATGGGCGCTCTCTGTACGAGCAGGTGCGCTGTACATGTGTACACAACATAGTTGTAGGTATTCTTTTGTTTAAAGCAAGGTGGTATGCAGGTAAGCAAAGACAGAGGAAGAGTATAAGTAGGTGATGGTGGTGTGGCTGAGGATAATAGTGCTGAGGTGAGAAGTGCTGACTAGGAAGCTTGTATTTTGAATTATAATTTTACTAAATTGCCGTGTGCTAGCAGGATCTGGCTGGGCTTGACAAGCTGCTGGGTGCAATAGTCAAGGAACATGGGCTGAAAGGCGTGATGGGTTGTGATACACCACTGGTGGATAAGGTAAATGTTCTAATTAATGGTGAGGTAGATAATTTGAGGTTTGTGAATGTTTTCTAGACTTTGGATGCTTAATGGGAAGTGTGTTTTTTGTGTTAAATGGTGGTACAGCCTGCGCCAGATTTGGCTGAAGGTGGAGGAGGGAAGAAGATAGGGCCTGAGAACCAGACGATAGAGGATGTAAGTTTGTACATGTGTACTGCCGTATACCCGGATGTGGCATCGAGAGCTAAAATTTGTGTACAATTTTTTTTGTGTACAGGTCGGGGATGGCTTTGAATCTCCAGGCGGAAATAAAGAAGAAGGGCCTGGCGGTAACCAGCCGGTAACTGATCTGAGCGACTCATCACCATGTCCACGAAGCGAGAAGCACAGACCGGTTGAGGCGGAGGCTCATCTGGCTTCGTTGCTTTTGACGAAGCCACCATTTAGTATGGATCAGATAGTGCCACAAGCTGAAGATGCTGACTTTCCTTTCTTTGAGCAAGTTTTGTTGGCGAATGCTAAAGTGTAAGTGTGTACCTGTGTTTTTTTTATTTGTTTAAGACATGATCTAACATATTGTTTTGTTGGGGGTTTGCAGGTTGCATCTTGGGGCGGGGCTGTATGATCTTGACAATGAGTTTTTTCTGGACCTAGCAACTCCGCAGAAGTGGGTGTCCACGAAGGTAGGAAAAAGAGAATTTGTAATGAGCAACGTGGTTAAGATGTTAACAATTTCTGATGTTTTTTTGGTTCAGCATATTGAAGCGTTGGTGGACTATTTGGAAGAGAGGCATGCTGAGCTTCTCAAACAAAAAAAGAGCAATGTTTGTTGCCCCTTGGTTCATGGAGAAGTTTGCAGGGAAGGCGAAAACGTTCAATAGGGCAACATACAAGGGAAGGATTTTTTTCTGATCGCAAGCTGGCTGGATATCTAACTAAGGAGGGGCAAAAAGTTGGTGTGGATGTGGACACAGTCTATGCGCCAATGTTTTGGGGGACGAATCACTGGGTGGGACTGCGCATCAGCATCAGTGAATGGAATGTGCTGGTATACGATCCGGACTGTAGTCTGAGGACTATGGAAGTAGTGATGGGAC
Organism: Brassica nigra; assembly: GCA_016432835.1. Classification (NCBI taxonomy): domain Eukaryota; kingdom Viridiplantae; phylum Streptophyta; class Magnoliopsida; order Brassicales; family Brassicaceae; genus Brassica; species Brassica nigra. The sequence continues at coordinate 13,869,418 of CM028242.1, forward strand.
TGATGACACCAGTAGCTAAAATGCTACCTTATCTTGTGCGCAAGGTGTGTCCAGCTGAGTATCTGAGAGGGCGTGGGCTGGAACCGTTTGGGGTTCAGCTGATGGCTGATGGTTACCAGAACAAGCGTAGTGGTGATTGCGGCCCCGTCGCAGTGAAGTTTATGGAGTTGTCTGCGACAGGTGCAGAGAGCCCAGATGTGGAGGAGATCACAGACAGTATGGTTGACATTTTCAGGAAGCAATATGCGATGGACGTGTACAAGGATTGGATTGTACCTCTGTACATGGGGAGTGGAGGTGCGAACTAGGACTGAATTATGGACGTGTACAAGGATTGGATTGTATTTTTTTGGTGTTTGATAGGCTGGGGCGGGGGTTGTATTGTTTTCTTTTTTTTGTTATGGTATGGTGAGTATTGGAATGGTTAATGTGTCAAACTCTGTTTTGTTGTATGTTTTCTGGTGTGGTTTGACACAAAAAACACAAGCGGGTGATAGAAACTAGTTTTATGTGTTATTGTGATGAGAAAGGAACTTTTATGCTAGTAAAAACTGAGATTATCATATACAAATTAATGTTTAATGGAAGGCAGAATGTGTTTACTTGGGAAAACCTGTGCGAAAACAAGATTGTACACCGACTATAAACAAGACATGTAATCTTCTGAATTTGTAGAGGTAGGCTGGTTTAACAGAAAGATTCTGATGACTAAACAATTTAGAGTTAAGAAGAATACAAAGTTAATTAGATAAAGGTACATCTGGAAAGGGAAGCAGACTGCATTACGCACAACCATGTTCTCAAACGAACGACCACAGATGGCAGACAAAAGCTAGCTACATGAGAAATTTGTAGAAAAGAGCAACTACTGCAATGCAGAGAACCATGTTCTTGAAGCTCTTGAGTTCAATTTTTCAGATCGTTGATGTCCTTCTCAAAACCTTGAATCTCCTTCTCAAAACCTCGAATCTCCTTCTCATAACCGTCAACAATGCTGTAGGAGGAATGAGTTTCGGATGCAGGGGTTTCGATTTCAGATTCACAAACTTGGATATCCTTGTTGGTGGTTGAAGTTCTCCTTTCAAGATCATCAAGACGCTACTTCATGTCCTCGATTTCCTCAACCATGGATTCATCCGTCCATTTGAACAGATGGTATCGATTGTGCTGGAAAACTCCCAAAAATTACAGGTGAGGGGCTATTCAGAAGTACAAAGATAGGTGAGGGAGTAATTCTGGGTTAGCATTGAAGGATATAGTTAGACAAACCTCATCGCGATGGGGACAACTGTGGAAGAGGCGGCCAGGGTTGGTTATTGTTTTGGAGGTCCACCTGGAAACGCGGGCGCCGCATCTGCAAAAAGTCGGAAATCCCCTTGCTCTGTCTTCCATGACGTCGCTTTGTCCTAAGAACCCTAGAATCTTGATTTTGCCCCCTTTTAATTTGATTGTGTTTTGAAACGACGCCGTTGTGTGTTTAATTAGTCAATTTCGGTTAGGAATTATGGCTAAACCGGGATTCTATTAACGGTGTTGGGCGCTGTACAAACTATTGTAGATCTGTACATATAAGATGTAGATGATGGCGCTGTACATGTGGGCGATGGACGGTACATAAATACAAGTGTGCACACCGATATCACTTGTAGATCTGTACAGATCTGTCCTCGATTTGCCAACTATTGTAGATTTGTACAGATCTGTACAGATAGGATGTAGATGTACAAACTATTGTAGATCTGTACAGATCTGTACAGATAAGATGTAGATGATGGCGCTGTACATGTGGGAGATGGACGGTACATAAGTACAAGTGTGCACACCGATATCACTGTACGTATGTACGTGCTGGCGATGTAGATGATAGCGATGTACATAGGGCGATGGTACATTCTGACCCATTGTATGTGTTCTTGGAGACAGAGTTAAACTATGATAGACTGAGGTAAAACGTACATAATATTGCCGGCAATAGAAGCGTTTAATTCCACCAAAAAGTCACAGCCAATACATGTTCTTAAAGTTTAGCACATGCTCTTCCCAAAAACAAAAAAAAAACATAAAGAGAAGCTGAGCCCAGGTGAATTCGCTATCCAAAATATAAGTAACTTGGATATAAAATTCACCACCGTCAGATAGGTATGACACAGTGAGTGCGGTTATGGCCAGTGTGACCACAGCGACCACATTTGTTGGGGACAGTTTTGGTCTTCTTGGGAGGCTGCGTGAAGTGCAGTAGAAAATGTGAGTGAGCAGCAATTGAATGAAAGAATAAGGGTAGCGGTGAGCGAAGAGAGACAAGAAATTACCGGAATTTCACCAGTGGACGGAATGCAGGAATCCTTAGGTCGGCCAGAAGGGCGACGGGTTTTTGGAGGGTACATCGTGAGATCAGCAATCTCAGCAGGAATAGGGTGGTCGCCTAACGGAGCCTCTGGTAAGATCGCCCCAGAGTATGTGTCAATCCAGTGTTGTGTCTTGTAGCAGTCACCGACTAATTGGTTGTAGGGGAGACCAATAGAATCAGCTGCCATCAATGCATGTCCACATGGGATTTTGAGCTTCTGAAAGACTTGGCATGAGCAGACTTTGGTGTCGAGGTGGACAGTGTTGGCGTGTCCATAAATCCCCCTAACTGAATAGCTCCAATCCTTGGAAGGATTTATCTTGCTGCCTTTGGTAAGTTTGATGTGAGTCTGGATGACTTTGTCAACCTCTGGTGTGCAAAATCCCCTATGTTTAGAAGATTTCGTCCTCCTTACTGAGAACCACCTAGTCAGCATGCGTTGGATGAACATGAACATCTCAACAATTGGAGAAGCTCTGGATTTTGAGATTGCTTTGTTCAGCTGTTCCGCTACGTTGCTGGTGAGGAGATTGAACCGGTTTCCAGGGAAGTAAGTGCGAGTCCATTTTGCTGTGCCAATCTCTTCTAGGTATTTGAAGCATGCAGCATTAGCCATCTTGATTTTGTCAAAGTTCTTATCAAAATCAGAACGCCGGAATGAAAAAACAGCCTCGCAAACCATCTTAGCAAGTTCTTTGCTCTTGTATCGGGATACAACGTTCCTCATGAGGTGAACAATGCATGCTCCATGGTGTGCCTTTGGGAAAACCTGACTTTTGGCCTTTACTATAGATGCATGACGATCAGATATGATGGAGAGGGTGTTCGAATCAGCAATTATCCTTTCAACCTTGCTTAGGAACCAGGTCCAGGCCTCTTCGGTTTCACCGTCAACAACAGCAAAGGCGAGAGGGAAGACTTGGAAGTTACCATCTTGGCCGCTGGCAGTGAGGAGTACACCCTTGTATTTGCCCAATAAGTGAGTACCATCAATAATCAAAACAGGGCAGAGGCGCCGGAATCCTTGAATTGAAGTACCAAAGGCCAGGAAACCATACAGGAAACGAGTGGCCCCTTCATCATCAAGCTCAGTTTCAATAGCAGTGATGGTACCGGAATTAGTTGCTTTGAGCCTCTCGAAATACCCAGCAACATTGAGGAAGGAGTCCTCCGCATTACCGTGTGTAATGTCAAGTGCAATCCCTTTTGCCCGATGACATTTCATGTATGAAGCAGACACCTGCAAATCTTCGAGGACAAGTTGCTGAAGCTGGACAGCTTTGGGTGCGTCGGTGGACAGCTTTGGGTGCGTCGGTGGGGTCACCGTACTTGCTGCGGTAGATATGTCCCAGAACCTTTGCAGTAGCACGCTTCTTGTAAAGCCTACATGTATCCGTATCACACGTGTGATTTAACTGACACTTTTTAATGGTATAGTACCCGCACGTGGTGAGCTCCTTCGCGAGGATCCGCCAATCACAGCGAATGTCATGGCAACTAAGGACAAATGAATGCCTGGTGGTCCTAGTTTGCCTAAAATGAAACTGTTCCTTGATTGCATAGATAGCGAGTCCGATTTGGCAGTCTTGTTTTGATGCATACAATTTTCCAACGCAAGGTTCATCGTCGTCGATATCCAGATTCGGTACATCTTCAGCTTCGTACAAAGTGTCGTCAAACAGGGGAGGGATGTCAAATTCCTCGTCACTGATCTCTGAGAGGGGCCTGGTTTCACGCGCATGTGGGGTAGGAGGATGAGCCTGGGCCTGGGCGGCAGTTGTGCGAGTAGAACTTGTGTACGCGGATGAACGGTGTACAGGCGGGCAACTCCTGGTATGTACAGGTGGACAGTACTAAGGGTGTACAGGGCTTGCAGACGAACCAGCTTCAGGTTTGCAGTATGGTGGCAGTTCGCCAGAGACTTGAACTGTGTGGTCAAAAGCGTCACCAGTGGTGCAGGGGATGGTATGAGGTTTTGTCTTCGGTACTGAGATACCTGCCATAACCTCAGCCGCATCTGAACCACCGAGGGGGTTATCAATGAGGGGAGCCCAGAAGTCATGATCATACCCACGTGTCTGAACATCGTCAATATCGGGGGGAAGAGATGAATCGGACCCCGTTTCCTCGCCGTCGTCGGTAACCCAGCTGTCTGGTATGTTGTCGGGGTCTTCTTTGGACATGTTTTCAAGAAGCTCATCTCCGGCGAAAAGGTTTTCAATAAGAGATAAGCGTTCGGGTTTGGATGAACCAGAGCTCCCTGCATTGTTAAACTGTTGGTCTAGACTGTGGTCCTTGGAAGGAGGGAATCCACGAATTTGAGAAGCAGCTGTAGTACGGTTTGCATGAGGCTGTACAAGTGGACAACTGTATGTATGTATAGGTGGATAGCTAGAAGGGTGTACAGGTGGATAACTAGTGGGGTGTACAGGCGGGCAACTTTGAGACAGATCGAGTTCATCATCATTGAAAAGGGAGAAACCTGGTATTTTAGACCCAGCTGTTGAAGGTTGGCGCATAGCAGACGAAGAAAAGGGGCTGTGGGGCCTCTTGATGGGCTGGTTGGGCGTGTTGAAGGGCGTGCGAGATTGTGTGTTGAATGTGACAAACAAGTTCATACCCTTGTTTGCTTGGAAGTGCTGGTAGAAGAATGACACATCCCCGTCGTTTGTAAGCATGACTGGAGGTGTGGTAAGCCTCGTTGCAAGCTCTTTAGTATTCGGAGGCCAGTAACTCAGCACAGCGGTGCGGATGATATCAGCATTGTCAAGGAACTCCTTGAAGACGTTGCTAAGTAATTCGGTCAATGATATGCCAGTACGAAGAGGTACAATCCTTGTCATGTGATCTTTGTCTATAGAAAAGTTCCTGTGGTTGTCGGCCGAGGTTTTCCACTCACCGGCGATGACCATACAATGCTCCGCCATGGCCACCGGCTGAAGCCAAGGGAAATAAAATAGAGATATAGAAAACAAGAGGATTAGCAAACTAAAACGCTTAATAATCCACAGATAAATCAAAATTATAAGAATAACTAACCTTCGGATGAATTATTAGCACAAGTTATCAGATTCCTTCGGTTGCACAACGACGGTGAAAATAGTTGAGGGAGAGGTGGAAAAACAGAAAGATCCGACGGTGAAAAGATGGTGGGGAGAGGTGAAAACTCTGAGAATATCTGGACCGTGCATAGAGAAGTGCAGTAAGTTAGATCCGACGGTTGGGATTGAAGACAGATATCTGTCTTGTCCAGATCTAAGAAATATAATCTGGACCGTCGATTTTTTTAGAGATCAGTGGCTGAGACTGATTCCCGCCCATGATAGGGTTTAGTTAGATATAAGTTAAATAGAGTTAAAGAGTTTTATGGTTGAGTGATAACTAGGAAAACTGATTCCTAACAGGTGTTTGAGGGAAAGTATTCCGGTAGAAACAAGTGACTTGTGTTGATATTTCCAAGAGAAAAAGTGATTCTATATGTAAATTTCTCTTAAATAATCTTTGAATCATTTTCCTAATATTAGTAGCAGGTATGCGCTACGCGCGGGATTCCATGTATCAGTTTTTATGAAATATATAATTTTGTGTAAATTTTCTTCTATGTTCAGTTGGTTGCAAGTGTGATTATGTTAAGAGAATGAAATTGAGTTTTTAAATACCATAATACTTTTTATGTCAGGATATCTAATACAATGGAGAATAAGGTTTTAACTTTCAGGTAATCTTAGTTAAACTTATCATTAATTGCTACTATTAGCATATTTTTTTTTGATATTTATGTTATATTTGAAGATTTATTTTTTCTTTATGTTATGTCAGTAATTTGCTAGAGACAAACTAAAACCAACGTAAAACACACCAAATAAACGGATTAGAATGCTTTGATGATTATATATTTATATTTACATAAAATTTTAATCTGGCTATAGAATATTATGCACAAACAGAACTTATACGACCATATATTATTCTGTACAAAAAATATTATAAATCAGCAAAATACATATTAAACTAACTATTATTTTTAAATTATTTTATCATGCTATAGTACATGTTAGTTAATAGAATAACTATATAGACTTTTCAATATTTATATTAAAAATTCTTTGTAAATCTAAAATATGAATAGATTAACATCTAAAATTGATAGTAAAAGCATACCTTTCTTATAAATTATTTCATCTAATCTTTAAACATTAAAATTAAGAATATATTTATAAAATACTGATAATAATATTTCTGAAGTTCAAAATATAACTTTTAAAAAATTAAGTAAAATAAATAATGTACAGAATTTTTAAAAAAAAACTATAAAACTTAAATTATCTAGGTTATGGATATAAACATAATTTCTATCTGAATTTTTTTTGAAGATAATATTGCACTCTAAACTAAACCCGGTTAACATGAGTCACACTCGCATCCAAAATGTGAAATTTTCCTATATATTTGTTTTATTTTCAAAATATTAATAATTCCCGTATAATACACTACATCTATTTTTTTTTCTTTCCCTCAAACTCAAAACTAAAACAGTATTTATAAGCACATTTTTTCCTTATTAATCTAATCCACTATTACAATATAACATAAATCGAGTACTATTTTGTTTTTGTAAGCATGGTTGTTTAATATATATACCTAAACTTCCTATACAATTAATACTAACAAACATATAGTCTCTGAATAAGGATATTCTGCAATGATCTAAAGAAAACAATTTTGGATGTTTTAAAGATACATAAGCAATACAAACCTGATGTCGAGCCACAGGCAGCGTCGGTAATATTAGATGCGCTCATGACTGAGCAAAGATGACGACGTCTTATGTTACTCCACTTTTTGCATGCAAGTCCAGTCTTTCCTCTGTTTTATCTCGTGACCATAACTCAAAGTTGTTTTAAAAAGATCTTAGAGTATTGTCAGGGAATGTAATGACTGCAATAGATCTCTTTATATATATAAGCGCTTATTGATGTGTATTAAAGTGGTAGTTACGGACTACTTGTATAAACAGAAATACGAAGAGATGTATTTGTTTAATAAAGTGATGAATTTTGAAGACTGAGACAGGTATCGTGACGTCAGGCTCTGAATTTGTGACGTGGCATCCAACGTTGACATCCTTGAAGAGAAGCAAACTCAATTTTATATATATATAGATAGATGACGGATTGAAAAAGGAGTAAATAAAATTGTAATGATCTATAACATTAAGTCAGATTGAAACGTTGTTTCTGTTTCTATGCTTTAGAGCTAGCTTTTTCATTTTGTAACTTAGAGTTTGTTTGTTAGTTTCAAAAAAGAAAAAACCTTAGAGTTTGTTGTTTTCTCCGGTGTATCGGAGTTTTGCTATCAATTTTGGTTGAATGTTAGTTAACACAAATTATTTTAAAAAACATTAAGTCGCATAGTATCTTTAAAGTTTTTCTAAGATCTGTTTTCAGAAAAAGGTAAACAATAATTAATAAATAGAAAATCAAAAGACGAACTGCATGTGATATCAAGTATAGTAGGTATATAAATAAAAAAAATTCATGAATTTGGTCTACAAATGCTATAATTCCATTTACTATTCCTTTTTTCTTCTTAATTGAAAACAAGCATGCAAGCTATTATTGGTTCATGAATCGAGACAGAAAATTAGTAAAAAAACAAATAAAAGCATGGCCTCGCGCATTGTGGAGTGTCCACTCAAAATGCTTTACTCTCATATATACTCTTCACTCCCATATCTAGTCTTCACTCCCTTCCACAATCTTTACTTCCAAGAAGATGGTAGAAAGAGACGACACAGCAAGAGGTATAGAGAAGGCGAGGATTCCTTTGTTGAGGGATCAGTATGTGGCGGAGGAGGAAGACAGAGAAATAAAGAGAGACATATGGATGGAGACCAAGAAGCTATGGCGTATCGTTGGACCGGCCATATTCTCCAGAGTCTCGACCTACTCGATCTTGGTCATCACTCAGGCCTTCGCGGGCCACCTTGGTGAGCTCGAACTTGCCGCCATCTCCATCGTCAACAACGTCATCATCGGCTTCAACCTCGGCCTCCTAGTATTCACACGCACACATATAAAAACATTTATCTACCTTATATTATATATAATGCTATTTTTCTAAGAAAAAAAAATATATATATATATATGAATATATGCAGCTTGGAATGGCGAGTGCGTTGGAAACGTTGTGCGGTCAAGCGTTTGGAGCTAAGAAATATGACATGTTGGGAGTGTATATGCAGCGTTCTTGGATTGTTCTCTTCTTATTCGCCACCTTGCTCCTTCCTATGTACTTATTTGCGTCTCCGATTCTTAAGTTCTTCGGCCAGCCTGAAGACATTGCCGAGCTCTCCGGTGTCATCGCCGTTTGGGCCATTCCGACACATTTCGCGTTTGCCTTCTATTTCCCTCTCAGCAGATTCTTCCAATGCCAGCTCAAGAATAGGGTATGTAACTAAACTATGGATTAAAAGGTTTGGGTTCGATTTCCGCTGTGAGTTGTTTGCGCTCTTAAATAGAGCTTATTTAACATGGTATAGGAATTCAGAACTCTTAGTTATTCCAAAAAAAAACAAAAAAAAGGTCACAACGGAAGTGGCGGATTAGTCCGTTGACGGTTCTAAATGTGTTTGGTTGATGTATCTCTTACAATACCAGGTGGTTGCAGTTGTGTCTGGAGTGGCACTCGTAGTTCACATATTTGTGTGCTGGCTTTTTGTGTACGGTCTTAAACTTGGAGTCAAAGGGACCATGGCTACTATTAATGTGTCATGGTGGCTCACTGTCTTCATGTTATTTACATACGCCACTAGCGGCGGTTGTCCTCTCACTTGGACCGGTTTTTCTATCGAAGCTTTCACCAGACTATGGGAATTCACTAAGCTATCCACGTCCTCTGGAATCATGCTTTGGTAATAGTTGTTAAACGCCACTTGTGTCACAATCTTTTTATAAAGTTTTGTTTACGTATGGGACCACAACTTCTTACAGTAGATTGTTTTAATCAAGCTACAGTTTGGAGTATTGGTACTACAGGATTTTAATCGTGATGACGGGAAATCTAAAAGATACAAAAATCGCTGTCGACTCTTTGTCTATATGGTACGTCATAGTTTTGGATTGATATGTATGATTGATAAGATTTTGTAACGTCAAGTTACATTGGCAGCATGTCGATAAATGGTTTGGAAATGATGATACCACTTGCTTTCTTTGCCGGGACCGGGTAATTGATTTTATAGATACTTTAATTTTCGTTTAGATCTTTGGTTAGGCTAGTTCATGGCTTATAGGTAGACTCCTTAATTAATCACGTGCTCTTGTAGCGTACGAGTGGCCAATGAACTAGGAGCAGGCAACGGAAAAAGAGCAAGACTTGCAATGATCACATCAGTAACACAATCATTAATCATCGGAATAATATTATCCGTGCTTGTAGTATTTTTTCATGATCAAATCGGCTGGATATTCTCTTCGAGTAAAACTGTAATAAAAGCAGTCAATGATCTTTCTATTCTCTTAGCCTTCACGATTCTTCTCAACAGTATCCAACCGGTTCTTTCCGGTATGCTACAAAACCATTTCGTTTTCGTTTTGTTATCTCGAGATAAACTGGATGAACAGTTGTGAGGTGACTTTTGACTAGGTGTTGCGGTCGGTTCGGGCTGGCAATCATTTGTGGCATATATAAACCTGGGATGCTATTATTTCATTGGACTTCCACTAGGATATGTCATGGGCTGGATTTTCAAGTCTGGTGTCAAGGTAACCCAATTTTTCTTTTTTAATTGATATCAAATATTGCAACCTTGATCTCTATATATCTAACTCTGTTGCTATTATGCTATAGGGCATTTGGGCTGGTATGATATTCGGAGGCACCGCCATTCAAACATTGATTTTGATTTCTATTGTTATGAGATGTGACTGGGAGAAAGAGGTAATTCAAATTGTTTGTTTATCGCTTTCGGTTTGCTTATATATATGGTTTATTTCATCTTCGTCTATGTGTCTCTAATACTATTGTCACATCATTTCTTTAAATTTCGAAGGCACAAAACGCAAGTATGCGTGTTCAAAATTGGTCTGTCTCGGATGCGACTAAAAAAAGTGAAGAGGCCCCAAGACAGAAGGACTACACATTGCGTAGGGTGCACCAGTAAGCGGCATACATTTTTACTTGCATTTCTCTGTTTTTTCGGTTTGACATATGCATTGTCCCCCTCTCTTAAGGTTTCATTGAGCAATACTCATCCTTTGTTTTATTGAAAGAACAATTCAGCGTTGAAACAATCATTTCAGTCACATTGTAACTGTAAATGACAAAATGGCCAACTACTGGACTGGTGTAGTAATATCTGGTTCAGATTTCTAGGCCGAAATATAGCAACAAGCGATTTGTTTTCTTTATGAATGTTGAGTAGTATAATAAATAGAGCGAGCACACTCTTGCTTCACAAATTTTTTAGAAATTTTTTTACATTCACGAGAATGTAAATTAAGCATAGATTTATAAGAAACACGAGAATGTCCTCTTGAGATACGTGTTGCAAGTCTCTGTGCACACGATTTGGCTCGAGAGAAACGGTAGAAGACATGGCACGGCACAGCGTCCTCCAAACCTTCTCATCAAGTTTATCGACAAGCAAACAAGAAACCGAATCAGTTCTCTACGGGGGCGAAGAGGAACTTTATTTAACCAAGCTATGGGGATTTGGTTCTCGTCAAGAGATTAGATGAAACCTCATCTTTTTATTGTTCTGGAAAAGTTCTCACACATTTAAACTAAAGTTGCATTAGTTTGTACAAAAATCTTTTTTGATTTGAATAAATTTAACATTCTTTCAAAAAAAAAACACGAGAATGTCCATTCAATAAAAGAAACCAAAATTAAACCGTTAAAGCTGGTACATATGTACCGTCTCAGCCTTCAATATTTCAACCAAACACCAGAATTCTTTTGCCAAACGGCTGCAAGACCAAAAAAATTCACTCAAACTCTCCTTGCATTCTTCAAGCCTCGTCAAAACCAACCACAAATCGGTTAAATTAATCAGTCCATCACTCAGCACTTGAAGTCGTACCATAATCAGTCTCACAACCGCGAAGTAGTCTTTGATCACGAGCTCTCTAATCTCGTCCAAAATCTTTTTTTTTTCGAACTTACATAGAGTCTCTGGTCTGATGCATATATCTAATATTATAAACTTCAGTTTGCTCTCTTCTTAGGTGTGACAGACAGACAGGCTGGAAATTCAAGTCTTGAGAAGCCAACACGTGTCCCTCTTCTAAATGCGCAGCGTTTCATTTATTCTGAAAATCGATGGGCTTTTTCTTATGTATTTACTGGGCTTTCATTTCAATATTGAGAATAGCAAATATCCAATAGGATAAAGAACGACGGCTCCATTCTCTAGCGGCGTCTTTTCAGTTTAGGTTTTCATCTTCTTCAAGACGTTATGGGATCTATTGATTCATTGTTATTAAGTAACATCTTTAATTAGTCGACGCAAATCAAGGATGACGATTCATTCAATGATAATTATTATAGTTCTAGGCGGTGTTTTCGTGTATAAATATGTAATCCTGCATCCATCAAACATCATCTTCGCATTTGGTGATATTCCAAATAAGTTATTTGCAGAGTTCTTTTTTTAATAGCTAACACATATGTTCTTCATGGTGATTTGAAGGCTGGAGGCTGTTGTTTCGTGTGGAAGTGCGGCTGCTGCGATTCTGGAAAGCTAGGAACGTCAGATGCGTTGGTGAATTGATGGGAGATGCTTCTACTTTAGATTGCAAGGTTGTTCCGATTTTTAATTTCATAACTATAGTTTTTTGGCAATATTTCGGCGTTCGCATTCATAACTCATATGTATGAAACTCTAAAATTTTGATTATCATTGAATTTGTTTGAATATGAAACCGCTTCTTCATACTGATTTTTTTTTTCTCATTTGTTTAGAGCTTCGTCTAGAGGAACATCTTAGCCTAATCGTTGTCGGTTTGACTCTGGAGTAAAGTTACATTTTGAAGTCAACAGAGAAGTAAGCGGAATAAGGTGCAGACGAGGAGCACCGATGAAGGAATCCCAGAGGCCACGACGATCAGAAAACGCTTTACAATCAGCAGAAGTGTAAGACGTGGAAGACGAGTGGTCGTCTTTCCAACGACAGAAGGAAGACACAAATGTCAAGGACTCGCCATGGAGTTGGAGATAGGATTCTGCATTTTAAGCAGTTACGAAACAGAGCTCAAGGGAGGTTTTGTTCCGATGGACAAATTTGCGATCCGACTACAAACACTTGGTCAAGAATTGAAAACGTATGGCCATACTTGGATAGTAGCCCTGTAGACTGCATCGCCGGAGACATTACAGACTCTTCTAGGTTATGGTGTTTCATAAACAGCAAGTTACAGAGCAAACCATAGTGGGTGACTGAAGATGATACGAAAAATGGGAACTTGATCTTGAAATTATATTAACTTTTGATGCCGGGAAGCTCACTTTATGCCCGACGTTTACGAGGCGAAGTGGTGGTAATGATTGGTGGAAAAATGAGAGTGAAGGCCAAGGAGTGGAGATGAAGACGTCGGAAAAATGGAGTCGCATCCATGACATACGTTTTGGTTTCTCCACTCTTGCATCCTCACATGCTTCAATCTAATTCTGAAACACAAGTACTTTTCATAAACGTGTGTTATTTAAAGTACAACATTGTCTGTGTGATCTGGTCTAAAGTAGAATTATTGTAAAATATTTTTGAAGGTAGCAACTGCCAGTCATCTTCTTCTGTTAGCAATTGGTGCTTTATCATCTCTACAAATGTGAAGTACTGTCAGAAAACTATCAACACCTGATTAGAAGTCGAACTCAGCATTACGACATGTGTATATATTTTCTAGGTGCAGGAAATAGAGACATCAAGGGAAGACTTGGAAAAGTAAAGTTACTACACCAAACTGCAAACAATCAGCTCTAAATGCAACTTTGTACTAGGGCGAGGTTGTAGTTAGCTTCTATATACGATCACATTGGTAATGTGGCTAAGAGCCTAAGATCTCTAATATTTCTGGTTCTATACATAAAAAGATGTGCTTTTTGATGCTGAATCCGAGCTGCAAAAGGATCATCATTTCATCAGCTACACAACATCACGACAATTGGCTAATTAATCAATATTCTACAATTTAGAGAAAATGGTACACACGAAATATCACTTATCATATTACTCTTAGATGATAGGAGTACAGACATATAAAACATGTTTTAACCTGTTTATAGGATGGGAAGGTTATTTTAATTTTTAGACTACAAACTAAACTTTGTTTAGCATATTTTATTAAAATAATAATTTGATCAAACTTATATATATATATATATATATATAGAATCCTCTATTTGTAACCATAAAATATTTTTCAAATCTTTGTTGATATGAACTTGAAGAACCATAAAAAAAACAACATACATAATTTTCCAAAATATAACCATACATAAATATAAATATAACCTGAAATGTTATTTATAAATTTAAACCATAACAATTAATATCATATTTAGTCAAAAAACAATTAATATCATATTTTAATGTTACTTTCTTATTTTTAAGAAAGATAATAAATTGGATTTTTTATGAATTTATAAATTATAAAATTTAAGAAAAAAAAATGTATTAAAAATCCATTCAATTCAAGAAAAGCAAATATTGTGAACAAAAAACATTTGTATTATAATGAATTATTTTAATATAATAACAAATATATATTTTAAAAAGTAGGAAATAGTAAATTTGTAGTAAAATAGTGAAAATTATAATTTAAATAAATTAAAAATTATTAAAATTTAAAATATATTTATATTGTTTCGTTCATTTGCTTACCACCGTAGGGCTGGTCCACCCTAGTATAAAATATTTTGAAACTAAAATGTTCGAGTACATATATATATATATATAAGAATAAGTCATATAAGCCATGGTCGCATTGAAGACCATAGATAAGATATGCATAAACGTAATTAAAATTATGTGTCATTCGGCATTGACCATAGTTTTGATTTTTGAACATGCATGCTGGACTCATGTGGTTGCCCTTGGTGTTGTTGACTTATAGATATACATCAATCCAATGTTTCAGAATACTAAATTTATGATCAGGTCTTCAAATGACGTTAAGAAAAACTTTTTTTTTTTAACACAACTTTCATTAATACTTAAACAATCGAACTACACTTTGAAGAAGAGATAATCCTAGCTCTACGAGCATTACAATAAGACAATACAACATAACAGATAGATGTAGAGAAATCTCTAGGATAAAAAGACAGTGAATTCAGAGTAAAACTCGAATGCGTCGAAACAAGCTTCAAATTCAAATGAGAAACGACCAAAACTAGGCAACATGTCCATCAGTCCTCATGACTAAGCCATATGCCTGCTTTTATGCACTTCTGAAGATTTGCAACTCCAAACACACATTCACACGTTTAATACAGATTTATCATCCTCTTTTTTTTTTTTGTCGAAGCAGAAAAAATTCCTATAAAGCATGATATAACCTAAAGTTAGCAACAAAGGAAAATGATCGATCATTCAAACTATAGTGATAATGGATTACAATTCGCAACAAAGAAAATGTGTATAACAAACAGAATGTTTTAAAAGTTAAAGCAAACAATTAGAAGAGAAGCCCTCCTCTATATTTTCATTTTCAAAAACGCGCCTTGTAATCGAAAAAGAGTTAAGAAAGGACGCTTAATTCGTGGAAATAAATCGAAAGATAAAAAAGGCATTCTGATTGGCTGGTTGACAAACGACGCGGATAGCAAGGGATACAAAGTCATCCTGATTGGCTAACTAAGCAATGACGCGGATCGCATAGTTGCAAGCAATATCGACCGTCGATAAGCCAAAAGATCTAACGGATGAAAACAAATACTTCATTTCTTCCCTTCCTTATAAAAACACACATCCCAGTCTTCACTCATCCCATCGATCACATCCTCTCACAAAGCAAATCGCAAAACACACAACTCGTGCTCTTACCAAAACAGCAAATGGCTCGTACCAAGCAAACCGCAAGGAAATCAACCGGAGGAAAGGCTCCGAGGAAGCAGCTCGCAACGAAGGCGGCGAGGAAGTCTGCACCAGCCACCGGAGGAGTGAAGAAGCCACACAGATTCCGTCCAGGAACCGTGGCGTTGAGGGAGATCAGGAAGTACCAGAAGAGCACCGAGCTTCTGATCCGCAAGCTTCCCTTCCAGCGTCTTGTCCGTGAGATAGCTCAGGATTTCAAAACCGATCTGAGGTTCCAGAGCAGCGCCGTCGCTGCTCTCCAAGAGGCGGCCGAGGCGTACCTCGTGGGGTTGTTCGAAGACACGAATCTCTGTGCGATTCACGCCAAGAGGGTCACGATCATGCCGAAGGATATCCAGCTCGCAAGGAGAATCCGTGGTGAAAGAGCTTGAAGAATCTGGATTTGTTTAGTTTCGTTGATTGGCAAATCTCTTTCTGGGATTTGAGTTTGTGTTTAGGTTATGGGTTTCTATGCTGTAGAGCTTGGCTCGTGTTTTAACTCTGCGTTTGGTAGGTTTAGTCTTTGTTAAGATAGTCCTGAAGGTGTTCGTCGAAATGTCCCAACGAGAATCTCTCTTGTTTTATATGAACTATTTGCCCAATTCTCTTGTGATATGTTATTCTTCCGTGTCCTTGCGTCAAATCATTCAACCATTTCTCTTGGTTGGTAGTAAACAAAATCTTATAAAGATTGAAATTGTC
The DNA here is from genome assembly GCA_016432835.1 of Brassica nigra. Classification (NCBI taxonomy): domain Eukaryota; kingdom Viridiplantae; phylum Streptophyta; class Magnoliopsida; order Brassicales; family Brassicaceae; genus Brassica; species Brassica nigra. The sequence goes on from CM028242.1 coordinate 13,885,545, forward strand.
CGTTTATTTCTTATAAGTTATGTAACACAACACACTTTACAATACATTACTGAAGCATAGTTAGTCACCATTTAACCAGACACAAAAGCCCAGTGACAAAAATAAATAACCAGACACATAGGGACATACTATATTACTATACATTGCTGGTTATTAGATATGATGAATAAAATGTACGTAGCTAAACCTCTGATTATTCAACCGGGAAATGAAACTTGGAACTTGGATCTTAGGGCATCAATATCCATTGTCCTTAGGTGATGGTCCTTATGATATTTTATTAATAGTTGGTGCTTAAGGACTTTGGTAAGGACTTTGCTAAATATATAGATTATAGGCAGGACTTTTTTTTGTTTCTTAGTCAATAAAATATTGATTTTAAAAAGGAAAATGACATTTAGAAAATAGAAGTTAAAAAATATATATAAAAGAAAAGTTTAACATTAAAATTGAAAAGATATGAAAATTACAAACTTAAAAAAAATTACATGTTATTTGAAAGATGTCCAAATTTATTCCATATATTTTCGATCGATCATTTTTAATCGTTGATGGACTTGTTTATCTTGAATTCTTTGACGAGGATAAATTGTATTGCAGAATTGAACCCGAACCGATGGAATATGATCGCTCGACACCTTCTCCTTCTCCTTCTCCATCATTAAATTCTGAAATGTTACGAGAGTGTCCGATCCTCGCTCATTTTCGACAATCATATTATGGAGTATGATACATGCTCTCATAATATTTCCTATTTTTTCTTTATCCCATAACTTAGATGGATTTTGACAACGGCAAATCTAGCTTGGAGGACTCCAAACGACGCTCAACATCCTTTCAACACCTTCTTGGGTTTGAGCAAATAATGAATTTTTCTCGTGGTAGTCGATTGATTGAATAAAAGTCGCCCATTTCGGATAAATACCATCTGTGAGATAATAAGCCATTTTGTACTCGGTTCCGTTGACATAGAAATTGGCTTGTGGCGCATTTCCGTAAATAATATCATCAAAAACAGGTGATCGATCAAGAATATTAAGATCGTTCAGAGTACCTGGACCTCCAAAAAATGCGTGCCATATCCAGAGGTCATACGAAGCTACCGCCTCCAACACAATTGTTGGTTTTTTTGTTCCTCGAGCATACATTCCTTTCCAACCGGTGGGGCAATTCTTCCACTCCCAATGCATACAGTCGATGCTTTCAATCATACTTGGAAATCCCCGTTCTTCTCCAATATATAGTAGTCTTTCCAAATTCTCCGGTGTGGGACGTCTTAGGTATTCATCGCCAAAGCATCTGATTATTCCCGCGGCAAATTTGTGCAAACATTTTCGAGCAGTTGATTCAGCAAGACGGACATATTCGTCAACTGTATCAGCCGCAACACCGTATGCCAATTGTCGAATTGCTGCAGTACATTTTTGTAGAGGTGATAGACTTGACCGTCCGGTTGCATCATCTGATTGTTGAAAATACAGTATTTCTGTGGACAGACGCTGCACAATTTTCAGGAACAAAGATTTGTTCATTCGAAATCGTCGCCGGAAAAAACTAGAACCGTATGTTGGATTCTCGCTAAAATAATCATTCCAAAGATTTTTGTGGCCTTCTTCCCGGTTTCTCTCTATAACTATACGTTTTTTTCTCTCTTTTGGTTCTGGAATAGGGGCATAGGTGTTAAAAAATTCTTCAAATGGGGTATCAATATCAATCTCATTATCATCTTGGTGGTAATGATAATGGGAAGAAGATGCCATTGAAATGGAAAAAGAAAGAAATTATTTTGAAGATAGGAGAGTTGTGATTGATAATGGGAAGTAGATGCAATATTTATAGATATAGAATTTGATGTGGTGGAACTCCCGTGAAGCTTAGGTATTTGGAAGTATCCATCTTGTGATATTTGTTTGTGTTGTTGTGTAAAGAAACATGTGAACCTTGAAAATTTATATAATTTTCAGAACCAAACAAGCACATGTGAACCTTTATATTTGTTTGTCTTGTGACATTTGTTTGTGTTGTTGTGTTTAGAAATATTGGACTTGATTCTAAAATAAAAATTACAAATTACATATTACAAAATATTGGACATTGTTCTCATCCATACATTACACACATAGTACAACAAGACACTACAAAATATCCGACTACACTTGAACAAATTATCCGACTTCACTTGAACAAATTATCCGACTTCACTTGAACAAATTAAAACATCGACAACAAGACACTGCCCGTTTACTTAAACATGACTACCATCCCTAATAGAACTACAACCAAAACCATTACAGCAACAATGATTTCTAACCCATTCATACCACTTGTTTTCTTCTTACCTAACTCAACCACTAACTTCTCAAGCCTAACAACTTTTTCTTCAGTCTCGTAGTCAATAGCAAACGCAAGATGATCTACCTTCTCAGCGAGCTGGCGAACCTGCGTAGCATTCGCTCTCATCTCCTCCACTACTGCCACGTCCCACCATTTCCAAACGTGGCAGTCTCCGTCGTCGACGTTCGAGCAGGTGTAGTACCTACGCCCCGGATCATTCCTCGTGTAAGATGTGGCTAAGGCCGGAATGGCACCACAGTAGCATTCGTTGGGAAAACCGAACTCCACCTCTGGCTGCGGAGGATACTCAACCCGCGAGGCTTCAATCTCAGCTTGGTCCTGTAGTATAGCAGCTTCAAACTCAGCTTCGGTTTGGCTAAATGCGCTGTGTGCTGAGTCTCCTAAACCGTAGTCCTCCGATAGCGAAGGCTGTGTGTAGCTATAGTCCACTCCCATTGCTTGTTTAACCTGAAAATAATAACGTAAGACATCAACGAACATATATAGTTTACTATGGCACAAATAAATTAATACTTCAAGGAACAAATAAGTAAATATTAATAAAGTTACGTAGAAGTTTTGCATCATTAAAACCGAACTAGATTACATAGAAGGATATCACAGAAACATAACATGATTTAAAAGGAAATCACACAAGCATATTTTAAACCGACAAGAACATTAAAACGACATTCATCTTGACTTAGTTAGAAATACTGGACTAAGAGTTTATTCTTCACTATTTCTTCAGCCTCACTAAGTGGATCCTTCTTAGAAAGGAGAGTGTCAAGAATGGCGAGCTTGGATAGCTTCTCCTTCATCACCAAATCCACCATCTTCAGCTCACACATACTCTTATAATCCTCAAGAGCCTTCCCTTTACCATTATTCCTTCTTGCTTTAGCAGCCTTCACACCTTCGGGTCGCATCTCAACGTCATGAACGTCACCAACATCACCAACATTTGTGCTTGAGTTTTGAGAAACGGGCTCACTTGTTTTTCTTTTTGAACTGGAGGTAGTTTTACGCGGGTTGAAGCTACACCATTTCTGTTCATATCTCAGGATACACCAAGCATGCTCAACGGTAAACTTCTGCTTGTGAGCCTTGTAGTAGATATCATGCGCCACCTTTAGAACATCGTTCTCACTCTGTCCACTGGTCATTTGTCTCTCTGCAGCAGCGAAGGCTCCACAGAATTTGTTCGTCCAGTCGTTGATCTTATGCCACCTCTGCTTACAATGGTTATGCTCTGTCTTCTCACCGCCCGCTATAACATGAGGAATAGAGGCGTAGTATTCCTGAACTCGCTTCCAGAAGGTGCCTGACTTCTGATCATTGCCAACAATGGCATCCTTAGAGGTATTGAGCCAGGCGCTGATAAGAACCTCGTCATCTTTTGGACTCCACTTTTTTCTCTCCCGACGCTCCGCGGGTGTGTCTTCCGGTGTAGCTGGAGCCTCAGACTGTTGGGAACTGAAAGGAGGGATTTCTGAGGCTCCGGGGTATACACTATAAGGAAAACTTTCATAAGGAAAGTTTTGATTGCCAACATTATCACCTTGGCTGTGAAGAAGCCCTACATAACTAGTATACTAGCTAGAAGAAGCGGGATTAGACTGGCTACAAGGATTCGTTGAATCCATAGCAGGAACAGAGAGAAGATGTTCTCGGAAATAAGAAAGAGGAGAGAAAGATGTGGTTGATGAATCAACTATGGAGGGGTTTTAATAATATGTGCAAGCTATACAAGTAATAAGTTACAACAACTAACCATTATCTACCTAAGTCTAATCAGAAGTTATTACACATATCTCAATTTATTTAAATTAAAAGGACAGTTCGTTTAAGTCCCATTAAAATCCTAAGTCTAATCACACACTTTCCATTTCAATTTAGTTACATGAAGAGATAACTAAGCAGCTATCGTTCACAACAAACTCATTAAAGAAACTAACTAGCACAACAGAACTTCAATACTTGGATATCATTTTAGTTACCATTTCACAACAACAGAACTCGTTTAAGAAACTCATTTGACAACAAGAGAGAACTACGCATCTATCGTTCACAACAAACTCATTAAAGAAGCTAACAAACACTAACTAGCACAAACAGAACTCGTTAAAGAAACTTGTCTACTCACTTTAGCATTAACAAGTAGAGTCAAATCACTACCATTAAACCAATTACAACTAGCTCCAGGTCTAAATGAATGTGACAAATTGTGTTCTTGTTGATGAGAGTAGATGGAAAAAATATTCGAAAACACATAACACACCACAATGAATCAACGCTAAATGGTTTAAAGCACAAGAAGAACCACAATGTATCGATCTATCATGTATCAATCTCTCAATAAGAACATTGTACTTACTACTAGAACTACTCCAGCTCTAATCTACGAATCTATCAAAGCGAAGAAGTGGATCTGAAATGAACTTCTTTAAAACGGATAACATTCAATCACATATCAGAAACGACATTCATTTCAATCGCAAATCTATCAAAGCGAAGAAGTGGATCTCAAATAAGCTTCTTTAAAACGGAAAACATTCAATCGCAAATCGCAAATGACATTCATTTCAATCGCAAATCGAAAACTATACCCACATGCGGAAGAGTTAAAGCACAACAAGAACCACAAAATCTCAAAGGTAGGGATTGAGGAAGAAATACATACCTTTTCGATTGAAATCGGCGGCGCCGCTTTCGGTGAGATAGCAGAGCAGGGTCGTCCTCGTCGAAATCGCCGTCGAAATCGCCAATCCTAAGGTGAGGAAGCCTTTCGCCGTCGAAATCGCCAAGCCGAGACTCACCACTTCACGATTTGGGACGGTGATTGAAGAGACTCGAATTCGCAGTCGAGAAATCAACTCGAGAGAGCATGCAAAAAGAAAGAGAAAGTTAAAACGACATTGCCTTACACGTTTTCCATCGACAAATCGCGAGTGAACACGTGCCTTAAGGACACAAACCAAATGTATCTTAGCTTAGGACAATCGAACTCGTTTCTTATAATTATCGGCCTTTTTTGATTTAAAGATGAGTCCAAAAGCAATAAGATACACTGCTAAGGACACCGATATTGATGGCCTTATGGTCTACGGTTATTAAGATATTATAACCATATGATACTAGGTTTGCACAAAAAAAAACCATATGATACTAGGACTAGAAGAAACCTTAGGCCGTCCCGCATGAGAGAAACACGTGGGCCTTAAGGCCCATTATAAAAAATTTTGGGCCTATTTTAATGATAGCTATTTGTTATAACTTGGCCCATTTTGCTCATCCGCATAAAACCCTAGTTTAACTACCGTTTTGCGCCGCGAGATATATATCTTTCATCTTCTCTCGCAGGCAGCCAGTTTCAATCGGAGACGATGAAGGTTAGCTCATCTTTTCCTTCTCACGCACCCTCCGAGATGTTCAGCTTGATTTATCCGTGTTTCTTCATTTCGTTTTGTTTGTATCGCAGTTCAACGTCGCGAATCCGACTACTGGATGCCAGAAGAAGCTCGAGATCGATGACGACCAGAAGCTGTAAGATCTTTAATTCATATCCCATCCTCCCTCTTATAGATTTAGGATCGAATTAGCTCCACTGTTTGTTTAACTTGAGTGTACAATAAGGAGCATCACCTTTAAATTTAGCTTAGCTGTAATCTGTTTAGTGTCTGATGCAATGTTGAAATCGTATGTGTCTGATATACTCACTAGCTAGTTCCGAACTGGCACGAACAATATTACTGGTCCCTTTCGTGACAAATTGAGTGTGTTCAAGCAGAAAAAAAAAAGACAAATGAGCTGAGTTTGGTTTTGTCGTTTATATGTTGCAGCCGTGCTTTTTACGACAAGAGGCTTTCTCAGGAAGTTAGCGGAGATGCTTTGGGAGAGGTGAAAATGGTCTTGCTTTAGTTGTTTTATGAAATTGTTATTCAATTTGTGTATTATGTTTATGCAGGAGTTCAAGGGGTACGTGTTCAAGATCATGGGAGGTTGCGACAAGCAAGGTTTCCCAATGAAACAGGGAGTTCTGACCCCTGGTCGTGTCCGCCTCTTGCTTCACCGAGGTGCTTCATCAGTTTATATTTGTGATTATTTCTTTTATAAATATTTCTGTGGAGTTATGTGATGTCGTTTTTGGTGTGTGTTTTAGGTACTCCTTGCTTCAGAGGACATGGAAGGAGGACTGGAGAGAGGAGAAGAAAGTCTGTCCGTGGTTGCATTGTTAGCCAAGACCTTTCTGTGCTTAACTTGGTCATTGTCAAGAAGGGTGAGAAGGATCTTCCCGGGCTTACCGATACCGAGAAGCCAAGGATGAGGGGACCTAAGAGAGCTTCTAAGATCCGTAAACTGTTTAATCTCACTAAGGATGATGATGTCAGGAAGTATGTCAACACTTACCGCCGCAAATTCACAAACAAGAAAGGTAAGTAGAGAATCAAAACCATGATCTTTAGGTTTAAGAATAAATGGTCCTCCTAGACTTATTTCTTTCTTTCCTTTTCTTGGGGGTTGTAACAGGTAAGGAAGTGAGCAAAGCCCCCAAAATCCAGAGGCTTGTGACTCCTTTGACACTTCAGAGGAAGAGAGCTAGAATTGCCGACAAGAAGAAGAGGATCGCCAAGGCTAACTCTGATGCTGCTGAGTACCAGAAGCTTCTTGCCTCCAGAATCAAGGAGCAGCGTGATCGCCGTAGTGAGAGTTTGGCTAAGAAGAGATCTAGACTTTCTTCTGCTGCCGCCAAGCCCGTTGCCGCTTAAACCCCATTTTAAGATTGGAGATTTCTTTTTGTCATTTTTGTTTCTATTCGTATGTAGGTTCCCAGTGGCATGAAAACGCCATTTTGAGCTGTCTCTTTATGGTACTTTGATTGTTTCAATGTTATGCTATATTCCATCTTGATTTCTAAACTTGTGATTTAAAACCTTAAAGCTTTATAAGTTAATGATGTTGAATTTTAATAATTTATTAATATTTTTGAAATTTATAATTTTCAGAATTTTTTGTTTCAGTCATATATTTTAAATAAAGGAAGAGCTATAAATATATTTTGTAAATCACTAATAATTATTGGGAAATTTGCCGATAAGGAACAAAAAGGAAGCTCTCTTGTCCCCTTATAATATAATCTCAAAACTTTGTCCCTATAGAATAAACATTTATAGATATATTGTTTTGTCCTTTTTGTTTAACATAAAGTAATAAAATATATTTTAACTTTAATTTAACATTTCAAAGTTAAAACAAAAGAGATAGGAGGTTAAAAAAATATAACTTTCACTTTGTCGCCTCCCACTTCTCAATCGAAGAGGATGAGTTCTTCCTCGCAGTTCTTGCTCGCCGTCGACACCTTCGGCATCTGAGATTCTTGGTTCGTCGGAGACCTTATCTTGTCTTCACATCTCTCTCGTCATCCTTTTCTTACTCTTTCCTCTCACCGGTCGCAAGAATCTCCGCTAGAACATTCCGAGTTGTCGAAGCTCTGGAATAGGTAAACCTTCGCAATAAAGGACGATCAGGAGCTTCATTGTCTTCTTTTGCTATTCCTTCATCTCGCAACCCTCAATTTGAAGGTTAGGGTTTCAAAGCCCCTTTCGATTGAGATTTTTTCTTTTCGTTTTTGTTTATCTCCATGTACTAGAAAGAGATGGCTATGGTTTGAAATTCCCTTTTCTATTTTGATTTCAATTTTGCTATTTTTTTGTGTTTGACACCCAAATCAATTCAAGTTTCTAGATGATTGTAGCTTTGGGTTTGTCTTTTTCTTTTGTTTGGTATCGGCTAATGAGTTTTTCATTTCATGTTTATTAGGAATGACTTACCAGTTTCCTAAACGCATTCACGAAGCAGGAGTTGAGTCGCGGATTGAGAAGATTAACAACACTTGTAGACGGACGCTTTTGGACACGTTGAAGACTGTTCTCAAAGATGAGTATAATGAGGTTTTGAAAGACCGTCTTCGGTCCGATTCTGGCGATCATAGATAATCAGCTCATCTACTCAGGGAAGATTGTTCACAGCTTCATATGCAAGCAGCTCAGGGTTTCCAAGCTTCACAAGCTCTGGTTTCTTTTTGCGAAGAGGCCTCTTAGGTTTTATATGCAAGAATTTCATGCTGTGACTGGATTGAAGTTCAAAGAGGAACCAGAAGTAGACTTCATCAACTGGAAGAATGATAAGGGTTCGGGCCACGCTTTGAAGACAAATCGGAAGATCAACTTATACTGTATAAGGGATGAGCTCCTTAGTGTCTGTAACGAGTGGACGTTTGTGGACAGAGTGAGGTTAGTCTATCTGTGCATTTTACAATCATTCGTCATGGCTAAGGATTGGAAAGTCTACATCCCTCAGGAGTACATCCGGTTGGTCATAGATTTTGAGAAACTGAGGCTGTATCCTTGGGGTCTTCGTGCTTATGATGAGCTGATTGCATCAATACTCAGAGTAAGGGAAGAAGTGAATACGAAGAACAGTTATGTGTTGGATGGATTCTCATATACGTTTCAGATATGGATTATGGAGGCAGTTCCAGACATTGGTTCTATGGTGGGTACAAAGATCAGGAAAAGTATGACGAAAATGAGATGTAGGAATTGGAAAGGTAGTGGAAAAGTATCCTACCAAGATATCACCAGCCTAGAGTCCCACTTCGATAAGGTAACTCTTATTGCTTTTTTTCCATATTGAGTTCAATAATTGATAAAAAAAAATTAAACTTATTGTTACGTCTGTACTTGCAGGGGGAGTTGTTTGCTTTTATATCGTCCACTGGGAATTTCGATGTGATTGATAGTGATGAGTTCTTTAGGGAAGATGAAAAGAAGGACGAAAGAGTGGGTAACATTGTTGCTTTGATCAATGCCAAACAAGACTAGAAGCAATTCGCTTGGGAAGTTGAGGCTTTGCCTGCACATATGGAGCTTTCTGATTCTGATGATGGACAAGGCGAAAATGTCTCAGCAACACATGTGGAGGAACCAGCTGTGGAGGAACCGGCTGTTGTTGCTGAGGAACCAGCTGTTGTTCGGAAAAGGGGCAAGCGCAAGCTAAATGATGCGGGTGCCGAGTCTCGAAAGAAACAATTGCTTTGTCAACGGGCGGCTGAACATAACAGCGGTGTCTCCGGTGAAATGAAGACCTTCATTGAAGATTTGTTCACCTCTTCTTTCAACTCTTTCAAGGAGCTGGTGCAGAAGGACTTCCATGATCGTTTTGACAAGGTCACCAATGAGGTGGCTCAACTTAAAGAACAAGTGTCTCAAAATATGGGTCCTTCAGATACAGTGGGAAAAGGCAGCGCCTCTGAGATTCAGTGTCCTTCAGCAACTTTTGGGAAAGACCAAGGAAACTCCTCTCATTCTCCAGCTCCTTCAGCAGCAAAAGTAAAAGGCAAGGCAGCTGCAAATGTGGATCCTACTCTGGTTCGTCGTAGCCCTCGACAAGTAAGAGAGGTAACCAAAAAATGAAGCTCTGTCATTTACTTCTCTCTGTTTTTTGCTATGTTGACTGTTATGTAATCTGTCATGTACTTCTCTCTGTTGACTCTTTCTCTTGTAATATCCTTGTATTGTGCTATGTTGTATTTTGGCTTGTATGAAATGAACTGATGACGATGACATTTTGTAATTTAAGTTTCTCTATTTTGCTATGGACAACCTTTTAAGTATTAATGGTATGTTTGTTTTATTAACAGGATGAATATGAATTGTCGGATTTTTTGAAGAATTTGACCAAATCTTCGACATATGTAGATAAGGGGACCCAAGACTCTTTACAAGAAGCAATGGGGAACCTTTCTCAAGCGTCTCATGTTAAAGGTTTTGATCCTTCACAACTTTCGAAGAACCAGCTGAATGGATCACTCCACTGTCTTCATTTAAGCCTCGCCGATTGGAAACCACCTAGTCTCAATGACGTGGAGTCACATGAAGACAGGATGCATGATCCTGATTACTCACTAGTGTTTGTCCATGAGGATTTATGGGCTTAAACTTGTTGAGTGGACCACAAGTTCCAAGTAAGTTTATATTGTTTTAAATTTTACAATTGTATCATTCGAGACTTAATTTTGCAATGCAGAGAAATGAGAATTGACCATCTATGCTCACGAGTGAGTTAGTAGCTCGTGTCATCGGACCTGCAGAGTGGCTGAAGAATCAGGTGAGTTATTAACTTGTTGCTTTTTATTTTCATTACACCAACTTACAATCTTTTAAAAATTTATGCAGGAAATTGATGCTATGATGTGGTTATTCACTGAGAGGACTTCCTTGCGGCGATGGCATCCAAAGAGAGTAGCATTCATGACATGCTTGTTCAGTAATCGAATGAAGAACTCTTTGAAAGAGTTAAAGAAGGACATCAAGAAATTCAAAGTAACAGGACTGCTACACCAAGACGGCATTGGCGAACTTCCAGCACATGGACGAACATGACTAATGTGGGATCTTGGTTGATCGCATGTATGTGCCTCTAAATGTCGGTAATCATTGGATCTCTATGTGCGTCGACTTTGTTACTCGGTCGATAGAGGTATTTGACTGTGAGGGATTGAAACACAACAGCGCAGTGGAGCCATTTGCAGTTCTCATCCCTAGAATTGTCAAAGATGTTCAGTCTTCTAACAGTGACAGCATAACTTCAAGAAGTATAGTGTCACGTGACGCCTCAATGCCCTTGCTGCTGAACAAGAGTAGCAGGACTGTGGAGTATATGCCCTGAAGCACATTGAATGCCATCTTCTAGGCTTGGACTTTTCCCTGTTGAATGACGACAACATTCGTGAAGCGCGGCACAAGATTGCTTATGACCTATGGGAAGCTGCTAACGATCCTGTCCTTATTTCGAGAATGGCCAAATTCACTCCTCCGAAGACAATTTCAAACCCTCTAGTGGAAATCGAATGAAGTTGTTTCACTTATGACTTGTGTAGGAAGTAGACTGTCATTTGTCTACTTTATTTGATGCTTTTAGTTACTCTTTTTAATCCTTTAGTTACAATCTTATTTCACTATTTATTTGACTCTTTAATTTGCTCTCTCTTTACTCTTTCAGTTGACAACATCATACCCTAAATGGCAGTAAATTTGGCCATTCTCGAGACCTCATCTATACCCTAAATATACCCTATCTATACCCTAAATGGCAGTAAATTAAGCAAACGATGTGAGCTCCTACATATACCCTAAATGGCATCAACCCCTATTTATACCCTAGATGATAGTAAACTACATACAATCGATTTCAACCTAAACTTATCAAAATAAATCTTACTAATCAAAATAAATCTTATTAATCAAAATAAATCTTACTAATCAATTCAAATCTTTATAATGAAAACACAAACAAATTGACCCTAAAATACAATCCGATTAGAAGTATTGATTTGCCCTAATTATATGGCTTATATAAGACCATCAAACCCTACATATTACATAGTCTTTCTTCTCCGACTTTTTCTAAAAAAATCTCTCCTTCTCAAAACAGAATGACGAACATGAACATCAATGGAGGGATCCCTTCGAGATGCTGGTGTGGAAAGGGGATTGTCACTTACGTTTCAAAAACGGAGGAGAACCCATACAGGCGATTCTTCGATCTAGATTGGTTTGTGTAAATCTGATTTTTCATTACTTCTCATTCTTCTATATGACAATTCATTTGATTTGTGTTTTGAAACAGAGAAAGAAAGAAAATCATGTTTTTAAGTGGGTCGACGAGGCTCTGCTTGATGAGATTGAAAGGATGGCTGAGCATCAGGCGAGACTTGACGAGGAAATTGAAGATCTGCGAATTTCTATGAAGAAGACAGAGGAAGAAGTTATGAACCATAACAATGTTGGATGCGTAGGAACCCTTTTCGGTTTATTATGTCTCTGGTCAAAGTATGATTGATATTGTAATGGTTTTCTGATTCAAGTTTCATTTTTAAAGATTGAACCAATCTGATTTCCAGTTTTATTGTCATGTCACGAACAGAGTTTGATAACTAATCTGAAACATAACTTTGAAAATCTGAATTCAACATGAAAAAAACTGAAACATAACATTGAAAATCAGAATTCAACAAGAAAAAAAACTGAAACATAACATTGAAAATCAGAATTCAACAAGAAAAAACTGAAACAAAACTCGCATAAACGAGATGAACAGAGTTTCCATGAAACAAACAAGGAATCCTATATTGCTCGATCACATGTTCTCCTATCGTGCCCTCGAATCCCACATCGCTACATTTGCGACCTACTGAGCCTTGATTGCCTTGTGACGAACGAATCTTATCTTCGGTTGTCTCAGATTCGCGCTTTCTTCTACCGCAGCTCGCCTAGTCTTTGGAGGAAGGACTTTCGACTGCTCCACATCAGATGGAACAGTCCATGCATCTTCAGGGACACCAATAGGATTTATACTTTCTTCATAAGCAGAGTACCATGAGGCAGTAGTGTATATGTCGTCCGTGAGTGTGTGTGCTTGTATTCCAACCCTGAAGCCTGCTTTTATGGCGTGCCTGCAAGGGATTTTCATCAGATCAAACTTCCCACAAGAACAACTGCGTCTGACCAAGTCAACCATGCAGTCAAACATGCACCTTGGACCAAAAACCTGTCATCGCTAACTGGGAAGACCTTAAACCTTTTACCCTTCTCGATCCTTCTGTCAATCTTCTTCTCGACAGCAATGGTCAGTGGCTTGAAGTGCTTAGAACTTAAAGTTCTATGTTTGAAAAACTATCTAGTCATCATTTCCCTAATGCTGTCCAACAAAGGTATAATTGGAAACTCTCTAGGCGTACGCAAAGCAGAATTTATCGACTCCGCAGGATTTGTAGTCCTCATATCATACCTGTAACCCGGGAATTGACAACGAGCCCACTTCCTCACATCAGCTTCTATGAGATAATTTCCAATTTCAGGACTAATAGAGTAAATAGCAGTGAACAACTTTCGAAAATCAGCAGATCGATAAGCTTTAGAAGCCTTTGCAACCAAACCAGCCATACCTTTCCCACTGAAATAAGTTACAACATTATTCAGCAAGTGGTGAATGCAAATTCCATGATGAGCTTGGGTACACATTCGCAATAGCTTTAGCAATTGAGGAATTCCTATCGACACAAAAGCCAAACTATGCTCGTCAGCAATGACCACATTAAGTTGTCTCATAAACCAGTCCCACGCGAGGTCATTCTCTGAGTTGACAACTCCAAATGCAATAGGATATAAATTCGAGTTTCCATCTAACGCAGTAGCAACCAGTAATACTCCTCTGTATTTGCTCTTCAAGAACGTCCCATCCACGACAATAACTTTTCGAATTGCAGCATGGAAACCGCGAAGACTCTGACCAAACGAGATGAAGAGGAATCTGAATCTCCCTTTAGAATCTATTTCGTAAGACGTGTGTGTCCCTGGATTAGCTTCCCTCATCATGTGCAAGTATTTGGGATTTTTTCATAGCCTTTCTCTGGGATACCTTTCACTGCGTTGATTGCATACTCACATGCGTCCCAAGCCAAAGAATAGGATATCTCCACTCCATGTTCTGAACGCATATACTGCATTATATCATTAGATCTCGGACCTTCTTTAGCCGTTTCATACATATGCATAATAAGAGTACCAACTGTTTTTGCTGAAGCTGTCCGAACAGAACCGTTCCTTCTAGATGGAGCACATGAATGATGAGGTACATACTTTTTGATGATAAAATAAGATGACCCAGTTAAACCCTCTACTCGAACACGCCAGCTGCAATCATCATCTCCGCAACGAATGTACCACACCTTTTTATCGGATTTGGCAAGCGTATAGTCGAAATTATGTTTCATTGCACATATTTCGAATGCTGCCTTCAAATGTGTCTTGGAACTAAAATGTTGCCCCTCCTTCACAAAATCCACCAAAGAAAAGCGAAGACCATTTCCATTGCTCTTCTCTTTGTCACACTTTTTGTCATCATCATTCTCATGTACCTCGACATCTTCTTCTGAATCCATATCATCTGAGTCGTTACACTCAATACGATCTTCTTCTCTGTTAGGCGACTCAGTAGCTTCTTCATTCAAGTCAAAATCGTCTCTGGTATTGCTTTTCTCGAGCTTAGATTGAATACTCACAGTCAACCGCGTTGAAGCTTTGTTCTTCACATATGTAAGAAAATTCCTAACTTGCCGATCACTATTGATGATAACAGGTGGTGAGTCGATGCTATTTATCAAATCAGAAGGTAAGTAACTCAGCTCCATATTGACCACGTTTAAATCAAGTCCAAAGTCTTCAGACACCATAACCTTTAGGTCATCAAATGTAGAACTTGTGTCCAAAGTAAGTAACCTGCCTCCTTTTTCCTCATCAACAACAAATCCCCATCCATTCTTCATGGACGATTTCCACAAACCACATGAAGCATATATGTGAATCTTCATAATTTAGATAGACAAAGCTTTGGAAAAACCAGGAAAAGAGATGAAAACTCACACGATTTTTACAAATCGTGTTCTAGTTAGGAAGAAGACTTAATTTTAGGAAATAAGAATTAAAAAGGAAAAAAAAAAATTTACAGAATATTATGTAACCGTTTTTAGCAAGATTCTCGGATTAGGTTTAAAAACCGTCTAGAACCTACATTCTACCAATTCAGAAAGTAGAATAATAGCTAGGATACGTACAATAGAATCGTAGATAAAAAGATATTTTCTAGAGTGTATTTTCTATCTTAGTAGATAGTTAGGAAATGTTTTGACTTTTTAATCTACCCGAAATATAGATAAGGGAAGTATATGTGGATTTTATATTCTACCGTCGTAGTTGTATATGTCTCCGGTATAATGTGCCTCATACCGGCTTTAGAACATTGTCTGTCTTTTAGATTACATTTTCTAAACTATCGTAGATGGTAGATTTGATTTACTAACACATTTACCCCATTTTTGAAATAATTATTCACACATATTTTGAATCAACAAATATTTTTCTTATATGAACATGGTTGTCTACATCATGTTTTTTATTTTTCCAAATTTTTTTGCTTTGTAAATAAATTTATATGAATTTTTATACAACAAAAGGGTACCTAATGTCCAAATGTGACAAAAGTTGATTTTGTTCTAAGGGGACAATACTATAGCTAAGTTGTTCCATATCGGCAAATTTCCCATAATTATTTCTAGCCTAATTCTATACAAGTATATTTTAAACAAAGGAAGATTTATATTTATACTTATTCGATAAGTGATTTACTGATTTGTTATTTTTTCTATGATTAGAGGATCAATTATTAGACAACTAATATTATTATTTGAAATCTTATTTTAGTATACAATTTATTATGATATTCATGATAATTAATAGATATAACAAATTCTAGCTATCTATATATACTATTATTTCCAAAATATTTTTTATATATCAATTTTATTTTCATTATATTTAGAATTATTAATATCTATAATATTATTTGTGAAACAATTTTGCTGATTTATCATCTTTTCTATAATTTTATGATAAATCATTAGTACAACTAATATTATTATTTGATTTTTTATCAAGATATTTAGGACAATTAATTAAAAGAAAAATATTAACAAAATTTACCGAGAGATATGTATATACACTATTGTCTTAAAATATTATATACATATATACATTTATCTTGATATATGAAGTTATTGATTAATAAATATATACTAACAAATTTTACTGATAATATCATTATTAGATTTATCTTATATTTAGTTTATTAAAGCCATCTGTTTTATTCTTATTATCATAATATTTAGGTTATTAATTAATAAATATGTATAAACAGTATATATTAATAAAGTTTACAAATAATATCATAATTGATTTATCTTATATTTAGTTTATGTTTTTAGTGGCTAATATTATAGCCATGTCTTCTGATTTTATTAGAAATATTGATCCAAATACAGTTTATTACATTACTAACATTATAATTAGGTTGACTTTATATTTAGTTTATGATTTTAATAGCTAATATTATATTCTCTGATTTTGGAAATATAGATTTAAATACATATTATATCAATATTAAATTTCAGATTAAAGTTAAATTATCATTGGAATATATATCGTAAAATATAAAATTTATAATTATGCTAAATATATTATATATTTTGAAATAATCATATTTTAACTAAAATAAATTTATTTTCATTTATACATGACATACATTAAATGATTTCTAATCCATAAGATTACAAATATTTTAAAATAATACATTTAAATAAAAATAGTAAATATATATAAGCGACAAAATGAAAATTAACTAAAAATATTAATGAAATACGGAAGCATAAAAGACTAGGATAAAACATTAAATAACACAAAAATAAATCGACAAATGATAGAGATAATATAAGTATAACCTAAGCAAACAAAAAGGAATCGTTATGCAATTGGTTGTTTTTGTTTTTCATGGTTTTAAAAATCTAAATTGCTGATAATATATGATGGTTATTCGTTTTGATTAGTTTGTTGCTGTTTTATGAATTGTTACAATTTATAATGATTTTAATAACACTAGAGTTTTTTTTTACAATCTACAAAGTAAAATAAGTGTTTAAATATAAATCAAGTTTTCTATGAATATTTTAATCCAAATTTACATTACATAAATTAAAATATGAACCAAAAACATAATTTAATATATTGATGAATGTTGAAGTTATATAATTTGTAATATTAATTTGAAATATATATCTAATTTAATGATTTGTAAATTTTTATAAAAAATAAATATTAGAATTTGGTAAATATATATATTGGTCTGCACAAGCTATGTGCCATCATCTAGTGAGGTAGTCGTACTGGTTATGACACTCTAAAGAGTCGTAAAGATTCTTTGAAAGCGATTTTTAAAATTTTGTTCTACTTTTTCTTTGTAGTCACGGTACGATGGTATTATCATGTTGAGTCCACGGTGGGAACAAGCAACAGGAAATATATGCGAAGCATGAATTTTGCCCAATAGGAGATGAGGTTTATATAGTTTATCGAACCACCGACTCAATTGCAAATCCTCCTCCATCCATATCCATCCACTTCCTCTTGTGTTCATTTCTCTCATGATCCACCATTTGAGTATAAAGATGACAAACATGTTAACAAGAGAGAGAACTATGGTTAACCATCTTCAGCTCATTATAGGCTATAAATCTCAATTTTAACTAGTTTAAGCAAAATATAAACGACGATGCAACTTTAGCTGCTAGAAATAGAATATTTCTACACACTGGTTGGTATTAGTATTAAGTGTTTATGCGTAAAGTTTACGCATTACGTGTGAATCATTTCTTATATTACAAAAATCATCATTCTCCTATTCAAACAAACGTAAGTGGATGTCCACAACCAATCAATGTACTGTGGTTCGTTCCACTCGGTTCTTGGGAGAAGCCATCGGAGCTCTTGAGCCAAGTCCAGGTCTTTCTTCCATGCTTGGTGTGTGCGGTTCCTGTAAATGTCAAAATTGTTTGTTCGATGGGTCTAGTCGAGTTAAAAATGGGATGTATAAGACACTGATAGATCCGGGCCTTATCACCTCTTCAAAATCCATAGGATGAAATATGCTGTGTACGAATAAATAATCATTGTAATATTTAAAAACTTTGCAAAAATACAAATATTTATTAAAAAAAAAGTTGTACATATCACAATTAATATATTGCCATGTCACATTTTTCCAAAACCATGTCATATTTTTTTTGTTGAGATAAAATGTAATCATATGCAAAACCCTTTCTAAATAATGTATTGGTGATTTATAAGCAATATCAAAGCTTTACTATGAGTTTTGTCTCTTCTTGGTCCTTATTGATCTTTGTAAACTTTTACCTGTTTCACCTTTTTGTTTGAAAATCAAAACTCAGTCAAACTGTAGTTTTTGCTATTGTTGCTACTCAGTCATTTCCCTATTTGCTTTCATTTTCTGATGATAAAAGGAAACCCTGGTTCTTCTATTTGCTTACTGTTTTGTGGTGATAAAAGGAAAACCCCAATGCCCTATGTGTGTGTGTCAGTAAATAGATATACTTAACGGTGAAATACTGTGTTATTCTACTCTTTTCAAACTGTTGAAACTTGAAAGGTCCACTCAACATTTTGATAAGCTGTCATTGGCAAAATGCTAGCATTAGTAATGAAGTTAGACCATGAAACAACCAATAAATTCTAAAGATCTTGGTATTAAGCGTGTATTAATTCCACACTCAACGTCTGCTAGTTGATCAAATGGACGATAGAGAAAGAAAAAGATACAACTATATTAATTCGACATTCAATGCATTCTACTTATACACGAATGTTATTCGCATAAGCAACTGTTCTATTTGGCTGAACAATGCTTTTCTGTTGACCAAAATTTTAGCACAAAATATATTAGCTAAAACTCATCGAACTGGTTCAGTACTTATATGCCAGAGTCAATCAATCAATAAACTAACAGTGCATGTTTTGTTGATTTGTTCCAATAGGAAATGTATAAATCTGGTCAAAACTCAAAGATAAATGAACAATGCAAAGGAGATAACAAATATATAATAAAAAAGAATAAAATGAATTGAAAGAAAGGAGAGGAAAGATTGAAGTGACACATAGAAAGAAGGCTAGTTTCTGAGCCTCTCCTCTGATATGTATCCTCCTATTCTGTCTTCCCCACTCTGTCTTGTTCCTTTCACCTTCCTTCAATTTACCATTTTACCCCTTGTATCCCTCTTTCTCTCTCTTTCTTTCACAATAAAGGCTTCTTCTTCTACTTTTCTCTGTTTTTCTATCAAAGTCTTGATATTTCCCAGACCTAGCATCTCTGTTTTGTTTTCAAAGTAGACTACTTTCATTAGACCCACATGAAAGTTTCTACTGTATGGTGAGAACTCCTGAATTAGAAAACCATCATGATCACTATTTACAATCTTACCTTCCTTTTCTTCCTTGTTTTCATCTCTCCACAACTCTCATCCTCTCTTCGACAGGTCCAGCCTCCGAGTTCTACTCAAGTAATCAACTCATCATTTATCTTTCACTCAATATCAGTTCCAAACTCAAGTCCTCTATCCTCATTGTCCACTTTGATTGATCTAACGTAAGTGGGTTTCTTGTTGATTCAGGTGGCTTTGGTCGAAGATAAAGCAAGACTAGGTTCTAGACCACCAACCTGCCATAACAGATGCAACGGCTGCCATCCTTGCATGCCCACTCAAGTTCCAACTCTCCCAAGTCACTCCCGAGTTGACCCGTTTGTACGGCCTCCTTCCTCCCTAACCACCGTTCTTGGTCAGTATTCTAACTACAAGCCCATGGACTGGAAATGCCACTGCAATGGCCATTTTTATAACCCTTAAATCTTCATCATCCTCTAGTTTGATCATTTTTTGAGTTACTTAAAATTGATTTTGAATTATTGAGAGTAGAACTGTACTTTGGATTCTTTGTATATCTAAGACTCAGTTTGTAAATAATCGAAAGTTCTCGATAATTGCAGTTCCATATGGATTATATAGTTCTATAGAGAGCTAATTACTTGCATTGCGTCATTCATTTCTTTCTACATTTTTTGGTTTAATTTTTTTTCAGTTGAATTACTAGTATAAAGTCTGTCTTCTTGATTCATTAACGTTTGCATGTTCAGAATTTATTTCAGCCTTTTTACTGACAACAATCCTTTGAGCTGAAAATGATAATTAACCCATTACTTTCCCGTTTGTTTTTTAATACACATACATATTCAACAATTTTTTTGGAAAGAGAAGAAGATTTAATTTGAATGGTACAACTTATAACTAACATTTTGGAAAAGAATGAATACGATTTGATGTGAATGGAACAACACACTGTCAAAATTGATTAATCAATTTTGTCTCACCTGCCGCGATGTCCTACACGTCACTGTTTGAGTCTTCTTCTCGTGAATCTGTAGACCCATATCTGAGCAAGGCAAGGGAAGGCTCAGTACAATTATTAGCATCGCTTTTAACTTTTTTTTCTTTGTTTTATAGCTTCAAAATAATAAAGTAACCGATTAACAGCAAAACATGTGCATTAAGTTTTGGTTTTTACTGTTAATTAACTCTGAAACCAAAATGTATTATTTCCTCTTTGGGGGTGAATATTTTATTTGCCAAAATTACCATGCAGCTTCATGTTTATAAGTTTGCTTCACGAACACAAAAAATGGTGTCCAGGGGCGGATCCAGTGTGTTAGAGGGTGGGTCACATTGTGTGGCATGTGCCCCACCCTAATTTTTTTTTTTTCATTAGTAACTAGTGTACCTTTTTTTAAATACATACTATATGCTAAACTTTTGGTTATAAGAAAATAGTTATGTGCCCCATGCTAAAAACTATCTTGGATCAGCCCCTGAATTAGTGTCAAAAGGATGGTACGATTGAGAATTGTGTGTAGTTTGAAAAGATGTTTTATTTCACCAAAACCTAAAACAGAGTATAGTTTAGGAATCCTTTAGAACATTACTCGTACTCGGAGGCGATAGCAGAGAGACAATCAAAGAGTTGTTGGGGGTTTCGAAGGCATCATCATTTGTTGGGGCCTGGGGGTCGTTCCCGGGTGCTGCAGACTCCATGATAAGCGTTGTGAACCACAGCAAAGCGATGTTTTCTCTCACTGTCTTAAATCTTAATCAACGTGTTATGAGTTATGACATATGTGGATATATATAGTTCACTTGCGTTACGCGTTTGTAGCAATAACTTAAGCTAAGACATATGTCGACTCTGTTGAGATGGAATCGTAAAAGTATTAAAGTATACAGTCTTACAGATCTAGATAATTGTTAAGTAGGCTGTACTTGTATGCGTTTCAGTAATGTGAAAATTGTTTAGAAAATGCATTCAGTATGTACATAAACCTTTAGAACATTTGAGGTAGTATGTGAATTCATGTCGGTCCAATCGAATAACGGACACAAACACACACAGCTGTAGATAATTTGACATTCGCGATTTGATGGACGTAGAAAAAAAGCTAAAACATAACAAAACGTGCGTCTTTGATCTAGTCTGGTTTAAGTTAACCGAAGTCATATGATCTAGTCTGGTGTGGTTAACCCGAACAACCTTTTCAAATTCGTTTTATCAAAAACTAATCATATTTTAATTTGGTTTACTTTCGTTTGGTTTACTTTCGTGACGTTATAAAATGAAACTTTTTTTTTTGAAACACCATAAAATGAAACTAGACTCATGTAATTTGCATACGAATATACACACGTAAGTTTGTTACACATACATAAGTGATGGTGATGTTCGTCAGTATTGTAAACATTGCAAAACAGAAATAAACAGCTAATACAAGTGTCCTAATTAATACTCAAATCTTTTTTTTTTTCAGAAATGTACAGTTTCGTGCATATTAAAAAATATTTTAAATTTTAATTACAAGTATAATATTTTTTATAGTTCAAATTTAATAAGTACAATTAATTTTTAAAGTTTACAACAACAATTATATCCTATTAAAATAAATATATCAATATGATCGTTTTAAAATGAATAGAGTATGTAAAATAGTTTATATTTCATCAGACTCGAAACATCATCATCAAAGTTAACTAATTGTTTTTCTAATAATATAATTACAAGTAGCAGCAGGCGTGGACCAGCATCGGACTTTTCCGCAGACATCGCCATTAGCGACTAGCGAGAGTGATAATTGAACATTTACCAAACAAAAGTCATACAGAACACAACACAAGATCGAAAAGACAAAAGCTTTTTCTGGTTTGTTCTCTTTGGTTCTGTTCCCCTGAGTGAATCTTTCGAGCTGCCAAGTTTTCGTTCTCCTTTTCTTTTTGGGATTGTCTTCTCCAGTACGAGGTTTGTGGATCCATTTTCTTTCCCTTTTGCCCCTAGTCTAAATCTCACTTGTTCTTGAGCTAATTGCTCATTAAATCGTTCTTGTATTATCCCCTTTGACTCTTTTTTTTTTCCATGCGAAGTCTCTTCGTTTTCACAGTGAAAGCTCCTAACTTTTTAGCTATTTTCGGTTGAATTTAGAAAAGTCTTTGATTCATAGTAAACGAGAATTGCTATAACGTGTCAGATCCATTTAAAGTAAGAAACTTTTTTGTTTTGTTTTGTTTTATGATCTTGTTAAACGTTTATTGCAGATGTAACAAACCCAGTTCATGAGATAAGATGTTCAGCTTCCAGAAGATGGCTTTGACTTTAACTGTCTTGGTTTTTGCCTGTTTATTGCCATTTGTCTCACCAGATGCTCAAGGTGACTGATGCTCATTTTCTCCTACTTGTCTTCTCTCATCGAGAGATCTTAGATTAATCGACTCTTTTTGCGTTTTCCCAATTTCAGGGGATGCGTTGTTTGCGTTGAGGATGACCTTACGCGCATTGCCTAATCAGCTTAGTGACTGGAACCAGAATCAAGTGAATCCTTGCACTTGGTCCCAAGTCATTTGTGATGACAAAAACTTGGTCACTTCTCTGTAAGTTGAATACTAGTGTCACTCTCCAAGCAAGTAATTTATATTTATGGCTTTTTTTTTAAATATTGCAGTACCTTGTCAGACATGAACTTCTCTGGAACCTTGTCTTCAAGAATAGGAATCCTTG
Source organism: Brassica nigra (assembly GCA_016432835.1). Classification (NCBI taxonomy): domain Eukaryota; kingdom Viridiplantae; phylum Streptophyta; class Magnoliopsida; order Brassicales; family Brassicaceae; genus Brassica; species Brassica nigra. The sequence goes on from CM028242.1 coordinate 13,908,491, forward strand.
GAACACTCAAGACTCTGTAGGTTCCCCCTAGCGTAACACATCTTATAACAAATTCCTGTCCTAAAGCAATTTTTGTTGTCATTCCTTTTAGTACGTTGAAGGGGAATGGAATAACGGGTGGAATACCAGAAGAGTTTGGGAATCTAACTAGCTTGACTAGTTTGGATTTGGAGGACAATCAGCTAAGTGGTTTTATACCATCCACTCTTGGTAATCTCAAGAAACTTCAGTTCTTGTAAGTAGCTTTTCCATCCCAATGCTGCACATGTTATATAGAGAGCGAGCATGTGTCTTTTATTCACTGTGTATTTGGCCTAGCAGGACCTTGAGTAGGAACAAACTTAACGGGACTATCCCTGTGTCACTCACTGGTCTTCCAAACCTGATAAATCTGTAAGTTACTGTTCTCTCTGTCTCTATGCTTACCATCTTCTTGAAAGCATTCTTGTCTTAATCACATTGTTTGCAGTCTGCTTGATTCCAATAATCTCAGTGGCCAGATTCCTCAAACTCTATTTGACATCCCAAAATACAAGTACGTTCCACTACCTTAAGGTGAATCTTTTTTTTAAGCAGTGATCTGATATGTATTTGTTGAACTATAGTTTCACAGGAAACAACTTGAACTGTGGTGTTGGTCAACCTCGCCCTTGTGTATCTGAGGTTGCTCGTTCAGGTAGCTACATTACTTTGGCGATTACTTGAACCATTTATATGTTTTTTTAATTTCTGCTGATGACGTCTAGTCTGTGGTGAATAGGTGATTCAAGCAAGCCAAAAACTGGCATTATTGCAGGAGTTGTCGCTGGAGTTACAGTTATCCTCTTTGGAATCTTGGTGTTCTTGTTCTGCAGGGATAGGCATAAAGGATACAAACGTGACGTGTTCGTGGATGTTGCAGGTCTGTTTCTCTTTTGTATGTGGTTTGTGAAATAAAGAAGCTAAAAAGTCTTTAAACTTTATCTTTATCTCTTAGGTGAAGTGGACAGGAGAATTGCATTTGGGCAGTTGAAAAGATTCGCATGGAGAGAGCTCCAACTAGCTACAGACAACTTCAGCGAAAAGAACGTGCTCGGTCAAGGAGGCTTTGGGAAAGTTTACAAAGGAGTGCTTCCAGACAACACCAAAGTTGCCGTGAAGAGACTCACAGATTTCGAATCTCCTGGTGGAGATGCTGCTTTCCAGAGAGAAGTTGAGATGATAAGTGTAGCTGTACACAGGAATCTACTGCGCCTTATAGGTTTCTGCACCACACAGACAGAACGCCTTCTTGTTTATCCCTTCATGCAGAATCTCAGCCTTGCACATCGTCTCAGAGAGATTAAGGCAGGTGACCCGGTTCTTGACTGGGAGACTAGGAAACGCATAGCCTTGGGAGCAGCGCGTGGTTTTGAGTATCTTCATGAGCATTGCAACCCAAAGATCATACATAGAGATGTGAAAGCAGCAAACGTGTTGCTAGATGAAGATTTTGAGGCAGTGGTTGGTGATTTCGGTTTGGCTAAGTTGGTTGATGTTAGAAGGACTAATGTGACAACTCAGGTTAGAGGAACAATGGGTCACATTGCACCAGAGTATCTATCCACAGGGAAGTCATCAGAGAGGACCGATGTTTTCGGGTATGGTATCATGCTTCTTGAGCTTGTTACAGGACAAAGAGCTATAGACTTTTCACGTTTGGAGGAAGAAGATGATGTCTTGTTGCTTGACCACGTATGTAATATAATCACATCACCTTTATAAATTAACCTTTTTATTTACTAAGCATAATCTTTATGTTTTTGTTTTGGACAGGTGAAGAAGCTGGAAAGGGAGAAGAGATTAGGAGCTATTGTAGATAAGAACTTGGATGGGGATTACGTAAAAGAAGAAGTGGAGATGATGATACAAGTGGCTTTGCTTTGCACACAAGGCTCCCCTGAAGATAGACCAGTGATGTCTGAAGTTGTACGGATGCTGGAAGGAGAAGGTCTAGCGGAGAGATGGGAAGAGTGGCAAAACGTGGAGGTCACGAGACGTCATGAGTTCGAGAGGATGCAGAGGAGGTTTGATTGGGGTGAAGATTCTATGAATAACCAAGATGCTATTGAGCTATCAGGTGGAAGATGACCAAACATCAAACGGGTCTTGATTTTACTGTAAAGTTTTGTTTCAAACATCCAGTAATTATCAAGTGTGTACATGTTTTTGTTTTCATGAGCTTATCTTTGACTTGAATACTGTGTAAGAGAATTTGGGCACTAATGTTTGATTGTTACCTCTTTTGAATAGTTTTATTTGACTTTTCTCGTTGACTCCAACCTTGGAGTCGTGCATGATAATGTCACTAGAGATTTGCCAACAAAATATAAACTAGTTTCGTATTATATCAAAGGCGATTTCTCTTGCGGTTAATTAAAATATAATATACTCAAAATTTTCTACACTCCAAAGAAGTCAAACTATATACTCAATGAGTGAGTGAATACATTTGTTTAACCTAATGAGAGAGATCCTTTGATCTGACATCACATATCTGTTTAATTATTATTAAATATCTACTTGCCCTCTCTATATCGTAGGCCAGACGATCACATGGTTCTTTTCAATTCTTCCATTATTTGTTCTTGACAAAGCAAGAAGAAATGAACATTGATCATGCATATACAACTTCATCAATGATATGATTATGCAATAAATCAACATTTAAACTCTAAATTGTATATATAGTCTTTAATCTCCGCGCCTCGACATTTGAATACGTGTTCTTCACATGTGACACATAAGCCTCCCTGACGTATAACTTCAATTTGTTTGAACTTTGCTTGGTAAGAAAAATAAAGATTGTGTTTGTCTTGATTCTTTGATTGAAATTATACCTATTGTATTTAAAGATCTTTTTTTTAAATCATTTTGGGGATTCTTATTAGATAGCCTTTTGCTACTTGTAGCAGATTTAGATTCAAGTCTACTATATTTCAATGCTATTTCTAAGAAAATGGATTCACATTTTGACAAAAAAATCTATATATATACTATACTAAAAGGAGAATAAGATCATTATTTAGTCTGTCCACGTAGCCACGGAAAATCAACCAATCAGAGAGTCTGAAGTTGCCACGTCACCTCCGCTTGAGACGAGAATTAAAAAACAATACGACAGAAAGGATCAAATTCGGGTTAGTATGACATAAATATATGACAGTTACAACTAAGCCATTGAAACTTTCTTGGACATATATACAAGAATCACTAATTATATATGTACATATTTAAAAAATCCAAGATAAACCTAAAACTAGGCCCCGAATAATCTCCGCTTAATCCCCGATTCTTACACTAGGCGCTAGATCCAACCCGAGCGTACGTATAGAGCCTACCGAATTTTCGAACAGGGACACTAACAATCAAACCTCCTCTTTACTCCCATCTTTAATGTCTTTCGTTTCAACCCCCTCTCTATCTATTTCTTATAGACCTCTTCACCATTTTTTTATTTCAATCAAAATCCTCTCAAGAAGTCGAATCCGCGATGAAACCCGATGGAAAATCCCCACCAGTCAAAAACACCGGCAAAACCAGAGTCTCCTCCACCAACCCTGTCTCCGGCGATCCTATGTCGAAGAAACCAAACGGCAAGGCGGTTCTCCACTCTGACTCCTCCGCCAAAGCCGATGAAGTGTTGTTCTTCAGAGATGTCGAATTCGGACCACAAGAAGGCGAGTTAAGGTTTCGTCTGATCCTATGTCGATTAGCTTGGTCTATTAATTAACTTAAATATTTTTGTTTGTTTGTTTATCCTTAACCTTTCTCTTTGTGGTAAATCAGTGGATCAATAACTACGTTGAGAAAAGGAACTATACCACATTCATATTCTAATGGTTTTCATCTTGCTTATGGTATGTATTGCCTCTCTCTCTCAAATACTTGAAACAAAACCTTTGGCTCATTCAAGTCACGATATCAAGTTGCTCTCATAAAATCTGATGCAACTTCTCTTTGCTTATGAAGTTTATAATGTTTTTTTTTCTTACAGGTTATATATCAATTATGTGAAAAAATAGAAGCTTAATATAGAAAAAAATCTTAAATACAGAAAACTCTAAAAATTAACAATAAAAACTAATAAAAATTAACAATAAAAACTAATAAAAATTAAACTATGATATCATTTGAAAGCTTCTTAGACAATATTAATAAAATATTTAAGCGATAATTACACAAGTTTGATTTTTTTTTGCTGGCCAAAAGTTTATTATTAATTAGCATCAGTTATTTCAAGATGTTTAAGAAATGATGGACAAAAAAAAAGGATGGACATAAATGATATATCAAACTATGAGTAGTACTTTGTAAAGCTGACTTAGATAATACATTTGCACATCCATTTCTAATCCTTTTTGATGCCTAAATTCAATTTCGTCAAAACAGTTCTTCCACAAATAGATTGTATGAGATATTGTTTTGATATTCATATTTGTTTCTTGATTGTTAAGAAGATTGATAACTGTAAAAATGTCTCCTTCGAATATGATATGTCTATAACCGAGTCCCCAACATGAGACAAGTTTGTTTAAAAAGTAAATAATTTCAGTTTTTTTATATTATATAATAAATATATATTATTTACCACAAAGAAAAAAATAGTTATTCATCTATCACAAATATCTATGCAAATATGTGAATCAAGAACAACAATCAAACAAGATAATGATATCCACAAAGAAAAATTTAAAAATATATTTATGTTATGTAGTCTTATTTTATATTTTTTAAATAATGTAATGCAATATTATACATTATTCTTTTAGAAATTGAAAAATACATATAATATCTTATCCGCGCGTAGCGCAGTTAAAAAATCTAGTAAAAATAAAGATACATCTATGCTTTTTTTTTAAAGAGTTTGACCCAAAAAAAAAGATACATCTATGCTCATACATGATTCGATTGTTTGTAAACAGAAAAAAAATGTAAAATAAAAGATCCAAATAATAAAAAGGAACCCTAATTACAACCAGAAGTGACCTCCACTTCACAGAAGTCATCTCTATATATAAAAGCTCGGCGATAAGGTACAATCATATGCTAAAGAGTAACCAGTCCACACACATATGAGTTATGAAATTCTGTACTATACTGTACATCATGAACACACATTTATATCATATGTCTACAAGATATTTAGAAAATGCAAATAAATTCTCCAACAAGCATAGTCCCAAGCGTGAATTGGATATTGATCAGTTCCTCCAAAAACACACCAGAAAAGACGTAAGAAGGCTAAGGAATAATGTCGGAAAATATGGAATCATCCAAAAGATGATCCGGCCATGCAACTGAAGCTGAAGCTCCTGACTCTTGACTAGAAGAGGTGAGATTGCTATTGACATGTTCATTAACGTATTGGTTTCTAATCATATCATCACTCACAGCAGAGGAAGGAGCAAAAGAAGGTAACATGTTTTGGTTTGAGTTGGTAGGATCCGAGAGCCAGATTGGAGATGCAGGTAGGTTCTCTCTTTCATTGAAGAACTTGAAGTGATTATCTTCATGATTCTGTGGGAAAACAGATGATGTACCAATGTTGGAGTTTAAGGTTTTTAGGGATGGTAAGCTGTTGAAGTCCTGAAGATATGAACCAAGGTCGAGATTGTTGGTTGTGGTGTCTTTGAAAGAGGCAATGGAGTTAAGGAGACTGAGAATGTCAAAGTCATTAGGGTTGTTAATGGTATTAGTCATGGCAGGTGGCTGAAGAAGGTATTGGAACAACTGGAGTTTGGCCATCTCGGTTTGGAGTTTAAGTATAGTTTGGTCTTGACCACTTGGAAACTGTTGCTGCAGATCCACGAAACCTCTTAGGTTAGAAGACAGAGACATGAGTTGAGATAAGCTGGAGAAGATATCAGTTCTTGGCCGGTGAGTCATCGGGTCAATTCCCATTTGGATCAGCTTTTTCTTCAAATGAGTGTTCCAAAAGTTCTTGATCTCGTTGTCTGTTCTCCCCGGTAAGTGGTTTGCAATCGTTGACCACCTTATAACATCATCATAATCATCATAAGCAAGAAGCACAAGAACACAAAAACGTTGACTATAAAATCAAAAGAATCAGAAGATTACTTGTTTCCAAGAACTGCATGAAGGTTCAAGATAGTCTGTTCCTCGTCTGGAGAGAATCTCCCTCTCTTGATGTCAGGTCTCAAGTAGTTCGTCCATCTTAGCCTACAACTCTTCCCACACCTGTTAAGACCTGAAGAGAGATAAAGAGACATGAGAAGGTTAGACTCAATATAACTTTAAATAAAGCTTTTAACAAGATATAACAAAGGTACCAGCAAGCTTAGGAAGAGCTCTCCAGCTACTATGACCATGTTTTTGGACATAGTTCACGAGTTTCTCATCTTCTTCAGGAGTCCAAGGACCTTTCTTGAGACCAGAGCCATCACTAGAAGGAGATCTTCCCATGTTCGCTGATCTCCTGTATCTAATTAACAACGGTCTTGTTTCTTTTTTCTTCCTCTAATACTGTAATTTCTCTCTGAGGTTTGGTCGCTTGCCTCCTTCTTTCACAACCACTAACTGCTTCTTACTTCTATTTATATTAAACCTAGCACCCTTTTCTCTTCATGTCCATTTCATCATGTGGCGCCTCCCTATTCGCTTACCAAAACAACCCTGTCTCTGTCACCTTTTCAATTCCATTTTTCTAATTATTATTTTTCTTTCTATTATTCTCTCACATACGCATCCCCTTACCAGTGTGAAAAAAATCATTCAATGTAAATTCTTCTTCTTGTCTTAAGCAAAATCAGTATCATCTCGGGAACAGCCGTCTTCAATGGACAAACGGTCAAACACATATCAATTGATCTCTTATTTCTCTTAAAGTTAAGAAGCAGTTCATCAGCACCCATCACTATGTCCTAGTACCAAATCCTGCATTTGTCAAGGAAAATAACAACACATAGTTATTGCTCGGTCTCCCAATTCTCAGTTCTTTTTTTTTTTCATAAATGAGGCTATCATACAGGTTATAACTACCTGCTACTGAAAGATTCTACACACACAATATACATAGATCAACTTGAGCTAGAAGGTTTCCATCATCTTTTTTATGAAATCCATAAAAGATACTCTGATTAGGTAATGATGGAGGAGAAGGGCAATAGAAGGAGCTTGACAGGAGGAAAGAGCTATTAGTTATATTTTTTTAATCAATGCAGACAAATCAAAAGAGAAAGGATTTGAAATATAAGGTCAGCGCCAACAACACATGGCAATAAAATGGTGGGCAAAGAGAGACATCTCCTCTGGCACGCAAGATAGGTTTCCACGCATCATCCACTTTCATGGCTATTAAATAATGGATTTTTCATATGTAGGAGCTATATTATTATTTTAACCAGCCAAACAAAATTCAAGCGATGAACCCTAGGAGCTATTGTCTCTGTAAATGAGAATGTTTTAAGAATATAAAACTAAAATAAGTCCAAAGCTATAACGTAGCAAATATGCAGAGTGGGTCTGATATGACACTGCAATTTCTTGTTTGACACATCATGAGGAAGTCCTGGTATAGCAAAACTTAGGTGATACTTACAGAGATATCCAACCCGTAATATGCCTTTTCTAGGAAGAAAAGGTACCAAATGAAGAAACCTGCAACAGTGAAAGCGTATCATTACTACAATACAACTTATCAGCATATGTTTCGTATCATCTTAATTGTAACATAGGAAAATATTGTTTTCACAGGAGAAGATACGCCAATAACAAGAGCAGAATGGAAATGTTAGAAAAAGTTAATATTAACACTATAAAAGTATTGCCATTGCTAACCAAACATCATATTCTAACTCCATTCCACTTGATAAAAATTAAGAGATCAATAGTAATGGACAGACAAATACCGGAGGACAAGGTACCAGTGGAAAGTTTTGGTAAATATCAGAAGAATAACTTACTATCAGTGATTGTGACAGGCTTGATGTGATGGATTTTGACCATTAGGGAGGAGCTGGTTAGAGGAGAAGTGGGTGCAGAAAATTATCTAAGTCTCCACCATCTTCAAAACCTAAAAGACTTTCTCCCTCAGGCCTAAAAAAAATCAGCCAATGGCATATCTTGAGTTTGTCTTTTTCTTCTGTGTCTTCTATATAATGAAGATCACAGGTTTCGTGAAGATCTTCAAACTGAAAGACATTATATCAAGAAACACAATCTAATTACGAAACATAGAAAATTAAAACAAGAAAATGTCTAACCAAATGAGGGCATCAAAATCTGTCATTTTCCAGAAGATATTTTAGCGTAGGCAATAACTACTGTAGGTGAAAAAGAAGCTTTTATGTGGATTCGCAATACCATAACTAATGTCATTTAACTCATTATACATTCACTGCAAGTATAAGCATACGAATACGCATGAAGCTTGACAGATTTAACATTATACAAAAAACTACAGGGAAGCATCCGGATGTTAACGTGTAGGTTTTCGTTTCATTAATGTATTCAAGTGAAATAATCCCAAGCCTACGAACTTTCAAAAGGGTTTTAGAAAACTAGACCTGACTCTTACAAACGTATTAAATTAATTAGGGGAAAGAGGGATTTGAATTGCTTGTTGAATTAGGGTTCCTCGCAGAGTGGACCACAGTGTCGAATAGAGGAAGCAGGTACAAAAAATACTAAATAATTACGGAAGCCACTAGGTTCTTACAAAAGTAGTATTTATGAAAATATGTGATGTCACTTAAACCGTTCTCTTCCTCTTATTTAAAAAACAACAACCGGTTGTGAATGTCAGCTAAACAACTGAATTGCTTCTTCTTCTAAGTTTCTAACCAACGCGTCTAAATTCTCGGACTTTCTATGCCACCAATGAATATATTTAACCCTTAATATTGTTTGTAGACGTGAATATACCTTTAATCAACCTATGCATATGCATTTACCTGAGCATTTTGCAACCAGCTCTCAATTCCATAAAAGCTTTATAAGGTAAGATAAAAACACAAAATAAGGTGCGTAGGGTTTATCTTTATAATAAAGGTACTTACACACGACAGAGGAAACCAGAATGCTCGTGTTTCGGATATGATCAGCATCATTGAGTTACTTTGAAAGAAATTCCAACAAGTTACCAAAGTGACACTGTAAAACCAAGAAGAACAAATATCAGACACACATGTAACATAACGCAAATTACGCACACGTATATATACGTATAATCCTCAACATCCTCTTTTCAACAGTTCACATGCTAGCACTAGCAACCTTATTGGAATACAGGAATGGGGACAGGAAATCTATTTGGTAATTTCTAGTTTATCTGTAATCAAATTAACGGTGGTTACGTATGGAAGGGATTAATTAGTTTTATATGATAGTGGTCTAAAAGGCATTAGTCTTTGTAACTCAAAATAATATTCAAATCCAGAAAGTGAATCAAGAAATCACCATTCAAAATCTTCTTGCTTACTCAATTCATTACGAATACTAAATTAGCACATAGTTTTCTCAACCGTTACGCCCAACGTTGCTGGAGCATCTGGTACGTAGAAAAAGCATCGTCACAAGAAACCTCGAGAACATGACAAAATGAAAAGGAAGAACAAGAATGTCTACCATTAATTTTTAATATTTTATAAAGTCAGTCAAATACTATAGGAACTAAAACCTGTGGTCTTACGTGTTGTTTTTCCGTTAACTATCAACCACTAAATGTCATTTTTGGTGGCTGAACTTCTTTTGTCGTGGACGTCGTTTTACAGCTAGAGACAGTGAAAGACATGGATGCTAACAAGAGAAGAATATGCCATCCGAGAGCTCTAAAGATATATTGTTTTGGATGCAACAGTAGTATCTATCATTTAGCATGGTATATCCACAGCAACAATGAAAAACAGATGAAGAGGATAATTATAGCAAATAAAAGTTTCTGTAAATGCAAAAAGAAGAAACATATTGAGGAATGAGTATTTAATGTGTATCTCCTACAACCCAAGTTTCTCAAGGACTAGAGGCAATATAAATCTTACTTAGTTAAGAACTTAAGATGTATGCAATTAACTGCCGTAAGCTTGCCAAAGTCTATAGGCAATATAGGGAATGCAGGAAATAAAATCATCATAAATAACCTATCAGATTAGGAACATCAGTTAATGTAAATGAAAAGCAAATATGATTTCACGATGTCATAATTTTCTCTATTTTTTTTATGAAGTTCAGTTTTTTATTTTACCAGGAATTTCAAGAAGATTACATCTCGTTTTCCATTTCCATTTCTCTTCAAAAGTTCTCATGTCTCCACCTACTTTAAGGTATTCATATCATTTGCTTTCTGTGATTATACCTGCCATGGAAAATAGATTCAAACAGGTTATCTTGAGCTCATTGCAAATCTTAGAAGAGAATTACACCACATGAAAGCATGTTTAGAAGATTGTAAGTTAAGGATTTGTTCAAAAAAAAAAAAGGATTCTCTAACTCAGATTTGTTTAACCCAATATATCACAGCCCAAACTGAAATCCCCATATAGATAGCCCATGAGTTTAGAGGCCACTAGCTATCAACAAATAAGATTGATTAGTTAAACAAGGTTAGTTAGGCATCATAAAGCAAACCAGATATGTGTTTTATGGGGGTATCTATATACATAAACACCTTAATCATCAAACTGGAAATAAAAAGTATCTATATATCTATAAATTATATGCTGACAATAAACCAACTACTCCTTATATTAGTTATAAATACACATCATCTTTGCTACATTTATTGCAAATAGGTAGAATAAAAAATGTTTAGCACCAAAAAGGATTTGTAATGGCTATCTCAACTCGGTTTCTGGTTCAGTTTACCAAGTTAGTACTGCCTTCTCACTAAAAGCTTTTATAAGGGTTTTCAAAAGTCCACCTTCAGCATATCCTAACTATGGTAAAAGTAATGTATATGTTTAGTATATCACAAATCTTCGCCAACATCTAGACAACATATAGAATACCTTTTTGGAAATGTGAGCTTTACCATGAAAAGGAGATGAAGTCAGTACAACTACAAAGTATTACCCAAACAAACGATATTTGTTCAGTAAACAATCTTAAAATGAGTCCAGCTTTCACCTTGACAAATGACACAGATGAAAATAGTTAATTAACTTTACAAGTCATGTGATAAAGGTGGAATGGTAGATTTGTGTCATCTTTTTTTTTGTGAATGACGACGTGCTTGAAAAATGATATTTCCTAGATAGTCCCTTTAAAATCACCAATCAGCATAGCTCAAAACTAGGGGAAAACCCATCAAATTTTGAAAGACTTTTACTATAGTTAGTTTGTCTGGGCTTAGAGCAACCACATTTGCTTCATTAAAGATTGTACTGAATGGGTATACTAGTGATGACCAGACGAAGAAATGGGGAAAAGCATTTACATACCTCAGAAACTAAGAGAGTCGCCATGCCACTCGCCATGTTCTTTGAGTTTATTGTTCTGCCTCACCATCAAGCATCAAACAGAAGACAATTTTTTTTTTGAAAGACTCTGTCAAAATAATATTGTTGCTTTTAAGAAAGCAGTAGCTAAAGCAAACAGGCTAAAGTGTTGGATCTTTTCACGAGAGTATAAGAGTTTAAAGACAAAAGACTGGGGAAGCTTTTTGCATGAAAAGTAAGTCACATGGCCTGACCCAAAAAAGTACGAAGATCTCTGCATGAATACATACGTAAGATTAATAGGATACACAACAGAATAGTCTTGCCAAAAGCATCATAAAAAGCTGTGCATAACTCTAAAACACATGGTTGGGGTTGGTAAGTCAGGTCTTTATATTGAGTTCTAATAAAGAACATAAAGCTATCCATAGACAAACCTCATAGGTCGCCTTTAGATCTGCTTTTTGTCCTAATCCTTTTGTACTTATTCTAAATTGATAGCACTTAACATTAAGGAAACACTGACATATCCCTTCAAGCTTCAAACAATTTCCATTTTGCAGAGAAACGGAAAAACACACAGGAGCTCTCCCAAAACTATTTAACAACACAGAAAATAGATAAACTGTAGACTGATGGATGTGAACAGCACGTAGACTACAGATGCCCACCCCCAAAACTTAAGATAATAAATAGTGAAAAGTAATAACAATTATTAAACTCTGCATAAAAGTCTAAGAGTTTGACGATTTCACCTATATAATATTGTGGCAGATAGATCTTTGAGAATATCTTTGACTTAACCTTCAGAATAAGCTATATTAGGTGAATCAGCATGAACAAGATCATGCTATTTCAACTATCTAGTTATTCCAACAACATGAAATCTGCAGAATCCTTTTTGGACATGAAGCAGGAAACATGTGAAACAACACATTTATTAACAAGAACGACTCCGCAACAACAAAACTCTTTCAGCTACCCAGCAGGATGAGATACCTGTACTGAACTGTAGCGACCTTCCTTCCCTAGCAAACTCCATTTGGCTTGATGAAAGTGAAACATGGTAGCAGAGTCTTTCTCTCACTGCCAATGTGGGCTTAAATATGACGTATTATGTATCATTTAAGGTGCAGAAAGTGGGATTGATATATGTGTTGGACATATATAAGTCCCAAATGGCTGACAAGTCCCTTGAATTAAGAAACTCAAGAATAAAATATCAGTGAAATGACCACAGTAGTAGGAGATGGTAGAACAACTCCACTACGTTTGTCATTCATCACACAAGAGAGTGGCTTGGAAGAGGAATATATTGATTAGCTTGAAAACTGCATCAGCAGACAGAATGTCAGTTAGTGTGAATATGAACCAAATCTGCAAGTCAAGATCTTGTATAGAAAGTGGAATGGATGAGAGAACATTTGTTTATAGTCTTTTTATAAATATTTTTATCATCGGTTCATATTCCCTATATAGTATAAGACGAGAAGGAGAGGACTATAAACAGTAACTAATATCTTTCATGGCATAATGAAACAAAGAAGTCTAGCTGAGACTACGAAGTCTTTAACTGAGAAAATCAGAACAGAAAAAAATATTCTTCTTAAACTTTCAAGCGTCATATTATTACATAGCTAAAAATATTGAACTCAAAACATCTTAAAGAATACTTGAGTTTCTAAGTAAAAAACTAGTTTATTTATTTATTCAATGAATCTTTTCTCTTTAAAATCTCGCTACTCTGTTGCTGCTCCTCTTGAGACGAAATGGTCGATGGCTTTAAGTTGACATCAACTATATCATCTTGTAGCAGTAAGAAAGTGTCTCCATTACTGGTAATGCTGCTATAACCTTAGGGAAGAACTTTTCAAAGATGGTTCTGTAGACTGTAGTAGTAACCTTTCTTTGTCACAGGTGATTTATCAGGGAAGACAAAGGTTCCGTTCGTCAGCATTGTGTCAGGGACCTAACCAAAGAGAGAATTGAAAGCAGAACATTAATGAGCTGTGACTTAAATTATCTTTGATCTTTCTCTGATTTTTTTTTTTTTTGCGATTATATAATGTGTATAGCGCTGCTAGAGCTACTGTACCAGGAGGTCCAAGTGTAGCATGCAAAAGCAGTGGAATGGAACGCAGCTTGTAAACAGAATCTTAACCCGTCAGGGCGTGCGGCTCTTGGAGTTCATGTTGCAGCTTATGAGGAAGATAAAGCTGAAGATCCTCGTCCTGAGAAGCTACAGAAACTGGTAGAGAAAACTGTAGCCACTGTTTAAGCTATGTTTGAGTCGCGCTGGCTCGGTAAGAGTTGGCGTTGGAAGTTGCGCTGGCTCCAGTTATTTGCGTTTGAACGTTCATTGAGATAGTTTATAAGATTCATGATACAAGCAAAGTGACTCTGTGGCCCAATGGATAAGGCGCTGGTCTACGAAACCAGAGATTCTGGGTTCGATCCCCAGCAGAGTCGTTCTTTTTTTTTTTGTTTCTAGCGCCATCATCCTCTGTAGTATACACAAAACATTAAAGGATGTCTCTCTCCAAAAAATACTGAACCCCATATATCTTAATACAAGAGAGAATGTAATTTATACAAATTGCAACACATTCTCTTCAATAACTCTTTAGTTACATACACACCAAACAAAAAAATCACAGGAAAAATAACAAAACCATTGTTCCTTTCATCTTTACTACAAACACTCCCAACTGAAATAAGGAAATGAGAACTTACTATTCCCATGAAGCAAGTTTTTTGCTTGTGGGACATTTTTTCTTCTTCTCCAACTTCTTTTGAGGACCTTGTTTGTATCCATTGTTCTTCACAAGTCCTCTTCTGCCAGCTTTATGCTGTATCCATGCCTCATACCTGAATAAATCCATATACATTAGCACCAAATAAAACTATAAACAACATTGATCATAACCATGCAAGTGTCAATCTCACCTTTAGAACAAGTTTTCTCATTCTTATCACTAGACTTATCTCTCTTCTTCCACTTCTCTCCATGGCCTTCCTCTTTCTCCTCCTCCTCATCATCAAGCCCCATATGATCTCTTCCATCATCTCCAGTATCACTCCCACTCGCAGTTTCCCACTCTGAATCATCACTTTCATTCCCATACACTTCCCTCTCTTCACCTTTCCTTCGCGCACCTCCATGCTTCAACGCAGCTTCTCTAAACAACCAAGCAGCTCTCATCTGCTTCTTCACCAACCTCTCCGCGTAATCAGGAACCTTGTTCTGTCTCATAGAAAAATCCGGATCATTCGACTGAGAACATTCGTTGATGAACAGAATCGCGTCTAGCAAACTCTCTTTAGCTAAACCCAACATATCATAAGCCTGAGCTCTTCTCCAAAGACTCTTTGCATGTCTGTTCACAGGGCTGTGCAAGGAAACCGCGCGCCCGGCGTCGCTTATAGTAACTAAAGGCTGTTGAAGCAAGAGATGACACTGAGCTCGGTTGCTGTACAACACAACTCTCTCCTTCTTTGACCTCATTTGATTATAGAACGTTGACTCACGATGGAATCTCCGAGCTTCTTGTGGTCTCTCAAATCTGTGAGCTCTGCTAAGTCCATAAGCGTTGGAACCGCTTTATCAACCACTTTGTGTGAAGTGTTCGGATCTTGAAGCAACCAGAGAAGACACTCTGTCGCCATCATGTACTGCCAATCATCAGAAGAACGAGCGATGTTACACAACGCCTCAACCATTCCAGAACACGCAGAGACAGGTCCACGTCCGAGTTTATGCTGACAGATTTTCCTAAGCAAACCAACACCAGCTGGAGAGTTCTCGTTCACAAACCCTCCCCACATAACAGGAAGCTTTCTTTGTTATTGAATTTACACTTACATTTTTTCCTCTTAGAATACAAATCAAACTTATATTCTCAAATTTATCCAGGCGAAACACATCTATTTCTGGTCAGCACTTCTTAATATATTTCCTTTCACAGTGTTCGTGTAAATGTTATCTACCATTATATTGCACGTATGTGCTTTCTTTTACCAAAAAAAAAAAATTATAATCTTCCTAATAATCAACTCAAATCATCATCTGACACTCTCACTCTGCTCCTGCTTCAGCAGATAAGTCTCATCGTGTTCCTCATCTCCAAAACACTTGACTTCAATCCCAAACTTCTCTTCCTCTTCTTCTTCTTCTTCGTCGAGTTGCTGCATCTCTGACTCGATCAAAGCCTGCATTTTCGCTCTATCTCTGTCCCTAGGGTACGTGCAGTAAAGGAACGAGTAGATTGTGCAACATATCACCATCGGGATCCCTATCGCTGTGTAGAGTGCTTTAGCTAGTGAAGCTGCGTTCTCTCTGTCTGTCTCAATCTTGATCACGCTTGAGGATCCTTCAGGGATGGGTTTGTATCCATACACGTTCTGAGCAAGCATCCCTACAATAGGTGGAGCAAATGAAGCTAATATGGACTCGAATGATCTGTCTAACGCGTAGATGCTCGTCCTTGCTCTCTCTGGAACAATCTCTGCAAATATAGGACTGTATAAAACCATTTCAAGTAAATTCTTCAGTGACTAAAGAAAATGACAAATGACTTGAATAACACAAAACAGTATTATGAAAAAATTAGCGCACACAGAAAAAAATGACTAAATTAACACTAACTAAAAGATAAAACGATTAAATTACTCTAAATCCACCCCTAAATTCTAAATATAAATCCTAATCACTAAAATCCAATTATAAAAATTTTGACTGTTAATTAATGTTATTTTCTCTTTTGTGTGCTAATTTTGAAATAATAAGATGTTTTAATGCTATATTCTAGGTTATTTCTCTGAATAAAAATACGATTGAAATTCATATGTATTTTACTTACCCGTTTGTAGCAGAACCGTTCCATGAGATAAACAATCCCATGGTGACAAGAGCCAGACCGTGGCTAAAGGCCGTGGAGGGATCATCAGGTAGTCCAAGAAGCAAAATCGCAGCTAAAGGAATGGCCGAGCCAGAGCTTATCTGAGATAGTATGATCCTACCTGCGTTTGGGAACTTCTTGGCGAGCGTATCACCCATGTAACCTCCAAACAAATGTCCAACAGAGCAAGAGACAGTGAACAGCGTTACTAGAAACGCTGTCGTTTTGTGAGAGAAACCAATGAGCTCTAGCCACAGCGGTGCAAAAGCTAAAGCTGACCAAGGGAACGACCCCGAGACTCCCTGAGCGACAAAGATTTGGAACGAGGGGATCTTTATAACCATCTTGGCTTCTTGCAATAGTTCTCTTACGTCCGACAAGAACGGTTTGTCTTTGTCGTGTTTCGTTGTGACGTTCTTGTCACTGTAATGAGGGTCGCTTGCGAAGAGACGGACTAAGATACCGACTATCACGCTTACGAATCCTACCAATAGGAAAGCGACTCTCCAGCCAGCTAGGCCGTTGAAAGACTTGGAGGCAAAGAGGATAGCGCAGAGATTGCCAAGTATGGAACCGAAGTTTGAAGTGACTCCTAACCATCCAAACGCCATGCCACGGTTGCTATCTTCTGTTGAGTCTGCCACTAAGGACTGTATCGCGGGTGTTACAATGGCGAGTCCTATCCCGTTCAAGCCTCTTGATACTGCCACCTGGTTTTAAATTCAATCTCAACATCAAAAACTATAGTAACGACCTTTGATCATCTCAGCAACTATGTAACAACCCAAGAATAGATTATCCTTTACAGACATACAGACCAATGTTCAAGAAATCGTTATGCGGTAACTAAACGTTTTATAGGAGATTATTGATTAACCGATTTTCTGAACGCCTAAACAATATTTTCTAGAAAGTTTGATTAGATTCGATTTGCTGCCTAAGCCTACACCTATTTTTAGAACACTGATTCAAACCGTTGTCAACTAGTCGAAACATGTTCTACATCAAACTCCATAAATCTCAAGACTCTGTTCTGTTCTATTCTATTCAGATCTGATTTAATTTGACTACAACTAAAACGGAGAGGATCCTAACGGTTACGAAGTCAAGACCTGGAAGAAAGTGGTGGAGATGGCGACGAGGAAAGTGGCGGTGGCCCATAGAAAAGCGCCGAGAGCGATGACGTGCGCTCGGTTACGTCTGGAAGATAAGTAAGCAGCTAAAGGGTAACAACAAGTCTGAACGATGGAACGAAAAAGAGTCAACGTTCCGAGAGCTGTTGGGTCAACGTGCAGAGCCTCTCCCACCTCCTTGTAAACTCCTGGAAGCAGTGACTCGTCGGCTCTCTCCATGATCCCGGCGAGATACACCAGAACTAACGTCAGAGTCTCCCGTTTCATTTCTTTTACGGATCTTCGCCGGATCAGAGTCTCCGGTGGGATCTTCGCCGGATTAGAATATCCGGTGGAATATTCTACGGACTGAGATCGATAGGATCGCGCGATTGTTGTTCCCACTTGCTTCAACGTTGAAGAAGATAACTGTAGAAGTCTGAAAGGTTGACGAAAGTAAATAGTTGAAAAATTTAGAAGAAGAGAGAACAGAACAGAGTACGGTCCAGATGGCCTCTATGACACGTGGACGAATGCGATTTCATAGAAACACAAGACGTGGGACCCCTATATCTTGTGGTCGGATGAAATTTTGATTAAAATCTTCCAAGACTTAAGGGGAATCTCTTTTGTTTCCTATTTTAATTTTTTTGTCAATACTGTTAATTTATCTTGCTTAATTTGTCTTCCAAGACTTAATGCTGCCAAAAAAAAAAAAGATAATTGTCTTTCAATCTATATATATCTCGTAAGAATATATGTTTTCCCTTTTTGTGTTTCTTGTGGTTTTCAATATTTATCTTGTAATTATCCTAATTGTGACGTGTGATTTAAGTATTTTATAAAGATTAATAATATGATTAGTTTCTTTTCTTTGTTTTATCTAACTTCAGTGTAAATCATGAGTTTTAATTTAGTAAATGAATCTTTTTGAAAACATGAAATGAATTTGATGGTAAATTAATTACTTCTTGTATTTTATTAATATGTGGATAGAGTATACATATTGGATATTATTGTATTGTTGTGTATAGAAGTATGTTTTTTGTAACACTGTATAGAAGTTAAGTAATCTTCAACTTTTACCTACTTAGTTCAAGTTTTTATTATCAATTCTAAAGAAAAAATAATAATTAAATGTCTATATCTTTTCATAAAAATAAAATATCACGGATTTTAATTTAATGGCTAAAAAATATAGAGATCTTTAGAGGAGGTTATTGGAATCAAAATTTGGAAGAAGTTTATAAATTTTAGAAGTTAACAGATTTTTGGAAGCTAAGCAGAGTTAACAAATATTCTCTAAATTCTTATCATTTATTTTGTATTTATTTCTATAGATTTTTTTTTTCCAAAAAATTCTCCATATATAAGGTAATAATGTATACTAATCTTTCTATGAATTTTCCAGAAAAATTCAACGTACACCCCATATAGAGGAATTGAAGAATGATAACCATTGGCGAATCTAGAAAAAAATTTGAGCGGGGCATAAAATAGGGAACTCAGAAAAAAAGAAGCAAAATGGAGCAAAGGGGCTTTGAACCCAGGCTGAGTGGGGGCAACAATTAATGTTTAACCAATAGAACTGCAGATTTGTTTTAGAAATCTAGTGCATTTAAAAGTAATTGTATATTTTTGTGGTGGCAGCTGCCCCCTTTCTACGTAACGTAGAACCCATGATGATAACAATGATTTCATGGTTATTGTGAGCAACAAAATTCTTAGTATCATACAATAAAGAGAAGAGAGACAACCAAAAGTAGCTGAAAAAAAGAGAGGAGAAACTAAAATTAGAAGCTGAGCAACATGAAGCTGAAAAAAAGAAAAAAAAATGGTTTGGGATGCTATGAAAGAGATCACTAACTTGGGATGCAGTAGGAAATGGAAGTCAACGATGATGGGGAGGCTTTTTGTAACGCTCCGGCCGTCCACGGCTAATGGACCATCCACGCCCGCTCACTCGATCCGTGGGCCCTATCCCATCCGACGGTCGGTCTTTAATAATTCTGAAAGGCTCGAAATCATTGTTTACTGACCCTGCAATCACCATCCGACCTTTTTCCGTGCTTTGACCTCACTCGCACGCTATCGCGAATAACTTTCCGATAGGTCACCCATCCTTCCACTACTTCAGCTTAAGCACGCTTAACTCTGGAGTTATTTCTGGATGTGTTCCGGAAAAGGTAAGTCAACTTTGGTGACATAGGTAGCCAAATCAATTCTCTTAAGCCTTTCCACATATCACAACTCGAGATGTTACAATTCACCCGTTCTCAAAAACGCAACGTCCTCGTTGCCCCCCACAACAGATCTCAAGACGCCTCTCGGGTCAGAACCGAGACGGTTAACCAGTTCCGATACCACTTGTAACTCTCCAACCACCCACGGCTAATGGGCCACCCACGCCCGCTCACTCGGCCCGTGGGCCCCATCTCATCCGATGGTCGGTCGTTAATAATTCGAAAATGCTCGAAATCATTGTTTAGTGACTCTGCAATCACCATCCGACCCTTTTCCGTGCTTTGGCCTCACTCGCACGCTATCGCGAATCATTTCCCGATAGGTCACCTATCCTTCCACTACTCCAGTTCAAGCACGCTTAACTCTGGAGTTCTTTCTGAATGTGCTCTAGAAAAAGTAAGTCAACTTTGGTGACATAAGTAACCAAATCAATTCTCTTAAATCTTTCCACATATCACAACTCGGATATTACACTTTTTTATTGATATTTGTTCCTTGTTATGGTGTCTTCAATTATCTGGGATTTAGTTTTGTTATGGTGATACTACTGATGCTACAACTTATGTTGTTGCTTCACGTAACATAACAATGATGGTGTGTTCTTTGTGTTATGGTGAGAGATTTTTTAAAATTCTGTTATAATAATCATGGGATCATTTATTTTTATCGTCTCTTCTTTTTGTTATAATAATAATGGAGTGTGTTCACGTTATAGTTTTGAAACAACGAACATATGTTTTTGAGTTTGTATTACATATGTGTATGTTTTTGAGTTTGAGTTTGTATGTGTATGTTTTTATGACATAGATTTCAACAATCTTATGAATAGACATGTTATTTTCAAAGTTTAGCATTATAAGTAAAAATATAAAAAATTTAACTCCCAATAACAAAAGAATTTAATAGATTTACAAAATCAATAATAACTAAAATTTTCCAATAACAAAGGATTTGAATTAAATTTAAAAGTCTTCAAACCAATAACAATGGATTTTGGTAAGATTTTATAAATCCATAAACCAATAACAACGGATTTTCAAAATTTTATAATTCCCTTAAAATTCTTAAATCAATAACTCCCCAATCTTTAAATTAACTGGAAATGAAATAATTGAGAAAATTATATCACTTAACTGAGAAATGGCAATATAATAATTACACCAAGTAATAGTTATGTTAAGTGTTGAATTACACCAAAAGAAATGTGGTAGCTTCGGAATAGATGCCCATTTAACCGGTCTAGTCCGCTAAATGACCCAACGCAATAAATATGGGCTTTACGAGTCCATATCACTTTGAACCAACCCTAGACACTTATTGGACTAGTAAAACTATTAGCATCCACTATATTTCTTTTTCTTTCAGGGTTTTAGTCACGTAGCTCATTGGTTCCAATTCAGTTTCTTTATCTTTATGAAACAGTATCAGTAGTAATGTATCATAAACTACAGATAAGAAAAAGACTCTTGTTGCTCAAAGAAAAACAACTCTATTAGAAAATGTGAATATCGGTCACAGAATCATCGCCATTATCTTAGTAGCTGAAACCATTGGACAAAGTTGGTCAACATCAATCTTTAAAGATTCTTGTCAACCATTGGCAATACCAGTAAAAAAACATGATGAAACTATATTGTAAAAGCAAAAAAAATAAGAGAGAGTTTCATAAAGCATCTAAACTGTAAATTATATGCAAGACCTCCACTTAATTATTCATATATAAAGATAGTCATAACTGAATCTTAGATCCATATTAGATGATATAAATACACACACATATTGACCGGATAAATAAATATGCACCGTTTACAAAAAAAAAAAATACACCGGACCACAAACGCAACTTGAAGTATTAGTTAGTGGTTTTTGTTTATGAGAATTGTTAATTAGTGATTCTTTTTTTTTTTATAACACTTGTTAATTAGTGATTCAGATCATATTACTAGTACTAGTTAACACCTTTTACAAGTTTTAAATAGACAAGAACGCAAGGAAAGATGGACCTTAGCAAATCTTAATCAGATTCAGTGAACCTAGACGCATATAGTTGAAGCCGTGAGGAATCAGGAGAAGATCGTGATTAAAACAGTAGCTCCCATCAACTCCAATAATTAAAACTCAAAAAGTGCATTATACTTTTAAATTGGGGAACATCATTAGCCATCCCAATATAAACGTCCTCTCTTGAATTTTCCAAGTGACATCAATACTTACCCTATAAAGTCCCTCCACTAATTACTTTTGTTCAACGGATTAAGATACATTGAACTTAGACATGTGTGTTTTGTATTCATATCCGTTTCTAGATATAATATGAAATTTCGTCGAAACATTAGTGACGGTCAAGACTTTGCAGAGTGCAGACACAAGATTATTAGAGATATTTAACACGATAACATTAGTACATTACAACTACCAATATATATTTCTCGAACTCACACTTACATATTTATACATTGTTTCCAGATCGCATCGCATGCATTGTTACACACACCCATGCATCGATCGTCATACTACAGATTGCATGACTTTTATTTTTTATAACGACCGAGCTTACGTACCAAGGCACTCTACATTACACATACGTACTTAATAATTATTACATCATCATGCACACGTCCCATTTAAGTTACTATATTAATCTCACATAAAATTCACATGCAACACTCCGTAAAACATAGATCTCAGACTTTTAATCCAAAGCAAGCATCGAGAGCTTCTCCGATTGTCAAATAGACTTTGCCACCGATTTTGTCGATAAACTTTGCTTGATTCAGTTTATGGATCACTGTCCATTTAGGATTAACGATCACCAGCTGCAAAACAAATATTCAAAATGATATTTACTTTTGTCTTTATCTTTTATAGAACATGGGATTATTATAAGACTACAAAATTTACCTCAACACCATTTTGGATTAGATTGTTATGTAGCTCCACCAAGGCAGTAATTCCCGAAGTATCGACGTTTATTAAATCTATAAATTAATAAATAGGAGAAATGTTAGAACAAAAAAAATACAAAATTTCCTTAAATTGTAATTATTTCGATAATTAGAAAAAATGTTTGAGACATCCTTCGATAATTAGTAAAACAAGAAAAATATAAGTATCGATCAATATTGTTTAAAAGATGTGGTAAGCTATATAATATAACTTTACATTATTGTATGTAAGTCCACTTACTTGACATATCAAGAACTACAAAGAGGATACTTTTCTTAGCGTTGCTCTTTGTGTTTCCATCATCTTCTTCTTCATTTATCCACCCCATAATCCTATAAGCAAGCATAAAAGCATGATTGAAAATATGTACTCCAGAACTTTTTAAACTTTGTAATTTAAAGTTTTGTATTTAATTCAAAAATATATATTAAGTACCTTTCCTCAAGGGAACTAGCATTGGCAAAGCACAACAATGCAGACTTGACACGAAAAATCAACACTCCGGGAGTCTTAACCGACATAGGATACTGATCAGTATCTGCAAAAGTATCAGTCCCGGGCATCCTCCCGAGGGTTTCAATCCCTGGTCGTATTGATATGAGTATGATCTTGGCGAACGAAATAACCACCTGCACAATCAAATAAACTCATTTATAATATTATATAACAAAAACTACTATAACATTATGAACTTTATATTTGTAGCTTGCAATTTAGACTTCATGTTTATTAGTACCGCAACGAGGAGTCCGATCTCGACAGAACCGAATAAAACGCCAAAGAAAGCTCCAATGAGAGCAAGAAAGTCCAGTTTATCGATTTTCCAAATGTGAATAGCTTCATCGATGTCAATTAGTCCCGGAAGTGCGGAGAGGATTATGGAGGCGAGGATCGCTATCGGTGTATAGTAGAGAAGTCTTGTTAAGCACTCGAGTGCTACGAAAACTGTAACTGCCATTACAATGTTCGACATTGCCGTCTCGCACCCGGCTGCGAAGTTCACCGCCGTCCGAGAGAAAGAACCTAATTAAGATCATGACAAATTAGCACGTCAATTCACAGCATGTAATTTATACCTTACATGTATCTATACTTTATGTAAGATTTAAAATGTTTTTTGTGAACAGAGATTAGTTTTAAAAATGGTCCATTACTTAAAAGAACTGCTACAAGTGATTATCAATTACTTTCTGAAATGACATTTCTTATTTGTTAATTAAGATTTAGGAAGTCTACAAACCAATCGTATGCAAATTGTATTCATCCACCAAAAAATGACTTTTATGAGTAGTAGTACCTCACATTCCACCCAAAAAGTGGTCCATATGTTATATATGTCAATAGTGTATAGTAGGGTAGCGTGATGTTTCTATGTATAGAGAGATTAGTTAATTAATTACCAGTAGCAGCATAACAAGATGTGAAGGAACCAATAACATTCATAAATCCAATGGCCACCATTTCTTTGTTTCCATCAAGTCTATACCCTTTAATGCCGGCGAACGACCTTCCCACCGCAATGGCCTCCTGATAAAAATAGAAACAAAATTAATAGGTTAATCAAATATGTAACCGAAAATAATTATTTTTTTTTGAAAGCTGAAAATAAGTAACTTTTAATTTACTCAGAGGTTTATAATGACTTACGGTTAAAGCAACGATGGCCACAATTAATCCGATTTTAGCGATATGTCCAAGATGAGGAGTATTAAAATCAAGATCGTTGATTGAGATGGGATTAAGACCTCCTTTGATGTGCTTCACCGTCTTCACGCCATGCTCATCGGCTTTAGTGAGAAACACCATTAATGTTGACACTACGACCGAAATCAACGGAGCTATTGCTGGTAGCCAAAAAAGCTTTTTGTTCTTCTTCCCCTGATATATAGAATCGATTTTTAATCTAGGTTACTATTGTTACAGGTTTGTTTATGTTTACATGTGTGTTCATTTATTTTTAAAATGAACCCAATACTTTAAAAAATAATAATAAACGCAAGAGTTTGGTAAGAAGTAATATTTGAACATAGTTTATATATCATAAAATAGTATATGCCACTGTACTCGTTGTGAGAATTCAAGAAACAACAATACTTATTGCTATTATGGTACGTAGACTCAGATCAAATCGATCCAAAAAGTAAGATTTAGTGCTAGATGTATTAACTAAAGCAACTTTAAATTTTACTTACGATGAAGCGAGTGATAAGGATAAAACTGAGGAAAGAACATCCGAGGATGAAAGTGTGAGGACTCCATTGTTGATGACAAGATCGCCAGACAGCTCGAAGAACTGAGACAATGTCAGTGTTTGTGGTGAAGTTAGTGATACCAAGCAAACCCTTAAGCTGTTGGAGTCCTATAACAATGGCTGCACCACCCATGAACCCTACTATAGCTGCGTGCGACAGAAAATCCACAAGAAACCCTAATCTGAAGATCCCGAAAGAAGCTTGGAAGATTCCGGCGAAGAAAGTTGTGGTCAGAACGAGTTTCTTGTAGCCCAAGGAATCTGTTTCTGGATCGATTAGTTTCGTCAACATTGAGGACACAAGGAGAGATACTACAGCCACTGGTCCGATTGCTATCTCTCTTGATGTCCCCATCACTGCGTATATCAATGGTGGCACCACGCTCGTATCTATAAAAGTGTAGCGGTTCATATATAAGTATAGTTCAAGAAAATTAACACACACAGAAAAGTATAGTTCATGGGATTTTTTTTCTTGTTTTTTGTAATATGAACTTACATAGGCCATATTGAGGATCAAGCTTTGCAAGAGTTGCATAACCAATGCTCTATTCAAAAAGAAAAACAATTTTAAAAAGTTAATTAAGATCTCCAAGAGGATCAAAAGATTCTATAATTTATGTATATATAGAAATATTTATACCTGAGGAATGCAGAGGCTTGCAAGAGTTAAACCAGCCATGAGATCGTTCTTGAACATGGTGAGTTTATAGTTTCTGCACCAACCAAAGATTGGGAAAACGGCTTGAAGGAAAAAGAGGATACGTTTTGGAAGAGGCTGTTTTCTAAGTGATTTAAACTTTTTGGCTTTGGTTAGGAAAGATTCTTTGAATTGGGTCTTAAGCTCATGCCACGGGCTTGGTGGTTCAGGGCAGTCGAGCAGCCACTTTGACCGGTCGAGTTGGTCTTGACCGGCAGGTGCGGGTGCAGCGGAACCTGAGTTGGCCATGGACATCTGGATCATGCGTGCCGAATTTGAAGTGTTTGGGAGAACTTGAGAGAGAGATTCAAAACTCTCTGAATCTCTTTCTTTCATCTTTTTAATTTCTGCGGTTGCGTGGAAGTTTACCTATGAAGAGAAGCTATGATTGAGCATTCAAAGTGTGTTGATGCTGAAGTGAATGGACGGACTCGCTAATGCTTATATACACATGAGTTAGTGGAATCTCATGGTGTCCATTTTTTGTTAATTAAACCAAAAGCACAAAAAATTTGTTAAAGGTTAAACGCTAAATATATTAAATTGAAAAGAAGGCTTTACAACAAATACAATACTTTCCTGTACATGAAATGAAATATCTTGGGTTCTTATTATCATAAGGAAGCAGATTGAATATGAATGTCTTGATTTTTCAGAATATCCAACAAGTAAAAAATAGCTATAGAACATATGGGTAATTATTAAGTGTTTTGGGTACCTGAGAATGACGTGGTAGGTGAAAATAAAATGGAGCCTCAAACACCGGTTCTCTTATCAACACGTTTAATGATAGATAGGTGAAAACATATTTTATGAGGTTTAATAGATAAATCTGATCATAAATTGTTTCAACCTTGAATGCTTGAAATGGTTTATAAATTTACATTATTCGGACTTGTGGATAGGCCAATGATGGAACGTGTGATGGGTTTTAAAAGTGAAGTGGTTATGCCACAGCCAATAGATGAAATGTCTTTGTCTTGGTCGGAGCAAGTGGAGAATACACTATATGTGTGCCTCGAACTTCATGGGTCGCAATCCAGACCAAAGTCAAAGCCCTCGAGATCTTTGTTGCGCATGTATTTATGTTTCCTTTTAGCTATTTTTTTAATTTGTATTCTTTTGAATATCCGAAAATGTAATTATTCTTGATTAGAGCTTAAAATTAGGCATCTATCCAATTAACCTAACGTATAACCGTTCAGCTAAGCAATTTTGAGTAGGCCAGATCAACAATATTTTCTGTCTCCTTTGTAACAATAACACTCTGAACACAAACATTTTGGACATCTTTTTCGCTCTACCATTCTTATCTTCTTAATTATAGAAAAGTTTTGAAATTAAAATATTGTTTGCGAGGAGAAACACATCAGATGGAAGACAACTGCATGATGTTTGGCATATGGAGTAACCATGGGCATGCGGATCACTTTCCTACTATATAATATTGGTAAGAAATTAATAAATGATTATTTTTTTCATTTGCATCAGATGTAAGAAGTAAGAATCTGATGCGCATATCATCCGGGTCCATATATGAAACAAATTATATGTGACATCATGGTTTCGATTTGGATAAGAGCTTTGTTCTCAACAACTGTTAAGTATGTATGAAACAAAAAAATCTGAATACAAAATTATTATTATGAAATATGAACCAATCTTCAAACAAAAACTTTGTTTGATAGATTTGGGAACAAAAAGAGACGGTAATTATTTTTTTCAGTATCATGTCTACGTGGACGTGAATATTATATTCAACGAATGTAAGTTGTCAGCAATACTCACCTAACCTAACTGTCAACGTAGTCTATAAGCACGTTTCCTTTTATCTACTCGCCCGTGTGACCGCACGTACACGGTAGATCCTGAAAATCTTCCGAAAATTAGATGGGCTTCAAAGATGCAACAACAGAGCCCATATAAATCTGGGTCTTAGTATTTTACACAATGTTAGAGATACGTAGATCATATCTTCGCCAATCCAAAATACTACAAGAAAATCCTGCGGCCGAAATTCAACGATTAGTCTTTTGTGGATCTGTCCACCAATATCAAACAGATATGATTGTTCGTAAAATGGAGACTAAAACATTTGTCACCTTGCTATATGTTTAATGTCGTAAGATTGTTGAACATGAATCACTTTTTTTTTTTTGAGCAACATAAAATTTCATTAAAATAAAAGTTTGCATCAAACAGAAATATGGGTAACAAGACAGGCTTTAGCAAGACAATCAGCAGGTTCATTGTCAGCCCGAGAGATGAAAACAAAATGACAAAACGCGAAAGGAGAAGAGACGGAGTAAGCGAGTTCGTCGATATCAGAGAGGACTCCGTAGAGTTCCATCGTATGTCGGCGAAAGATGATTGCTTGGGTAAGCACTTGTGAGTCTGTTCGAATACAGATTGAGGGGATGTTGCGAGAAGCTGCTTGGAGGAGGGCTTCCCTTATGGCTAGGGCTTCAGCCATGCAAGGCGAGGAGACCGATGATTGGAAGGAGGATCCGCGATAGACTTCGTTTACTGCCGAGTCAAAGGCTATCCAGGCTAACCCTGCCTCTCGCGAGATCGGTCTCCAAGATACATCCGTGTTACAGATGACCTCAAATCGATTAGGGTTAATCTGAGGGGGAAGCTTCGGGATCGGGATCGGAGCTTTTGGGATCGTCGATTGGGCAGATTCCCATTCCTTGAGGGCCAGGGTAGCTCGTAGAAACACCTCCGAAGGCGATTGATGACAGTTTTAGAAGACTAGTTGATTTCTCGAAGTCCAAAGGAACCAGCAGAACCAGGGAAAGGCGTTGCCTTTGAAGCCAAACGGTGGGAGAGGAGATCTTTTCCAGGATGCGTCAAGTTTATCGAAGAAAGAGGAGTTCGCAGAGGTATCAATCGGAGACTCCCAGGATCCCAAACTCCACACTTCTGATGCGAAGCCGCAATGGAAGAGTATGTGATCAATGCTTTCTGGGGCTCCGCAGCGGACGCACCCAGTATTATGCAAGAAGACCTCTTTTCCTAAGGTTGTCACCCGTAGATAAGGCGTTTGATCCAACTTTCTAGAGGAAGAATTTCAACTTCGGCGAGAGTTGACGCGACCAGATAAGTGATTTCCATTTCCCTTCACTTCCTCCATTATTAGTAGGGATCGGATGGTGTTTAGGGAGGAAGGTAGAGTAATAACCAGATTTTACACTGTAAATGCCGGACTTTTGCAGGGGCCAGACGTAGGAGTCATGCTTCCCCAAGATGCTAGAACGTAGCTTAGGGATGTGTTCCTTCAACTCGGGAAGAAAGTTATCAACAAGGCTCACATTCCACTCCCTTGTTTCTCTTGTAAGTAGATCAGATACCAATAGGTCTCTATCTTGGGACAATATAGGACCGATTGGTCTAAGGTTTGTTGCTGGGTTAATCCACGAGTCATTCCAAACTGATGTAGATTCTCCATTACCCAATGCTTTGCCTAGGTAGTTCAGGAGGAGGTCTCTGCCTCGAAGAACCCCTCTCCAGCCATGTGACATCGAGGAAGTCGCTTGGGCTTTCAAGAAGGAGATCGTGTGGCAATATTTACCGAGGAGGACTTTTGCTAGGAGGCAATCAGGTTTGGTAAGCAGTCTCCATCCAATCTTTGCTAGGAGGGCAAGGTTAAAAGCTTGAACATAACGAAACCCCAAACCACCCATGTCTTTTGGTTGTGTCAGCTTATCCCACGCGACCCAGCAGATTTTTTTAACTCCGTCTTTTGTATCCCACCAAAACCTGATCAGAACTGACTGTATCCTTTTGCAGAGGCTGACGGGGAGCTCAAAGGCAGTCATAGCGTATGATGGGATCGCTGAGAGAACTGATTGGATCATAATAGCTTTGCCCGCTGTCGATAGGAATTGTATAGACCAGTTCAGGGCACATTGCTTCATTCGGTCTACTATAGAAGAGAAGAGGTCCTTCTTTTTACGCCCGAAGTGTTCTGGTAGACCCAGGTACTTACCAATCTCACCCTCCTTTGCTATACCAAGTTGTGCTTTCACTCTATCTCGAATATCTGCAGGCGTTTTGCTAGAGGCTACTTCGTACCGGTGGAGGATGTCCATCAAGGTGGCACACACGTAACTGTCTGTTTTGGTGAAGATCATCGTATCATCAGCAAATAGCAGGTGATTGATCTTTGGACTGTTTCTGGATACTCTAAGGCCCGGCAGTGATCCATCTTCTTGTGCTCTGGTGCAGAGCCCTGAGAATACCTCACCGCATAGGATGAAGATGTACGGAGACATCGGATCCCCCTGCATGATACCACGTTGGGGAGTGACACATCCGACTGCTTCATCGTTGAGGAGGAAGGAGTAGGATACAGTGGTGATGCACTCCATCACCCAATGAACAAATGTATCACAGAAACCTAATCTTTCGAACACATACTTGACAAAGGACCATTCAAGGCGGTCATATGCTTTGCTAACATCCGTTTTAACTGCCGTTGAACGGTGTTTGACGGCTGCAGACGTTTTGAGATAGTGCAGGACTTCGTGCGTAATCAGCACATTATCTGTGATGATACGACCAGGTACAAATGCCGACTGGTTCTCAGAGATAACTTCTTGTAGAATAGGTTTTAGTCTGAGGGAAAGCAACTTAAATATGAATTTGTAGTAAACATTGCAGAGAGCAATAGGCCTATAGTCTGAGACTGTCTTAGGACTTTGGATCTTTGGGATTAGTCTAACGTGGGTAGAGTTAATCGTGCGAGGTAGAGATCCATGTGAAAAGAAGTGCTGAATTTCCTTTGTGATGGCAGGTCCCACCGCTTCCCAGTTGGATTGAAAGAAGCTTGCTGAGAATCCGTCAGGCCCAGGGGTTTTATCCGGATGTATGGCAAAGACAGCTTCCTATTTCCGCAGGAGAGGGAATTTGCGTCAGTGTGTCGTTTGTAGCTCTTGTTATACATGGAGAGATGGCCTTGTTTACAATCTCCACCGCGGAATTCCCCGAAGAGCTGAAGATATCAGCAAAGTAAGCACTGATTGTAGCTGCGATCTGGTCGTCCTCAAAAACCGGTAAGCCCTCTGCATTCTCAATGACAGAAATTCTATTGCGAGCTCTGCGGCACTTCGTGGAGGAATGAAAAAAACTTGTGTTTCTGTCTCCCAGAGTAGAGTCTGCTCCTTTGCCTCCAGAACTCCTCCTCGGCTTTATAGGCTTTCAGGAGGCGTAGGTTCAGTTGTGCAATGAGATTATCATCCGCAAGACTACTAGAGAGGGCTGAGTCAAGAGCTGCTTTCGTTTTAGTGATAAGTTCCTTGCTGTTGATATGGAACTTCTTGCTACAGGCTGAGATTGCATGGCGACACTTGCTGATTCTACCAGAGACAGGTAACAGCTGATTCTCGTTCCAAACTTGGGTGACCAACTTTATGACGTCTTCATTTTCTCGTAGACGACGGTCGTATCTGAAGATCCTGGAAGATCTCTTCTTTATGGAGTCGAAAGTAGAGACCAGGGGCCTGTGGTCAGAGGCTCCGAGTTGCAGACAATGTGATCTACCATTCGGGAATACGTCAGACCACGAGCTATTCACCATCGCTCTGTCTAGGCGACAATGCACCAGGTGTGAGTGTCTCTTTCCTCTCCAGGAGAGGAAATTCCCTGTGTGTTTAAGATCAAAGAGGTCACAGGTAGAGAGGAAAGATCTGAAGTTGCTGAAAGAGCTTTCAGGTCTTTCAGTGCCTCCCGATTTCTCAGCATTGGAGATGATCTCATTAAAATCTCCAGTGAGGAACCACGGAGAGTCTCTGGTTGCAGCTATGTCACAGAGAGAGTTCCACACAGCTAATCTCTTAGGAGTGTCAGGTTCGCCATATACAAAGCTACTATGGAAGCTCTTCCCTTTCAAGCACACTAACGTGTCAATGAAGTTTGGTGTAGCTGAGAGGATTGTGACGTCTACATCTTTTTTCCACAGGAGAGCTAGACAACCCGAGCTTGGTGTTATCGGTTCAAAGAGATACTGCTTATCAAGATGTAAGACTTCAAGTTCCTTTTCAACAAAAACGTCTGGGTTTTTGGTCTCTGATAAAAAGATAACGTCAGGGGAACATTGTTTGTTCAGGTCCTTGAGCCTCTGGATTGTTGCGGGGTTCCCTAAACCACAACAATTCCAGCTCAAGATGACTAAGAAAGATGAGGAAGGTGGGTGTGAAAATCCGAAGATTCCCTTCCCTGGTTAGCTGACGATGATGCAGCAGGAAACCCACTATCCGGCGCAGAGGAGCGTTGCTTTCTTCTGTGTGAAGACAGAATCGGAGCCGCGTGTGGGAAGCCATGCCTAGATGGTGTTTGCACTAGGCCTGGGCATTCGGATAACCGGTTCGGATCCGGATCAGATATTTCGGATTTTGGATATTTCGGAACTAGTGAAAATGGTACCGATCGGATAATTTAAAATTCTGGTTCGGATACGGTTTGGTACCTGTCGAATCCGGTTCGGATCTGGTTATATCCGAAGTAACCAAAAAATTAACGGATCCGGTTAATATTTTTAAATTTAATATATATATAAACTTTAAAATACATATGTAAACACAATATGATGCGTTGGTGTAGTGTCACGTGATGTAGTAAGTGTACTACGAGGTACATAGTTCGATCCGCTAATGATGCATATTAAATTTTGTGCTTAATTTTTTTTAAAACACACATAGCATAGCAAAGATCCCACATCGGTTAAGTGTAACAAGAAGAAGGATTGAAGAGTTAGTATAAATACTCACCAGCCAGGATGAGTCCTTATATCTTATTGGGCTTTAAACATAAGTCTATAATTTTCCAAATAGTCGAAATTTATGTGGGATTAGACTGATAAAATCGGTCTAAATTACTAGGATTATCTTAACTAAGAGTTAATTCGGATCTTTCGGATACCCGTACGGATCTCGGATATAACCCGAAACCGACCCGGTACCCGACCAATTTTGAAACCTCATCCGACCGGGTATTTTTCTAGAACCGAACCAGATCCGTGATCCGGTTTTTCGGGTAATTATCGGTTCGGATCTTCGGATCCGGATAATTTGCCCAGGTCTAGTTTGCACGATGTTCATCTTCCTAAGGTTCGTTCCAGCAAAGATCCTGGGGCTCGCTTGTGTCTTTCGTGAAGAGTCAGCTTGGTCTCGTCTTCGTCTAGTAGACTTTGGTGTGTTCAACTGGGAACGGCTTCTAGGAGTCTGTGGAGTATATTGGTCAACCGCAGTCGTTGCTGTAAGTGCTCTAGTGCATTCCTCACGAACCCGAAGATTTTGAGTTGTAGTAGCAATGATTCGAGTGGCTCTTTCCTCCATTAAATTTGCTTCCTCCGTGTGAATGACTCTCTGCATTCTTGCTGCAGCTTCCACCGGGTCCTCCACATTTGTGTAGCGGAAGGTATCCTCACGGAGTTGCTCAATAACTTCTTCCCTCAGCGGAATCCTGGGAGGGGGAGGAAAGTCGGTGAGCTCCAAGTTTCGCTCAAGCGGTTGCCTCAAGATCTCTTCCTCACTAGAAAGGTGTGTTGTCTGAGGAGTTTTTGGTAAGTCATCTCGCGCGTCTGAGAGGTCTCCAATAGTATATGTTTCTAGACCCTGGTTCATAGGGGAGCGAGTCCTGTCTCGTCCAGACTTTCTGCCTTCTTGCCTTGTGGTTAAGGGTCTGTATAAGGAGTTCGAGGGTGGTCTGGTGTAGGGGTGGTCTCGAGAGTTACGTGCATGGGGAACAATCTTATTCTGCAGAGGGCGTCCTCTAGTCTCTGGAATCTGAACTCTCTCACCAAATGGGCGTCCATGCCAGTCAATTCTTTGGCTAAACGCTTCATCAGAACAGCGTCGTGGTACCAATGGGGGTCGAGAGGGTTGTTCCTGTTGGCGAGAGCTTCTTGATAAGGAAGGAGGAGCAAGAGAAGGGTCTCGCGGGGTCTCCAGTGCCGACGGGCAAGATCTTGCTAGATGTGTGAGGCTGTTACATATAGAGCAGTGGTAGCCTAGATCTTCATAGTCTAGGGAGATGGGGAGTTCCTCTCCTGAGTCAAACTCTACCAGCGCCTTCTTAATCAAAGGCTTTAGGCCATCGACAGAGACACGGATTCTCGCAGAAGTCTTGGTGATCTTGTATGTATCCAACGTCCCCGAGTCATGAGCTATGTTGTATATCATCTTCTCGTGCCAGAAGTGCAGAGGGAGTCCATAGAGGGTAATCCAGAAGGGGATCTGCGATGGGAAGTGAGGGGAGAGGACTGGTTCCCACCGTTGCAGTATCAACATCCAGTGGTTGTAGTGGAATGGCCTATTATCCAGGACATGAAGAAGGTCTTCCTCGAGTTCAAACCGAAACTGGAAGCACGAATGCCCTAGATCGGAACCAGCAGTGTGTCCTTTTAGGGTCCATTTTCTCGGCAGCGCGGAGATGAGGGAGCCAACGGGTTATTCTCTGGGATTAGTAATCCTTCCTATGAGTGTGAGGGTGTTGTCTCTGATGAGAGCTGAAGTGTCAAAGACTGGTGCTCGAACACGTCTGTAGAGCGTATCATCAGCTTGTATTGCGATATCCTTCCCTTTCTCCGAGGTGGTGAGTTTCCTAGATGCCATTTCAAGAGTATCCGTGTAGGTAGAAAAAACTTTGTGCGGAAGAGAGTGTGGAAACTTTTAGGATTTTCACAGGAGTTGAGCTTTTTACGTAAAGTTGCAGCATGTAGAGTATTGAGAGAGTAAATCAATGAGTCAATTTGAAGGCTGTTTGGCAAGGGTCCAGTGGGTAAGAGGAGGTCCTTTGAGGCAAATCTTTTGCACAAGAGGAGTAGATCGTCGACTCTGTGCGCGGGGGTCCAGTTACTGCTTCAGGAGGTGCATGGGACTGGTAGGAGCCAGAGAGCATAGGCGCGGGTGATGGAGGTTCATCCTTGAGGGACCTGGAACCCACCGGAGGCGTGATTCCTCCACCGCGAAAATGTTTTGTACGGTGGATGAAGACGAAGTAGATCTAAAATCCAGCGGATATTGCCAAAAGCAGAAGAAATTTGAAAGTGGAGATTAGAGTGGTAGAGATCTAATGCCTAAAGAAGAAAGTCCACTTTAGGAAGCTCGAACGGACCAACGGTTAAAGACTTGCGTGGAAGAACGTGCCTGAGAGAGAATTCGAAACATGAATCACTTAACTCAGACGACATCGTCTTTTTTTTCTTTTGACAAAGAAGACGAATATATTCTTCTATTACTATACCGTTCATGTGTGGTTAACAAAGATATTTTTGATTACGAGTATTATATTCAGTCAATAGCTGGAAAATAATAAACCCAGATGGGAAACTATATTTTCGATTAGCTGTTTCAAACAAACTTGATAGAATCAAATCAAATCTAAAAAAAAAAATTCTTAAACCATTGAGTACACTAAACAAAAAGATATACACAATATATACTCATTGAATATATCATATATATTTGTTAGATTTTGTTCGTCAACTTGCTATTTATGTCAAGAATATATATGTAAATCACATTTTCCAAAATCCGATTATTTGATTATAAACATTTTAAATAATCATTAACTAATCAAGTAATCAGTATTACTCAATTAATACTGTGTAACTAACCGTACAATCTTTAAAAGTTTGGTTTTATACGCAAAATAAAATCAAATACTTAGATGGATTCTGTTTAGCTAAATGCAAATATTTCTAAACCAGATTTTACTCGTATTTCTCATTCCAGATAACTGTATCGTTTACTTACTACTAGATGATGGCCCGCACACTTGTGCGGAATAATATATATCCAACTAATTCAAATTTTTAATATAATTTTTAATTTCAATCTGATTTATTTTATTAGTTTCAAATACTAAATTAACTAAAAGATACGATTTATCTTTTTGTTACAACGTATCATAGATAATTGTTTGGTACTTGAAAAATCTTTTATTTATTCTATCACCAAACCACACATGTAAAATGTATCATCATTATATTAACTTAATAAAATTTTATTAATACTTTAAAATTACATAAAAGATAAATCTAAAACGTATGAAATCAATCCCCTCTTCATCAAAAATTTAATTGCATTTTATATGAATTTTCTCTTCATCGGAGTTTATAATGACACCTATTAACAATCTACAATAATTAAAACATAAATTATTTTAAAATATGACAAATAAACAAATTATCAGTTAAAATTATTAAGGACATGACAAATAATTAAATAATCAAAATTATGAAGAATATGACAAATAAGCAAAATAAAAATTATTAAAAACATAATAAATAAGAAAATTACCTAAAATTATGGAAAATATGATAAATAAGCAAAACTAATTAAATTTATGGAAAACATTACAAGTAAGCAAAAAATTATCAAAAACATAATAAATAAGAAACCTAAAATTATGGAAAATATGACAAATAAGCAAAACTACCTAAATTTATGGAGAACATGACAAATAAGCAAAATCACTTCATAAATAATAGTATAGATAATAACATGATACTTGTATCGTTAACTTATCTATAATATATTTTTATCCATAATATTTAACACCACATATTTTTTTTTGTAAAAGAGTTAACACCACGTTTACGTGGTTTTTTAGGTGATGACGGAAAACTAACGACACAATAAACATATAAGAGCATGATTAACCCCGATCTCTTAGCCGGAATTCTTATTGTGACATTTTTTTTTAATATTTTTCGGCTAAGAGATGGTTCTTATATATCTAAGTAAAGCTAAGAATCCCAGTTAAGAAACCGGAGTAAATCATGGTATAAATATATTAGATATCTAAAATTATATAGTATTAAATATTGGTACTAATTAAAAACGAATATAACCGTACCAAAAATTGTAGATTTCATTTATAAAATCAATTAATTAACCCTGCCATGTGCATGTGTTGTTATAAAACATAGTGTAAATATTTTTTTCAGAAAAAACATAAGTGTAAATATAATTCAAAGTATTTCTAATAGTTTGTTCATCAGTAGATTGTTCATGGTTTGATGCGCACATATTAGCTGATTAAATTATGAGTTCCAAAACTACATATCTAAATAAGATTTAAAAAAACATAACGATATGTAACACATTTTCTATTTATTTTTATATACAAATTACAAGACAATTTAAAATTTATAAATAAACAAAAATAAATATTAATCAGTTCTTGTGATTTGGTTATTCTTAATGATATTGATAATCGTATATGACGAGAGAGTCACCTATTAAAGTTAATAAGTTATAAACACAACAATTTAAAATAATGTGTGAATGAAAAAAAATTAGTATAAATGAAATATTTAAGTAAAATTAGTGGACAAGAAAAACAATATAGTGATTTTTTGACTAAAGAACGATATACCATTTCAGTGCGATTTAATCAGTTAATCTTGTTGTTGTTTTTTCTTTTTGAGAAAAAGTTAATCTTGTTATTGGGGTGCATTTTGTTCGCTACTTAGGGGTGCATATTTAATCTAACATTTGAAATAATTTGATTTTTAATAGAGTTTTAGATGATTTCAATAAGTTGCAGAAATTTAGGTGATTTTTGTTAAAGCACTCTAGAATATCAGCTAAAACCATGAGATTTAGATTTCAATTTTTTTAACTAAGAAATTCCACCCAAACACCCTAAAATCACCTAAAATCACATGAAAACTTTAAAAATCTATAACTTAAATTATGTTTAATAAAAGTGGATTTCAAAGTACTTTACGAAATGTCAAGTTCAATAACAGTGGATTTTAAATGAGTTTTTAAAATTCATGTTTGAATAACAGTGGATTTGTCATTTTTATACAAATCACCTAAAATTCTCAGTTGAATACACCCCCCTTAGATCTGTCCATTTATTTGTTTTTGTATATTGAAGATTGCATCTATTATTTTCAATTGAACCATATTTTTTCATTATAATTAAACTAGATAAAATTATTTTAATTGCCTTTAATTATATTCGCTTTGTAAATTTGTAAATATATTTTCTAAAATTATGTATAATTTGATCTATGTTATTTTTAAAAAGTAAATAAACTGTTAATGGATGTTAAGTTGAATTTGCACATAAAACCATTAATATCCTGAAAATATATTCACACATATGATATTCATTTTAAGCATATAGAATTACAACAACTCTTTCGAATTGAAATACAATTGTTTTTAAATTTTAGCTAGGTTAAATATTATTAATTTTGTTTAATTTATT
Source organism: Brassica nigra (assembly GCA_016432835.1). Taxonomy (NCBI): domain Eukaryota; kingdom Viridiplantae; phylum Streptophyta; class Magnoliopsida; order Brassicales; family Brassicaceae; genus Brassica; species Brassica nigra. Next base: position 13,946,287 of record CM028242.1, read on the forward strand.
GAGTTTTATTTTTAGTCTTATATTTGTTTGTATATTTTTATAAATTATTTTTACTTTTTATATATGTTGGTTTGGACTTAATTTAAGAGATAAATAGCTGAGGTTCTGATTATACAAGAATTATATAATAAGTTTTATTCCATCAGTTTGACAATATACGGTTTTGCAGTTCAAAAAATTACAGTATATTCATATCCATCACATATTTTTCAAAGTAGTTATTTGATTATTTTTTTTGGTTTAAATGTTAAATTTTATACCAAATTTTTGTTTGTGACAGAATGTTACAAAGAAGACTAGTAGCGGAACAAAATAAACCTAATGCAACAACAAGAGAGAAAGAAGAAGCAACCCCAATGATTTACAGACAATAACAATATTAAACAGAAGGTTAACTAGCTTGTGAAGCGTCAAAACTAGGCCGAGGAAGCATTGCCACACGAGATAAAGCCTTTGATAAAATATGAGACCACGCCTTGGTAGAAATCGGCATGCCCGCAGCGCTGCTCCAAATGATTGACTTCATATACGCGCAGCTTTGCCAATCCTAGCCGCTGCAGCTGCGAGCCTCGAACATCCACCGGAAGAAGAGAACCCGAACTCCTAGAGCTTCAAATCACAACACTCCCCAGACAACCCTTAGGGCGCCATCTGGATAGTCTGATCCACCACGGAAGATCACATTTATTAGACTCGACCTCAGAAGAATTGCGAGCCACAGCAAAAGAGTGGGCGCGGTGAGAGCCACATCCTATTGCCGTTCTTCCTTGCCTACAAAAGGACCGAAGATTAGCCCACCAAAGTGAGCCAAGGG